>CM062820.1:1106482936-1107082936 GCA_031772625.1 Pinus tabuliformis | reverse complement strand
CTGCTCTGACTATATCAATGCTTCAGCCTATGTACATATCATTGCTCCGACCATACACATGTCATTGAGCCCGAATTCTTCTATAGCGAAGTTATGACTGTGACTGTAACTTCACCGAAAATCTATGAACCTAATCTCTGAAATTGATCCGATTTGATTTTCCTGTAGTATATAGAAACCCATCACTGTGACATTTGAATCTCCTTTTGAGATTTTCCATCGAACCTTCAATTCACATTTACTTCTATGATTTCGCTCTGAAACTAATCCGAAATTCTTCACTGTGTTTGATGCGAAGACCTCATGCTTATATATATAGTTGTTTGTCGATCAGAAATGAGTCGACCTGAGTTCATTGAGGGAAGTTGACTTGATGATGATTCTTTTTGAGGCCGACAACAAGGAGACTTTGATGGAGGAGTCTTTGACCAAACAAAAATTGATTTTGACAACAACCTAAAGCCTACAATGGAGGCTTGACCTAAGACAATTGACCCAAGCATGAAACCCATGCTTTAACAAGTCAATTCAATTAATAATAAAATTCTTTTTGCTTTCTTTTGACAAATATATTACATTTTGACTCAAGTACAATTATGAAGACCGAACCTAGTTACATTCTTCAACAATCATCAACATAAGGAAATCTTTCTGCCTTTCTGATTTTCTAACATGGTATCAGAGCTAAGGTGAAGAAGGAAGAAAAAGACAGCTTGAAGATCTATTGAAAGAACCAAAGGATAAGGATCATATAAGAGGAAGGTCTACTATCTTTATCAAGAAAAGAAGACATGACAATGAAGTTTAAAAACAAGCTAGAAGAAGCCTCCAACTACTGGGCATGGAAGAAGAGGATAGATCTTATTCTCTAAGCATAATGTTTTGGATCTTGTTCAAGGAAAAGTTAAGAAACTTACAGATGATGCAAGAAATGAGAAATTCAAGGAAACCGACATCTTGGCCATGAATCTAATAGTAGATGGAGTGAAGGGCAATCTAATCCCATACATATCCAATATAGATTCCACTCAAGAAATGTATGAATCCCTCTCCAAGTTATTTACCATCAAGAACATTGGTCAAATAGCTAGTCTCAAGAATGAACTAAGAACAATAAAGATGACAAAAGATGATATCGTTTCATCATATTTTGTAAGGATCTACAGAATAAGAGATGAACTCCAAGCTATGGATGAAGTTGTACCAGAAAAAGAACTTGTGATTGTTGCACTACTAAGTCTACCAAAACATTGGAGCCCTTTTGCATCAGGAATTAGCAGTTGGAAAGATACTCCAACTTTTGAACAAATGTGGAATGCATGCAGTCAAGAAGAAACCTGCATCTCATTAGTAAGTGACAAAAAGGAGGATGAAGAAAACAACACTTCTAATGCCTACTCTGCTCATTACAAAAAGAAGGGTACATACAAGAAGTTCAAAGGACCAAAGAAGAAGGTTGATCTATCAAAGAGTGAGTGCTACAATTGTCATAAGATGGGACACTACAAAAGTAAATGTCCTAAGAATCCAAGAAATAAGAAGAGAGAAAGAGAACATGCAAATGTTGCCAATGAAACTCAACCTAAGAAGAACAAGACTGAAGAATCTGAAGTAAATACTTATACTATTAAGTCTCCTCTTACATATCCTTCTTAACCTACTATTTTTAAGTTTTGTAACATGTTTTAATTTCTAGAGTTTGTATATCTAATATATTTTGTTAGAACATTTTTGGATTGTCTAAGTTGTAGGTATCCCTCAAAAAGACCAGATTAAGAGGGAGCTTTCACCATTTTACCAAAAGATAAGTATCTTGTTCTTGTTGATTTTTAATGTACCTTGGACAAGTGGTTTCCCATGGGTTAGTCTCTACCTAGGGAAAAGTGTCCAAAATAATTATTTTCCTAAGTGTGACTTTATAAAGTGAAAGTGGCTTTATAAGTGGTAAAGTCAATGTTAAATTAAAAGTGAAAAGTGACTTTAGAGATAAAGTACAATGTGGGTACTTTATTTAATGGGTGAGTTAAAAAATAGAAAGTGAGAATTAAATGCACATTTATTCTCATCCCTTGATCTAAATGAATATGAGCCATTAGATCTTAGGGTTGCCCAAAAGTCATTTAGGGAAACAAAAGGGGGAAAAGAAAAGAGAGACTGCAATTCATTCTTCATGAGTAGATTGGAGAAAGGAGGTTGAGAGCTGAAGAAAAGTGATGAAGGAGAAATTTGTTGCAGCAAGCTGAAGGAGTGATTTCTGGGCAAAGCTGAGCACGAAAATCGAGGCATAGAAGACAACAAAAAGTACAGTACGAACAATATTTAATGTTGTGAGCTTCATGCCATTCAAGAGAAGTTTTTGAAAAAAAAATTGAAAAAAAAATCTATGCAGTTCGTACAGCGGTACAAAAATCCGTATGGAATCCGTACAATCGTATCCATACAGTACATATTTAGCTTCAAGTGGGCACGGAAATCGAGGCAAAGTGGACAGTTTTCAAGGAGTTTTGGGCTGAAGAGATAAGTTGTATTTTGTTGTTTTGTTTTGTCTGCAAATGTATTTTTCTTAAACTTCAGAGATAAATAAATTTGAAGAGCTCTCTAACAGGTTTTCCTTGGAGAAGATTAAAGGGGTTTTGCCTGGGTCTGAGTTAACCAAAAATCTGTGTATTTTTATGTGCGTTTCTGGTCTGTTTATGTCCATATTTATTTTCAACATGTGTTGACAGTCCCATGTGTTTTAATCTGAAAATTTCATTTCCAAAATTCTATATGTTGAATGTATGTTTATGGGAAAGGGCATTTAACTGAATGGGAGTGATAAGGTGAAATTAAAACTGGGTTGGGATTGCAGGAAATTTTTTAGTCATCAAATTTCAACATGGTATCATAAGTACAAGCTGAAAATTGCAGTTTGAACATAAGACAGTAGTTTGGGACAACAAACAGTGGTTTGGACAACAAACTGGTATTTTGGGACAGCAAGTTGTGCTGGAAAGTTCATTTCTCCATTTTCTTGGTTTTGTAAATTTTGGACAGCAGTCATGGTCATGTTCTTAAGGATAGAGGACAAATTGGATGGGATATCCAACTATGCCATTTGAAAGGACAAAATTCAGAGAGTGTTTGAGGAGGCAACAGTTTGGGACATAGTGCGACAAGTGGTTGTACCTCCTACTGTTGCAGATGATCTTGCTGAATTCACAAAAAATAATGCAAAGGCAAAAAGGATTTTGATGGACAGTCTGAAGCATCATGTGGTTCCTCTGGTGAGAGGAAACACATATGCATATCAGATGCGGACAGCTCTAACCACTCTCTATCAAAGTACCAATGAGAGCACGAAGATGGTACTCAAAGAACAATTGAAGAACATTACGATGACAAAGGTTGAAAGTGTAGTTCATTATCTTGGCAGTGTCAAACAGGTAAGTGATGATTTGGTTGTTATTGGTGAGGCAATTGCACCCACAAAGTTAGTCAAGATAGTTGTAGCGGGACTTCCTAAGTCTTGGGAGGTCTTTGGAGATGATGTTACCTTTAGGGAGAATCTTCCCAATTGGGACAAATTCCAGGATGATTGTGTGCAGTGGTGGAGTGAAGATAGCAGATGAGGAGGATGTAGCCTTGACAGCCAGGAGAAGAACGAAGGGAAAGCCAAGAAAGGGGCCTCATCAGATGGGGCTAAGGGAAAGGAGAAGAAGAAGAAGAAAGATACATATATGTCCAAAGTCAAATGTTGGGCATAACAGAAGATGGAACACTATGGTGCTATGTGTCCTGAGAGGAAGAACAAGGGGAAGAAGGGTATTGCAGCTTCAACAGAGGTGGAGCAGTTTGCTTCATAGTTTGACCAGGACTTTGCACTTATTACTTCTACATCTAGTAGGAGTACATCATCCGATGTGTGGTACATAGACAGCGGGGCTTCCCGCCATATGACAGGTGCATGGGAGTTATTTTCAAAGCTTGCAAAGAGGGCACTTGATATTGAGATTGTACTAGGAGATGACCGCACTGTGAGAGTTGTTGGTGTGGGGACTGTGACCTTTGAGAGGGAGTCTTTACCTCCTTTGAAGGTCATGGATGTTTTGTATGTTCGGGATGAAGAAGAACTTGATTTCAATGTCTACTATGGAGGAGAAGGGGTTTGACGTCACCTTCTCAAGAGAGCAGGTATTGATGCATTCCAAGGGAGCTTCCATCACTTCGGCCAAAGTGATTGGAGTCCGCTCTGGGAAACTATACAGGTTCAATTTTCAGTCGGCAAGAGCATTGGTGAGTAGCACATCTGGTAGCACTCACACTAGTACCACCAGCAGTAGAGACTTGTGCGAGTTATGGCACCAGAGGATGGCGCATATGCATCATGGAGCTTTGAGAGTACTAAGGGAGATCACTACTGGAGTTCCTAATTTCAGTGTCGAGCATTATGAGGTCTGTAGAGGGTGTGCTTTGGGAAAGTACACCAAGTTACCATTCCCAGCGAGCGACAACAGATCTACAAGTATACTAGACTTGATTCATACTGATGTTAGTGGTCGTATGTCTCATGTGTCTTTGGGTGGTTATGAGTATTATGTTATATTCATTGATGACTACTCTAGGAGGACTTGGATATATTTCCTGAAGACCAAGGGTGAGGTCTTCAGTCGCTTTAAAGAGTTCAAAGCTCTTGTGGAAAAGCAAACAGGTAGGAAGATTCGGGTCTTGAGGTCAGACAATGGTGTTGAGTACACCGATGGTGGGTTTTCTGACTTTTGTGCACAGGAGGGCATTAAGAGAGAGTTCACGGCTCCTTACAACCCCCAGCAGAATGGGGTGTCTGAAAGAAATAACAGAGCTATTGTTGGGGCTGCTAGAGCGATTATTCATAATCAGGGGTTGCCTTTATTTTTGTGGGTTGAGGCGTGCAATACTGTTGTTTATCTTCAGAACAGGAGTCCTCATAGAGTATTGAGGAATATGACTCCGGAGGAGGCTCTCACTGGAGAGAAGCCTCATGTGGGGCATCTTCGTTTCTTTGGATGTCTCACATATTCTTATATCCCCAAGGAGCAGAGGACGAAGCTAGAACCCATGGCAGAGAAGGGTATCTTTATGGGTTACAGCAAGACTTCGAAGGCCTATCAAATCTTTATTCCTTCTAAACAGAGAGTGGTGATTAGGAGGGATGTGAAGTTCGAGGAGGAGAGGGTCTATCGGAGATCACGGGAGTATGATGAGAGAGGGTCATAGACTTCTCCTCAACAGGGAGGTCAGGGGCAGGGAGCAAGACCTCAAGGTTCTAGATCGACTGGTACAGGAGGTAATTCAGTGTCAGTGACATTTGGGGCACCAGTGGCGAGTTCACCAAGCACTTCTTTAGGGAGTCCACTAGTACAGAGTTCACATGGCACTTCAACTAGCACAGGCATAGGTGTCAATACAGGTTCTTCGAGGACAGGTGTTGGTACAGGCACACCAGGAATTGGCAGACCTTCAGGTTCACCAAACTCGGGGGCAGAGGATGAGGTTCCCTATGGGGAAGCTTCTTCAGGGAAGAGGAGGCCCAAGTGGCTTCAAGACACCTTGAAGGAAGCGGAGTCTATTGGTCCTCCGAAGAGGGTGAACAAGGAGAGTGTGCCACCTGAGCAGTTTTGTAGCTATGTAGCCAAGGCTACCAACATTTTTGTGCCACCTAAGCGGTTTTGCAGCTATGTAGCCAAGGCTGCCAACATTGTTGAATATGAGCCTACTAGCTATGAGGAGGCTGCCAGCCAAGAGGTATGGAGAGAGGCTATGGTGGAGGAGTATGCCTCTATCATTAAGAACAATGTCTAGGAAGTGGTGCCTAGGCCTGAGGGCAAGTCAGTTGTGACTTCCAGGTGGCTCTACAAGATCAAGCATGTTGCGGATGGCAGCATTGAGAAGTTCAAGGCGAGGTTTGTGGCTAGAGGGTTCTCACAGATAGAGGGAGTTGACTATGATGAGACCTTCGCTCCCGTAGCTTGATACACTTCTATCCAGTCCCTTATTTCTATTGCTGCAGAAATGGGTTGGCAAATCCATCAGATGGATGTGAAGACCGCATTTCTGAACGGAGTTATAGAGGAGGAGGTGTATGTTGAGCAGCCACAAGGCTTTGAGGTACTTGGGCGGGAGACCCATGTATGCCGGTTGAGGCGAGCACTCTATGGACTTAAGCAAGCTCCGAGAGCTTGGTATTCGAGGATTGATACTTACTTGCAGCAAATGGGTTTCACGAAGAGTGATGCAAATCCGACCCTATACTACATTCTTGTAGGGGATGAATCGCTCATTCTTGTGTTGTATGTTGATGACTTGTTCATTACTGGTGCAAAGAGACTGATTAGTGGTTGCAAGGAGGATCTTGCTATGGAGTTCGAGATGAAGGACATTGGGCCGATGCATTACTTTTTGGGGCTTGAGGTATGGCAAGAGGAGGGGCATATCTTTCTGGGGCAGGGGCAGTATGATGTGGATGTGTTGAGCAGATTTCACATGGCAAACTGTAGACCCATGTCTACACTTATGATCACCAACTGGAAGAAGCTTCATGCTTCAGATTCTAGTTTGGTGGATCCAACATTGTATAGGCAGCTTATGGGGTCCTTGATGTATCTGGTCAACACTAGGCCAGATATATGCTTTGCAGTGAACACACTTAGCCAGTTCATGGTTAAGCCCAAGAGGGTGCACTGGGTCACTGCAAAGCACATTCTTCGCTACATGCAAGGGACGGTTGATTATGGTCTGGACTATAGGCGGGGAGATGGAGTGAGGTTGGAAGGTTACACAGATTCAAATTGGGCAGGTTGTGCTTCTGACAGGAAAAGCACTTCAAGGTGTTGCTTCGGATTGGGTTCGGCAGTTGTGTAGTGGTTCAGTCGAAAGCAAAAGTCAGATGCTTTGAGCTCTTCTGAGGCTGAGTATATAGCTGCTAGCCAGACTAGTTGTGAGGCCATTTGGCTTCGCAAGTTGTTGTACGGCCTATTTGATCAGGAGTTGAGATCAACGATTATTCACTATGATAATCAGAGTTGCATTAAACTCACGGAGAATCCAGTGTTTCATGACAGGTCAAAACACATTGACATCAGATATCATTTCATAAGGGACTATGTTTAGAAGGGGGCAGTGAAGCTGGAGTATATATCAACAGATGAGCAGGTGACCGATGTTCTCACAAAGTCCTTGCCAAGAAGCAAGGATGTCCATTTCAGGGACAAGATGGGTGTGGTGAGAAACACTTTCTTCGATAAGAGGGAGTGTTGATTTTTAATGTACCTTGGACAAGTGGTTTCCCTTGGGTTAGTCTCTACCTAGGGAAAAGTGTCCAAAATAATTATTTTCCTAAGTGTGACTTTATAAAGTGAAAGTGACTTTATAAGTGGTAAATTCAATGTTAAATTATAAAGTGAAAAGTGAATTTAGACATAAAGTACAATGTGGGTACTTTATTTAATGGGTGAGTTAAAAAATAGAAAGTGAGAATTAAATGCACATTTATTCTCATCCCTTGATCTAAATGAATCTGAGAAATTAGATCTTAGGATTGACCAAAAGTCATTTAGGGAAACAAAAGGGGGAAAAGAAAAGAGAGACTGCAATTCATTCTTCATGAGCATATTGGAGAAAGGAGGCTGAGAGCTGGAAAAAAGTTCTAAAGGATAAATTTGTTGTAGCCAGCTGAAGGAGTGATTTCTAGGCAAAACTAGGCACGGAAATCGATAAAAGACAGTACAAGGTACAGTACGAACATCATTTAATGTTGTGAGCTACACGCCGTTCGAGAGATGTTTTTGAAAAAAATCGTACAGCGGTATGAAATCTGTAAAGTACAGTCTGTATAATCATATCCGTACAGTACATATTTTTAGCTTCAAGTGGGCATGGAAATCGAGGCAAAGTGGGCACGGTTTTCAAGGAGTTTTAGGCTGAAGAGATAAATTGTATTTTGTTGTTTTGTTTTGTCTACAAATGTATTTTTCCTAAACTTGAAAGATAAATAAATTTGAAGAGCTCTCTAATAGGTTTTCCCCGGAGAAGATTGAAGGGGTTTTGCCTGGGTCTAAGTTGACCAAAAATCTATGTGTATTTTTATGTGTTGCTGGTTTGTTTATGTCCATATTTATTTTCAGCATGTGTTGACAGTCCCGTGTGTTTAAATCTGAAAATTTCATTTCCAGAGTTTTATATGTTGAATGTATGTTTATGGGAAAGGGCATTTAACTGAATGGGAGTGATAAGGTGAAATTAAAACCGAGTTGGGATTGCAAGAAACTTTTTAGTCATCAAATTTCAACATTTCTTTGTTTCGTCTTTTATGCTTGGTTTCCTCCACACATCAAGATTTGTCTGTATTGTATGCTAATAACCTTTTCCTTATATTTTCCTTGGTTAGGAAAGCTTGCAGAATGCACAGAGGTTATGGAGGACACTTCAAAGGAAAGACTTGAATCATGAAAGAAGTTTTGTTGCAAAGGAAGCCCTTCAAGAATTGAAGTCCTACAAGGTTTGTTAAAGAACAATTTAAGGTATGTCTTAGACTACAAGTTTTATTACAAGGTTCTCTTCATACATAAGGTATGATCATTCTTCTTTTGAAATTTGCTTTACATTACTAACATCTTTATGTCTAGGGTTTTGAATCATAAAGATTCTTGTTAGGGTGATTAATCATTAGATTAAATCTACCCTCGTTATACTATCTCTTGTCATTTAACTATTCTTGTGAAACCCTAACCCTTAGGGTTCACTGTAAAACCCTAGCCTCTTGTTGCTAAGGGTATGTCAATGTTGATTATGAAACCCTAGTCTTCTTAGGGTTTGTTGATAAAGTCTAGAACATATGATGAAATCCTATTCTTTTGAAGTTTAGGGTTTTGATAATGTCATAGTAAAAACCCTAGCCTTTTAGGGTTTGTTGTTAATGTCTAAATGAAACCCTATATTTTTTAGGGATTTAGTGAATTAGGGTTTATGAACTAAGTTACTGGAAACGTCCCTCCAAAACCCCAGAAACGTCGTTCGGCGTTTCGGAACCGAAAACGAGTACGGCACGGAACCTTTCAGCTTTTTGGAAATGCAAGATCCTTTTTTTTCTCGTGGAAAAAGTCGTAATTTTATTCATAAGATAAAAATACATTTTGTAGATGCAAAAAAGCATATGCAGAGGTACTGTTCCGGTTTTCACAAAAACCAAAAGAATAAAAATTAAAATGAAGCTATTCTTTTCTCCCTTTCTTTTTCTCCACCTTTCGCCATCCCCCAGAGTTGGGGGTAGTGGTTACTATGGAGAGCTGATTTTCTGTTATGGTTGTGGCAGAGTCCTTGTCCGACTCAGATCCTTCTGATCCATGAGTTCTTTTGTTGCCAGATATTTCCTTTCCTGTTATTTGGGGGTCTTGTTTTTGCAGTGGGTTGTTGGGGGCTTCCTCTTGCTTTTGCATGTTGGGTTGGACCTTTTGTTCATCCTTCTCTGCGTTGAAACCTGTAGTGTCTGCTACGGCGTCTTCCTCCTCCAATGGCTCTGTATTTTGCCATCCTTTAGGCTTCCTCTGTTGTTGCTTGTTCCGATTGGGGATGTTTCTTGCCTGTGGACAAGCACTGAGAAGGTGGCCTGTTTGTAAACATCCTCGGCATCGAAATGCTGTGTTTTCGTAATCCAAGGATTGTGTCCACTGAGTGTTGTTGAAATTCAGTATTATGCTTTCTGGTAGTCCCTGGCTGAGATCTACTTCGACACATATTCTGGCGAAGGTAAATATACCCTTTGTAAGTCTGTCATCATCAATCTTTAGAAATTTCCCCAAGGTATTCCCTATAGCTATTAAAACCTTGTGGTGCCAAAAGTGTAATGGGAGGTTGTGCAGCCTAACCCAGACTGGCATCTTTGATACCACCATTGTGTTGGCGTCGAAATCTAGAAACCATGGAGTGATGTAGAGCCCTGCGCTGCCCCAGAACCATGGCCCCTTATTAAGGATGTATTCCTTTTCCTGTTCTGTGTTGAATCTTACTATGAAAAAACCCTTAGGGCATAAGTAGATTTCGCAGTTTGGTGTCCAGGTGGTATGGATCCAGTGGTGCAGATCACCTAATTTGGGCCAGTACCCATTGAATCTACAGATAACTGAGTGGGAATATAGATCTGAGTACAGATCATTCACCTCAGGCATTGCAATGGTGAGAGCAGGATTCTCAGTTTTTTGTTCAACTATGTAGGGTCCGGGAAGTACAGGGGCTATTGCCGGATTGGCTTGTGTTTTCCCTTTACCCTTTACAGCGTCCTTGAAGGAGCCTGTGTTCTTGGAGCTTGTATTCTTTGAGCTGGTTCTAGAGCATCCACCTCGCAGACGGAGGTTGATGATGATGGTCGAGTCTGTGGTTATGCTGTAATCCTGAAGGGTGTAGTTGTCCTGTAAGCTGCGCCCCATGTAGATCAGATTTTTCCCTTGTTCTGGTATGCCAAGAAGGTTCTGTATTCTATTCCGTAGTTCCTGGATGCTGCTGCCCCTCCATAACCTCAAGCAGTAAAGCCTGCCTTCCGGTGCTTTTATGAAGAGCTGTGTGAGATCCGCCTCTCTAGGGTTTAAGTCCGACTGAGTTTGCCCCCGATCTGTTGCCTGGATCATTCCGTTCCCAAATCCAAGATCAACGCCATTCAGACGGCGTTCCTCTGCGTTTATGGCCCAAGAATCAGGCCATAGGGGTATCCTAACGGTTGTATGCCCACAGATCTGGATTTTTTTAAGGCTTCTTGTTCTTCTATGTGTCCGATCTGGTGGTTCAATGGCGGATCTGAGCAACTGACCGCCTTCCATGGTCAGGATGCCCGATCCAGATCTGTGCATTGGCCCTGCAAACGCATCTTGGACAAGTTTGGGTATATAGGGAGGATATAGAAAAAATGAAATTGCCCTTACCGCAAAATCGGTGCCTTGTGGTCTATTTGCTCCAGCCCCGTCAACGATCAGGTTTCCCTCCTACCACACGGTCGCCCCAGAGGTCTAGAACCTCGGATTTGGGTTGTGTTCTTGGGCGAGCTCTTTAACGACTATCATTCAATGCATGCTAATGTACTCGCAAATGGCAAGACGATTTGTCGAAGATCGATAGGGTGCGCAACATTGCGGATGGCCCTGATAAGGCTGATAGCAAGATAGATCTCGCATTTCCAGTGGCCGAATCGGGCATAATAGCCGTCAGATGAGAGATCCATGCCCTGGACAAATTGTGTGCAGTCAGTAAGGTAGCGCCGAGGGTTTTCTTGGTTCCCAGGGTCCTCAGTTAGGGCTCTTTGGAGGATCGATTTGTTTCTGGTTGCCGAGATCGTGCCCAGGAAGTCAATCAAGAATGCGTTGACAGTTCCTGCAGTTGTATGTTCCTTCCTTGTGCCGCGTCGAAACAGTGTTTCCGCCATTGCAAGCTCCTACTTGTCCCTGTTTTTTACTTGTTCAAAAACCGGAAATGCAGGATCCTATTTCTGAAACGTTTCCATTTTTTTGAAAATGCAAAATCCTATTTCTGAAACGTTTCGAGCATTTTTAAGGGTTTTGGATCCGTTTCCAGAGTTTCCTGACTTGGATATGACGTTGAATGCCATGTCTCATATGACTTTGTTTGATGAGGAGGCACCAATAATTGCATCTTCAAGTGGACATGGCAGCAATGCTCCCACTCATGGAGAGGATCCAAATGATGATGTGGATCTTAATTACATGGATGAAGACATATTTGATGATATGTAAATGTAATTTATGATGATGTTTTAAACTTTTGAACAATGAACATTGAATACCATAATATGTCAGATGATAGTAGACTGTCAGTCATAGTTCATTTTGTAATTTGTACTATGTAGTGTGCATATAGCATTATTAATTTTGGTGATGATGTTGATGATTGAAATTGGAAACAGAAACTTGATGATATGTTGAATGTTATGATAATCACTAATGATGATGACAATGTTTATGCTGAATTGATGATGATGATTATGTACTTTTAAACATAGAATCTAGATTCTAAAAGATGAATGGTAATATGAAAGTTTTATTTTGTCATATATATATATATATGTGTGTGTGTGTGTGTGTGTGTGTGTGTGTGTCATTTCCGTATCATATCCATATTTTTTGAAAATTTGTCATATCCGTTTCAAAGCTTGTTTCCATATTCGTTCTCGTATCTGTTTCAGTGCAACTTAGTTTATGAACAAAACCCTTGTAATAACTAAAGTAAGATCCTAGGAGTGAAACCCTAGGTGTATATTCGTTTGTATGATAGAAACCCTACCCTGGTCAAAATTGTTCAATAGATATTGATGTGAGATGCTAGTGCATGATAATGAAACCCTAGATATGTATATGCAAGTATGTTATCTTGATTAATAATGAAATCTAGGGTAGAGATTGATATTCTATGGCATGATGATATTGTTTTCATTTATTGATATGATTTAATGATAAAATCTCGGGTTTGCAACAAACCCTAGTAGAGTGACATCTAATTCTAAAAGCATATTATGAAATATTAGATGTATAGTACTATGATTGGATCTAAGGCTTTGTGTCTCGAAGATGAATTCTAGGGTTTATGACAAAATCCTAGCAAGAAGTTGAAGTCTAGTATGTAAATGGATGTAACCTTTGTTGATTATGAACCTAACTAAGTTTAGGCATCTGATGTCTAAAGTTTGAATGTTTTGATGCTTCCATTGTAATGATATGATTTTGATATAGTTAACTTCACGCTTCTATATATTTGTATTTGGTTGTACTTTCCATTAAAAAAATTGCAGGTACATAATCTTCAAGATGTTGAAGATGTTCATAATTGAAGATGATAATAATGATGAGCATGATCGAGGAAGCAATAAGAATGATGATGATCAAGATGAACTTGATGCCATGAGAAAGAATGAAGCCTTGAAAGGTTGAAGTTTCTCCGATGTTATAAAATAAGGAAGTTGTTGGTCTCCCTAAGTTGAGAGGGAGGGCATATTATGACAGTCATAATGAATACCTTGAAGAAAGAATGAAACCAAAAAATGAATGAAATAACTACAAATGGATTTGCAAGATTTGAGAAGTACTAAGGTTGTAAGCTTCTGACAAGTTGTATATGGATAACTTGATGATGATATAAGTAGCATAAGGATGATTGAGGACCCTGAAGGTTTGTGTTTACTTGTACATATACTTGAAAGTTTATTACTAATTGGGGTTGTGATTCTGCAAGATATGGGAGGACATCTGGCCAGCATATGTATTGATGTCTAGATCCTGATGTAGGGAGGGTGGTGTTGTTCATGGAGCTCCGACCTTGGATACGCACCTAGATCCTTGGGTTGGTGTTAGAGCTTAAAAGCGTGATGGTACCTAAAGTGGCTAAAGCTTGAGCACACCCTAGTCCCACCCTATTGAAGTACCCTAGTCAGGCTTCTAATCTGTAGCACTGCATGTGTTGTGAACTCTTCATAGAGTGTGTCACTTTGAGATCTTCCATCTACCTCTGTATATATGTATGTAATTATGAATACCTCCCTAGTTAGGAGGGAGTGTTGAAAAATGTAACTAGTGTCTGTTTTCATAATTGTATTTAAGTCATGATGTAATGTATTTGTTAAAAGAAAGAAAAAGGAATTTATTATTAAAAGAAATTGACTTATTAAAGCATGGGTTTCATGATTGGGTCAATGCTTTTAGGTCAAAACCTCCATTGTAGGCTTCTAGGGTTAATGTCAAGAGTCCTTGTCTTTGTCAATATGTAAAAGACCCTTCTTGGGCTTCATCTATTAAAGAAGAAATTTATTTTTATGTAAAATAGGTTATTTAGGCCTCTTCCACCAAGTCGGCCTAATTAGGGAGGCAGAAACCACTATAAAAGGGCAACAACTCGACTCATTTGGAGCACATACACAACAAGTTCAATTTCCAGTGGTTGGAAGCAGAAAAAGTGTGTGAAGTTCAGGAAAAAGGAAGAAAACCATAACGAAGGAGAAGGAAGTATTTGTCAAGCAAAAAGAAGTCAAATTCTCTCTCTTTACTCTCACTCGTGCGAAATTGAGAAGTTGTTGGGTTGTAGTAGGGCCGAAATTCTAGATTGTTGTTCGGCAAGAAGAAACTACTGAAGTTTGCTAAATAATCTTGGAAGGCTGACTTGGTGGAGGAGGAAGGTCTTTTGGTCAGGTCTAAGGTCTTAGTCTATCTCAATTTGATTCGTGGAAGAGTTTGGCTAGGTTTTCCCCTAGAGATGGGTTGTAGCCCTGGTTGAGTGCCTACATCTAGTGTCATTGATCTTCATGTTTTGATTTGATGATTGCTTGATGAAAAGAAGATAAAAGAATAGCGTAAAGAAGATAATAAGAATACAAAAATAACACAAGTAATTATCAACATAAGGAAATATTTTTGCCTTTTTTATTTTCTAACAGGTAATTGTTGAGGTTTGGTAGCTAGGGCATCAATTCTTGACCTCCTTAAGGATGATTTTAGCCAATCTAAAGCATGTAGGACTCCATATGCCCAGAGGACAAGGCATTGGTCTAAGCCATTTGGTGATCAAATCTCTTTCTTTCCATAATTTTCTCCTTCTAATTTTCGGCCCCCTAAAAGTAGGGCGGGGCTTGCAGCGAAATTTTAGGGAGGTGATTTTTTGGGAATTTGAGAGCCTAAACATCAAGCTTAGGGCCCAGGCTACCTATGCTCCAAGTTTGGTGGGCATCCGCTCGAGTTTCATCCATAAAATTTCGTGGCCTAGGTGTTGCTCCAAGAGGGAAACCCTAGGTTCTTTTCCCTCAACTTGAGGACTTCTTTGAGGGTTGTATGAGCTTAGTACTCGGTAGAGTAAATCATAAGAAGCCCTTTCTTCTCTCAGGCCTTAACCTTGTGAATACCTATTACCATCGAAAAACCTCAAACCCTAAGTCTTGTGCCTTCATTTCTAGGGCTTTTCTCAGAGATCCATTTGCTTCTTTCAAGCCTCCTGCCTTTATTGAGCCTCTCTTTTGAATGAGCTCTAGCTCCATCACCTCATACTTTCAAACTTAGAATATCTATCATATGTGATCATAATCATACCAGGACTCATCCCATCGATGAAAGTCCGTAAAGAGCAAGGGACTTTGGATGCGGTGACAGTGGGCCACTATCCCATTGTTAGCACTTAAGTCTAGCTTTTCGTCCTATAGGTTTTCCCTCCTTAGGACCCACTAGATTTTTTGGTAACATATCACTCACACAGTCCCTTTGCACACTTCAAGGTGACTGATCATAGAGCATAATACATGTTGTCCAAACACATCACATTGGACAAACCTTTAACACTTCACCTTTAACACTCTTCTCCAACAAATCTGCCCATCTACGTTCACTTCATGACAACCCTACTCTCTGTCCCAATTCACACTCTTCATTTTGCAATATGAGCAGGGTTTCGGCCTCTTTTATCCACTAAAACTCCTACGCAATACTCCTGAGAAATGTGGCCCTATCACAGAGACAAATTGAAACAAATCGGCCTCTTTTTTAGGGTCTCGACCCTCTTCTTGATGCACAGGAACTAGGCCGCATTATCAATCTTTTGGGTCAGATCTTAGGGTGGTTGTACATGCGTAGAAGTAGCCCTAACTAGGGCATGAACCAGCATAGAAAAGCATCCTCAACTTGCACAACAGACCTCCTTAAGGGGCACAAAAATCACAGAGAAATACGTCCTCTTGCCTGAGCAACTTGGCTTGCAACAACAATAGAAAATCCACAATTGCACCAGCTCAATCCTTCATGAGATGTGCGGCTCTCCTCCTGAGGTAACTCGCTCTCCTTCTTGGACAGAAATCACATGAGAAGATACTTGCTTGGATGCTCCAACGAAGTCATCTTTCACTCCTTATAATGTTCATGGTGGTGTCACTTCTCACCAAAGGTTGTGTCATTTAACTCAAGCCGACCTAAGCCAACATGCTTAAACACCATTTTCTTAAGGAATAAAATTATTTTGTATGACTTTAGCCCACACCATTGAAGCCCTAGGTGCCCCTTAGCCCATCAAGGGTGCCCCTCATGCATCCAATGAATAAACAACCAATTTCTCCTTAGGTCTTTCGCCCACGACTTTGGGTACAAAGCCCACCACTTGGTTACATTGCCCACAACCCACATTTTGTGGGTCAACTCCTCACAAACCTAGTACCCCAGGGGTTGTGGGAGTACCTCCCAAGCTACGCATTTCAACATCTAGGGCTTGTTTGTTGATGTTTTCTCGTTTTAGAGATGGATTTCACTCAATGCTATTTTTGTTATGTGCACACTTACATGCTATAGAAATGAAAACTTTTGCTTATTTGTGTATAAATGGTTGGATCCACATGTATATAGATGTTTCTTTAAAAATTGAATATTTTATGTGTTTATGGTTGACTAGGTTATTTGTCCTAATTTTTTACCAATTTCGGTCTGGTTCTGACTGGTTCCCGGTTCGAGGGGTCTTCCAGTTCAGTGAATAGTTCAGTTCTGATAAGATTGGTGCGATTCACTGTGACAATCAAAGTTGAATTAAGCTCTCTAAGAATCCATTGTTTCATGATAGGTACAAGCATATAGAGATCAAATACCACTTCATTAGAGACAGGGTCCAAAGAGATGCTTTGAGTTTGTAGTACATATCCACAGAGGTGCAGGTAGCAGATATTCTCACCAAGCCTCTAGTGAAGGGGAAGTTTTTGCTTTTAGAGAAGAGCTAAGGGTGGTGGAATATCCCTTCCTTGCTACGAGGGAATGTTGAAGTTTTTGTAGCTTCAGAAGGTCTTCTACATAGTCTTGGTGTCCTAGCTTGTAGAAGATATTTGATTGCCTCTTTAGGCGCTTTCTTGGTGGAGTAAGTGACGTTATGATTTCTTTCCTAACTTAGGAAAAGTACAATAATTAATCTAATTAATTAATGTGGACTATTAGGCCAAAGTTCTAAGGATAAATAATAAAATTATTTAATCGACTTAGATATAATCTCAATCGTTGATCTCAAGTGAGGCTTAGGATTTATTCCTAGCCATTGATCACTTCGGAAATTAGGGTTAGAGAATTTAGCTTAATCAAATTATAAAATAAACCTAAGGGAGGGGTGAAGACACACAATTGTGGAGGAAGCTATCTTCTCTAGAGCAAGAGGCTCAACTAGACTGAAGAGAAGTGAGGAGAAGCGCAGCAGAATTTCAGGAGAAATTCAAGGAGGCAGAGTTCAGGAAATAGGGAAGCCAAGTTGCTGAAGAAGAGGCTGAATTTTAGAGGAGGCCGAATTATCCAAGGATGTTGATTTATCTAGTGTGAAGGGTTGTATGAGACAAGGAGAAAGGGAGGTCAATCTGCTGGTGAGAGAGGTTAATTCTCCATGGTTGATTTGCTTTAGGTGATTCGATTTCCAGAGGTTGAATTCTTTGAGGCTGATTTTCCTAGTGGGACTGAGTTTCTAGGTGCCCAACAACAGTATTTTTTCTATGTATTCTTTGTGGGTCTAACCCAGAATTTTCCCAAGAAATTTAATATAGGAAGATTGTGTTGGGTGTAAATTTGTTGTTGTGGTGTGATTGATCTCTTCATTTTAATTCTACTACATTTTAAGTTAATATACCAGTGTATATTTTTTGGCTAATTTAGTAATATTTGAGATAAATATTTTCTGGGGTTTTAACTAATTGTTGAAATAAAATAGATCAAATCTGGTATTAGAAAAATTAACAGTGGGTTGTCCAAAGTAGGAGAAAAGTTTTCTCCTGCGGGGTTACTCACTTTTGGTGGGTAACAATGCTCTAATTGCCTACTCTGGTCATGTGGATCCAAATATATAGATCCATCCATGTCTAAAACATGGCCCACATAACACACTATTACCAGCGAGTAAGCAAGCTAAAAACTCGTAGTCATGACAAGCTCCTAACTTCCTTCCATGTTCTTTACATAGGTGGAGTGGAGCCATCAAAATGAAGATGAAAGTAGTTATTATCCCAAAAATAACAACTATCTGTGTACCAATCAGTCTCTACCAGGCATATCTTTCTAGCTAATACTCTTGTAAGTCATACCAGGCATATCTTTCTAGCTAATACCCTTACATGATGCAAGAGTATGTGTGGTCGTAATAATACCAGTCTCCTGAGTTTTAAAATTTATTTCTTTTAGATCTTTGATTCCTTGAGATCAATCTTGGAGAGCTATTTTCAATAACATTATCAAATTGCCATTCTTTACATCCATTAGAGTAAAGGGGAGAATTTGGAACGGTTGTAGCACACTAGAAGCTGATTGGAAGTGCAACATATAATATACCAAATCAAACCTCCAAAGTCCTCTATCCAATGGCACGAGTTGAGGGCGGAAATTTGTAATGTTTATACTTTGTAGTGCACTAGAAATGGATTGGAAGTACAACATGTAATATGCCAAATCAAACCCCCCAAAATCCTCTATCCAATGGCATTGGTCTGGCGGCAATTGAAAGCCCTTGTCAAAAGATATGAGCTCTACAATCCATGTGGCCATCATGAAAAAAGCCCTAAAACAACTGATTTTAAAAACAGCAATATCTTCACTTCTCGAACTCTAATTTAGATGATTTTTCTTTTTTGAACTGGGCATTTTTCCATTAGACAATTCAGATCCCAACAGTACCTGCCTACAGACCTTATCCTTGCCGAGAGCTGGAGACTTGACCATGGCCAAACACCATAGCCCTAAGCTACCTACACATCTGTTTAGTGTTGTGATCCTGTCTCTAATGGAGCCAAACTTAAAAACCCCTAAACCTATTGTTGGCACTTTAGTATTTCCATACCTAAAACATAAGCATGAGAAGAAACGAATTGGTTGTACTTGTTATTAGGTTATGAATGCCTACTCAAATTCTAAAGGCATATTATATATCATGCCATGCATTCTCTACCCAATATAAAATGCCACACTATTAGTGAGGTGTGGCCAGCTTACAAACTGAGGAATGAAAACCCTCACCCAAAGGTTAAACACAATAGGAACATAAACTACAGTCTACCACTGTAATACAATCCTATATTTATATTTAGGCTAGATTCATAAAAAGCTGAGGGTGTATTTGGTCTTTAGTCTACAATTTTTCCACAATTTGAACTATATATCTATGTTGTAAAGGATGGGGAAAATGTAGCATGGAAACCCTTCATGGTGTGTGTTCTTCCTTAAATCTACTGTTGCTTTAAAATTCAACAGAGAAAGTTGTTCTCAAAAAAAGAGAAGAGACTTGAATATTAAAAAGCAATTCAAAAACTAGGATAGAATAGATTAGAGAAAGGCTAAAAAGCAATTTTGTAAGAAAAATCTCTGATGTGAGGTTTCTGAGTTTCGGGCAAAGGATCAATATCATAGAATCCTTTTTTTCTAGCAAAAATAATTGTGACTGGATATCTTTTATCAATCAAGCACTACTTGATATATCATTGTAAAGTCCAAATAGGGTGTGACAGATGCAAACATGCTCAACCCTTAATTGTAATCTATTTAATGTGACCATCTATCCATCAATTTTATCTTGGTGTTGACTTTAGTTTAGCATGGGTGTAGTTATTTATAAAATTGCAAAGATACTATTTCCTAATAAGTCTAGAGGTGGCTGTCTTGCAACGGTATCAAATACTTATCCCTGAAGTAATTTTTGACATTGGTTTTGGTGTCTTTGTTTTCTTGGGCTAAATTAGAACTGCAATAACGTAATTACTACTACTGAGAATAATGCATCTAGGTGAGAGATGCACGATCAGTGAAAGATTTGTATTCATCAAGCTTGTGTCGGAGGGCTACAATTGCAGCGAGGGAGACCCCTTGGATGCTTAGTGAAAGGAATGTTATTTAATAGTGTGCCCAGAGGATCTGTATCTCATAAGATGAGTACACTGAAACGGAATTTCTGAATCTTGGTTATCTAGTGTTGTTCTGCTTACTTTTAAAGGCCCTAGCATTAAAACGAAGTGTTTATGACTCTCTGAATGTGTATGCTCTCTGTGACACCCCTGTATTTAAAAAAGGCACAGCCTAAGAAGGACAAACAACACCTAGAAGTCCTAGAAGACAGGATGTTGCATAAGATCAACAGAAATTCCTGGAAACGATAAAAATGGACCTAATTCAGAAGCCTCATTCAAAACAAGCACAGCGCATAGAAAACAATGTTACAAAATACCCTTTGAGCCTCTAAATACACTAGTGTCCATAAGATGCCTATATTCTTCCCACTTCAATGTTCCAAGTTAATTATCCCTTTGTTCCCTATATTCATAATTCTACCCATTCCAATATTCCAAGCTCATTAGCCCCTTTTCCCTATGATATTTCCAGTACAATGTTCCAAGATCATTAACACCTTTTCCCTATTATATTTCTCGTTCAATGTTCCAAGATCATTAGCCCCTTTTCCCTACATTCTTCCCAGTGCAATGTTTCAATCTCATTAACTCCATTTCCATGACAGTGGATAAGTAAGAAGTGGATCTTATTACGGCAGGCATTACACAACTCCTGACAATTAACAGACAGAATCCTACAAACAGTGTTCTAATCGAGATATTGAATGTGTGCATTGCTTCAGACCATATAACAATTATAATTTATAGTCGTTTGTCGTTTTGTACTAGAACAACTTCATCTATGCTTTGGGGAACTTTTCATCTGGTCAATTAATGAATGAATTTTATAGTTGGCAAACAAAAGCAGTTTGCAAGAATAAGCATGAGTTTATGCCAAATTTTACCTTCATAAGGCCAATGACAGTGCCTCTGTCGGTGGGGAAGTTCATGACATTCGTGACCACCACAGCTGTGTTGAAAAAAGTCTGAGCATGGGCAGCAAGAAACATGTATAGGCACATCTGCCACAGCGCCGGGTGGGCAATTCTTCCAGTAATGGACAGCCACATCATGGCATACCCCACGCAATTCTGCAAGGCCCCAGCTAAGAGCACCACCCATGGCGATGTAATTCCGTACAGGAGACCTGATATAACCCCAATGTTTGCACCTATGTCTTTGAATGAACTGATGGTGTCCAGAGTTGACTGATCATAACCGAGGTTTGACTTTATGGTCTCCGAGTATATCCCAAATGTGTAAGATGATCCACTGGTGCATTGAATCCAGATTCCCGCTACTATCACAAGCCATCTGCTGGTTGCCACTTTCTTCACTTTCTCCTTCCACCCCTGAATATGGATCGCCTTTCTCCTTCCATGCGCCATCTATTTGATAAAAATAAGATCAATTACATTGCTAGTTTTTAGTCAAGACTCATAGCAAAAGATGGGATATCCAAACGAATATGTAAACCAGTTAAAGTTGTTATTCTCTAAATCCTTTAAGCGGCTCATTATTCTCTGGATACCTTAAACTGATCAGCCTCGTGAAAGTAATTAAAATCGGAGTTGTCTTTAGAAACTGCTCAGCCTCGTGAAAGTAATTAAAATCAGAGTTGTCTTTTAGTGCTATTTTTTTGGAGATTTCGGTGACGGAATCCGGTCGAAAAAATTGAGGTAAAATTTTTATTTGTATTATTTAAAATGGTTTTTTAACTGCATATTTGGATTCAGCACCTGAAAAACCACTGGGAAGCTTTAATTGTGCAGAAAGTAACTATCAAACTTGTCATTTCAATAAATTGCTACCGGATTTTGACCAGAAAAACCCACCAAAAAAACTTCCAAAAAATTTTCTTTAAAAACAACTCCATTAAAATCAATCATTCACTCATTCCCCACCGTCAATCGCAGTGGCTCTGAGTGCCCACATATTAGACCATCATAGCAACGAAACTGGAATAAACAAGCCTAGCCAGGTCGTCATCGGTATCATTCAGATTCGTTGTCGTTAGTTTGTTTTATATCTTATACATATATTTTCAAAATTTTACGCAGAACGATCCGCAGGACTGGCCATTTTCTTCTTCAATATGCACAATCATTAGTTAATCATTACCTTTACATTTATATGCATCCCAGTCTACTTCTATAATTTTAGAGCACTTTTGTAGGTTGTGTCCATTAGTGAGTGCGTAGGAGTGTTTTTATTCAGATTTTAATTTCAATTTCCTTTAAAAATTTTGGCTTTTGAAGTTGTCAAAGGCATTCAAATGTAGTGTTTGAATTTGTGAAGCATGTGTTATCCATGTTTTCTAGTGGTTCATAATGGTTATATATCTTACTAGTTCTATCATACCTTTATATATCTTGAATTTCCAATACATTTTTTTGGGCATTTTTTATGCATTTCAAACATCCAAAGTATAGTATAAGTTTGATAACTATGAAATATATGTTCCAAATAGGATTTATATACAAAAGTCCTTGGAAGTTGATATATCAATTAGGGTCTTCAAAGCTTATATTTATTTTGTTGTTTATCTCTTTAAGTTAGGGTTTCAAACTCATAATGTTTTATATTTTATGTGAAAAAGTAGTTTTGACCTCGTGTAATAGTCTTTTTATGAATAAGCATACTTGACACATTTCTTTTCAAAGATAAGCTATCGTCATTCTAGTCAATGTATATTGCTCTTCATATTGTTTTTTCTATTTTTTAATAGAATTTGGGTTTCACTACACTATTGTTCTCTTCACAATAACTATGTGTGATTCTCTCTATATTTTTATCTTCATTTCAATCTCCACATAAACTAGAGTAGTGGTATCAAAGCAATTTGGCCTTTATTGTTTTCTCGCGCATGTCCTCAACAAGGTCAAGGTACAAGGAGTTGGATCTTGAAGTAACCAAACTTGGTGAACTCCCCTCTCACCCACCCAAGCAAGCTCCCCATGTGGGTGAAAGGAATGACAATGGAATAGAATATCCTTTTGACTTGTTGCTTGGGGAAGCCCTCACATGGCATAGGAACGAGATGATGAATAATTTATCCATCATCTTCAACTACTACAAAGGCACCTTCAACAAGTAGACATTTTTTATGTACAACACCCTTCAAGGTACAAGTTAACTTTTACACATATTTATTCGAAGACCAGATAGATGTAGATGCTTTTAAAAAATGGTTAAGTCTACTAGAGGTTTATTACTCTATTCAAAAAAATGTGACAATGAGAATATTGCCTTCATGGTTCTTAAGTCTAGACAAACACTTACTAGGCACAGCATGTTGAAGATGAGTCTACATGTTATGCAACCAACTCACAAAAAGAAGAAAAGATAGATCAATGACTTGAGAAATAGCCTCTTCGAAGGGGGCACCTCCTTTACAACACATAAATCAACAATTCTTGGATAAATGACAAGGCCTCCTTAGTATATATAGGAGTCGAAGGGGTCACAATATAATCAGAGCCTACATAACAATAATAATGTAAGGGCACAACAATAACAATATGGGGGCTACATGGGAACATATATAACAATAGGGGGCTACACTAACAATAACAATAAAGGGACTATACTAGTATTATAGGGACCCAACATGCCCCTCTCCTTCAAAAAAAGTGTTGCCCTCAACGCTTGAGTAGTTTTGGATGTTTCTATATAAAATTATCACCCTCCCATGTGTAATCTTCAGTGGGTAAGTTCTTACACTTAATTAGATACTTTGAAATTGATTTATTTTGTAAATGTTGAGTTCTTGTTTCTCTGACTGCTTCAGGATCCAATATGATTTTTCCTTCTTCGTTAAGTTCTAGAAATATTGTTTGAACTGGGAGCTTGTCACCGATAACCTTCTTTAAGCACGAAACATGGAAAACTGGGTGTACTCAGTAAACATGTGAGCAACTCCAATTTGTATGCCACAATAGCGATCTTTTGCAACACCTTGTAAGGACCACAGTACTTAGGTGATAATTTATTATCCTTCTTAGCTTGTTTGAGGGACATTTGTTTGTATGGTTGTAGCAGTAAAAATACCTAGTCGCCTACATCAAAACTTCTTTCATTGTGATGTTGATATGCTTATTGTTTCATTCGATTTTCGCCAAACTGAGGTTATCCTTTAAGAGTTGCAGAACTTGTTGATGACACTCGATGTGATCTTCCACTGCTTGAACCTTAGAATTTTCTCTTAAATATGTTGTGATGGATGGTGGATGATATCCATAAAGCACCATAAATCGGGTCATTTTTGTTGTAGTATGGAAGGAAGTGTTATTGTTGGGTCCCTATAATACTAGTGATTACCCCATTACTATTGTAGTTATACCCCTTATTTATATTGTTGTGCTCCTATTACCCCCATGTTGTTATTTCTGTGCCCCATAGAATCCTTCTATTGTTATTTTTGTGGCTTTATATTATTATTGTTAGGTCGGCTGGATTATATTGTGACTCCTTAGACTCTTATATATAGAAAGGAGGTTTTGTCATTTGTATCATCCAAGAATTGTTCATTTATGTAATGTAAAGGAGGTTGCCCCCTCGAAGAGGCTGAATTCTAAGGCGTTGATCTATCTTTTCTATCTTTTCTTGAGCTGGTTTCATAACATTTGGTATCAGAGCTTTGGATTCTAGGGTTTCGCTGCTCCAAACAGGTCATCGTGGCATTTTCGCTATAACTTTTTTCTGTGACGTTTCAGAAGTCGCAAAAAAAACCCATTTGAGAAGAAATCGCGTTGAACCTTGGGTCCGAATTTCAGAGCTTTTCGCGCGATATTTGCGGAGATATGATCTGAGGAAGTTGGTCTTTTTGCAAACTCCTGAATTACATTCAAAACAGGTGACCTGGGCAAAATCGTCATAACTTTCTCTCTGGGGATCGGATTGAAAATTCGTAAGAAGGTACAGAAAGAGGACGGACTGTAGTTTCTTGTTTGTGTGTTTCAGATTCAAAGGTTGAAACAGTGACTCGTGGCACGTCGTACAAGTTCGCTCTACTGAACTAGTCTAAAAGCAAGTCACTGTGGGAGATTTCACATAACTCTTCCTTGGAGAATCTAATTTGGGTCAGACTTGTGGCATTGGAAAGAGGACACAGAAGGCTACTACAGGTCGCAATTTCAGAACTGGATGATCCAAAATTACAGAGATACATTAGATTCAATATCAGGCTTCTATAAAGTGAAAAAAGGTGTGTAGTTTTTTTTAAATTTTTGTGTAAGCTTGGTTTAACGGAATTCAAAGGGCATAGTAAAGCATTATTATCGGTAACTGATGCTCCGAGGAAAGAAAATGCAAACACCTAGTAAGGAACCTGAAAGCTCTAGCATGACTCATGAAGAAGAGGAAGAAATGCTACATGATATATCAAAATTACAACAAGTGCAACAAATGTCACGCTCACAAAAGCTAACAGAAGCTAAGATAAATGGCGTGGAATCTAAGATAAATTGCGTGGAATCTAAGATAAAGGGCATGGAAGCTAAGATGGATGATTCGAAGACAGGTTTGAAGAGAGACATGGCAGATTTGAAGACAGATTTGAAGACAGACATGACAGATTTGACAAATTTTCTACAAGAAATACTTACTAATGGTGAAAAGGTTGTAAAGGAAACTCATGATGTGAAAAAAGTAATGTTAATCATGATTCCATAGATGCTAATGTTGGATCGAAGACCCACCATATTCCAAAAATCGATATGAGGAAGTTTGATGGCAAGGATCCCGCCACATGGATATTACAGATGGAGCAGTTCTTCGATCTCAATAATGTGCAAAACACACAAAAGGTACGTATGGAAACTGTATATTTGGAACCAAATCAGTTTGTATGGTATCAATGGCTTTGCTCTCGTAAACAATTTATCACTTGGGCAATTTTTACGGAAGAATTGATAGCACATTATGAAGATATAAAAAGCAACACTTTTTTTAGCCAATTGATAAGTCTCAAACAAAAGGGTTCAGTAATGGAGCACATTGAGGAGTTCCAAAAATTGAACATAAGGGTAAAAGATATTCCAGAGGAGCATAGGATTGATGTGTTCATAGGGTCTTTAAAGGATAATATCCAACATGATGTTCGCCTTTGGGAACCTGATTCATTAGAGAAGGCATTCAGGTTAGCAAGAAAAATGGAAAGCAAAATTATGGCAACCAGGAAGCATACCACTCACAACTATAAAGACGGAAGTGTTGTTGCCCCTAGTCTTCCACAACCTATAAGGTTGACACCACAACAATTGGAAGAAAAAAGAGCAAAAGGGCTTTGTTACAGTTGTGATAACAAATACACTAAAGGTCATAAGTGTGCTGAGAAGAAATTATTCTACATAGATTGTGAAGAGGAAGAAGAAAAGGAGCAAGAAAGGTCAAAAGAAGAAGATATACTCCAGGAACAAAGCCTAGATGAAGAACAAATAAATCCGACCATATCTTGTAATGCATTGGCGGGAATTACCATTCCTCAAACCATCAAGATAGAAGGACAAATCAAGAAGAAAAAGGTAATAGTGTTGATTGATTCAGGAAGCACCCACAATTTTATTCATTGTAGGGTAGCAAAAGAATTGAATTGCTTCCTATATCCAGCACCAGAGTGTCAAGTGATGATTGCAAATGGAGGAACAATAAATTGCTTTGGAAAGTGCCATAATATCAAGCTATCCATGGGATAATATGTATTGACTAGCCCAATGCTTTCCATTCCAATGGGAGGTGCTGATGTTGTACTAGGAGTCCAATACAATAGCTTTTAATTTTCAAGAACTTTTCATCAAATTTTCTATGGAAGGAAAGGAAGTTGAATTAAGGGGTATTGCAGGGAAACCAGGAAAGATAATCAGCTCTAATGGTATGACAAAGCTTCTAAAAAAGGAGCAAAGAGGTGTAATTGCACAATTATGTTCGCTAGATGTTTCCACATCGGAATCATCTATTTCTCCAGATCTCCAAAAAGTCCTGGACAATCATTCCAAGGTATTTGAGACTCCCAAAGGTCTCCCACCTATGCGTGATCATGATCATGCTATTCATCTGATTCCAGGAAGTGTTCCTCCAAACATCAGGCCGTACAGATATCCCTATGTCCAAAAAAGTGAAATTGAACGTATGGTTGCAGAAATGCTAGAGGCTGGTATAATTCAACCAAGTCAAAGTTCTTTCTCTGCTCCAGTATTATTGGTGCACAAGAAGGATGGATCATGGCGCATGTGTCCGGATTATAGGGAGCTCAACAAGCTCACTATTAAAGATAAGTTCCCCATTCCTGTCATTGATGAATTACTGGATGAATTGCATGGATCAATTTACTTCACCAAGTTGGATCTTCGTTCGGGATATCATCAAATCAGAATGAAGATTGAAGACATTCCGAAAACAACATTTAGAACTCATGAGGGTCATTATGAATTTTTGGTCATGCCTTTTGGCCTTACTAATGCACCTTCAACATTTCAAGGTTTGATGAATTCAATTTTCAAACCATTCCTTAGAAAATTTGTGTTAGTATTTTTTGATGATATACTAATCTACAGCAAGTCTTGGAAGGATCATGTTGAACATGTTGACAGGGTGCTACAACTATTGGAGGAGAAACAATTATATGCAAAAAGATCCAAATGTTTCTTTGGAGTCCAGGAGGTGGAATATTTGGGTCATATTGTATCTCATGAAGGAGTTAAGGTAGACCCTAGCAAAATTAAAGCCATTAAGGAATGGAAAATCCCCACACCCATAAAGCATCTGCGAGGATTTCTTGGGTTGACAGGGTATTATCGCAAGTTTGTTAAGAATTATGGGAGAATAGCAGCACCTCTAACAACATTATTGAAGAAAGATGCATTTTCATGGACTCCGGAAGCAACAAAGGCCTTTGAACATCTTAAAGAGGCAATGTGCCAAGCACCGGTCTTAGCTACACCGGACTTCACAAAAACCTTTATTGTGGAATGTGATGCTTCAGGAAATGGAATTGGTGCTGTTCTAATGCAAGATGAAAGACCCATTGCTTTTGAAAGTCGTCCAATCAAGGGAAAGTTTTTAAGCAAAGCTATTTATGAGAAGGAAATGTTGGCAATACTCCATGCACTTAAGAAATGGCGACCCTACCTAATGGGAAGACACTTCAAGGTAAAAAAGGATCATGATAGCCTTAAATACTTTTTAGAACAAAGATTATCCTCTGAAGAGCAACAAAAGTGGGTCACAAAGATGTTGGGTTATGACTTTGAAATCATCTACAAAAAAGGGAAGCAAAATGTGGTGGCAGATGCACTCTCAAGAAAGGATGAGGATGTGGAAGCATTGTTGTGCGCCATTTCTATTATCCAACCAGATTGGATAAACGAAGCAAGGGAGGAATGGAAGAATGATGAAGAAGTGTGGGCACTTATTCGAAAGCTACAACAAGATTCCAGTACGTCTGATACATTTAGCTGGAAAAATGATTCATTATGGTACAAAGATCGCTTATACCTCTGTAAGAATTCCCAGCTAAAACAAAAGATTCTTATGGAATTGCACACTTCTCCCTTAGGAGGGCACTCAGGATTTTTAAAAACTTACCACAGGGTTAAGAAGGAATTTTTTTGGGATGGCCTTAAATCAGATATTCAAAAGTTTGTGGCGGAATGTTTGGTTTGCCAACAAAATAAAGTTGAAACAATTAAGACACCGGGTCTATTACAACCTTTATCCATTCCAAACCAATGTTGGGAGGAGGTTTCAATGGATTTTATCACAGGTTTACCCAAGTCTGAGGGAAAGAGTGTCATCATGGTGGTAATTGACAGACTTACCAAGTATGCACATTTTTGTGCATTATCACATCCATTTAAAGCTAGTACAGTTTCTACTGCATTTATGGAAACAATTCAAAAGCTACATGGAAACCCAAAGATTATTGTAAGTGACAGAGATCCCATTTTCACTGGAAATTTTTGGACAGAATTATTTTCTTGTCTTGGTACTCAGTTAGCTCATAGCTCATCTTATCATCCTCAATCTGATGGGCAAACTGAGATAGTAAACAAATGTTTGGAAGGATATCTTCGTTGCTTTGTATCTGATAAACAGACACAATGGGTCAAATGGTTGCCTCTGGCTGAATGGTGGTATAACACTTCCTTCCATACAGCAACAAAAATGACCCCATTTATGGCACTTTATGGGTATCAACCACCATCCATCACATCATATTTAAGAGAAAATTCTAAGGTTCAGGCAGTGGAACATCACATCGAACATCAACAACAAGTCCTCCAACTCTTAAAGGATAACCTCGTGTTGGCACAAAATAGAATGAAACAACAGGCAGATCAACATCGCAGTGAAAGAAGTTTTGATGTAGGTGATTGGGTATTCCTACGGCTACAACCATATAAGCAAATGTCCCTAAAGCAAGCTAAGAAGGATAATAAATTATCACCAAAGTATTATGGTCCGTACAAGGTGTTGCAAAAGATTGGTACTATGGCATACAAATTGGAGCTTCCTGCAGCTTCTCGATTGCACCCAGTTTTCCATGTTTCATGTTTAAAGAAGGTTATAGGCGACAAGCTCCCAGTTCAAACAATATTGCCAGAACTTGACGAGGAAGGAAAAATTATATTGGAACCGGAAGCAGTCACAGAAACAAGAACTCGACAGCTACGAAATCGATCAATTTCAGAGTATCTTATCAAGTGGAAGAACTTATCCGCTGAAGATTCCACATGGGAGGATGAGAATTTTATGCAGAAGTATCCAGAACTACTCAAGTGTTGAGGACAACACTTTTTTGAAGGAGAGGGGCATGTTGGGTCCCTATAATACTAGTGATTACCCCATTACTATTGTAGTTATACCCCTTATTTATATTGTTGTGCCCCTATTACTCCCATGTTGTTATTTCTATGCCCTATAGAATCCCTCTATTGTTATTTTTGTGGCTTTATATTATTATTGTTAGGTCGGCTGGATTATATTGTGACTCCTTAGACTCATATATATAGAAAGGAGGTTTTGTCATTTGTATCATCCAAGAATTGTTCATTTATGTAATGTAAAGGAGGTTGCCCCCTCGAAGAGGCTGAATTCTAAGGCGTTGATCTATCTTTTCTATCTTTTCTTGAGTTGGTTTCATAACAGTTATACCACCATTCAGCCAGAGGTAACCAGTTGACCCATTATGTTTGCTTATTAGATACAAAGCAACGAAGAAATCCTTACAAACATTTGTTCATTGTCTCAGTTTTCCTGTCAGATTGAGGATGATAAGATGAGCTATGAGCTAATTGAGTACCAAGGCAAGAAAATAATGTCGTCCAAAAATTTCTAGTGAAAATGGGATCTTTGTTTATAATAAGCTTTGGGTTTCCATGTAGCTTTTGATTTGTTTCCAAAAATGCAGTAGCAATTGTATTGGCTTTAAAAGGATGAGATATTGCACAAAAGTGTGCAAACTTGGTAAGTCTATCAACTACCACCATGATAACACTCTTTCCTTCAAACTTAGGTAAACCTGTGACAAAATCCATTGAGACCTCCTCCCAACGCTGACTTGGAATGGCTAAAGGTTGTAACAGACCCAGGGTCTTAATTGTCTCAACTTTATTTTGCTGGCAAACCAAACATTATGTGACAAACTTCTGAATATCAGATTTAAGGTCATCCCAAAAGAATCCTTCTTTACCATGTGGTAAGTTTCTAAAAATCCTGAGTGCCCTCCTAAAGGGGAGGTGTGCAATTCCAAAAGAATATTTTGTTTGTGTTGGGAATTCTTACAAAGATATAAGTGATCTTTGTACCACAAAAATATAAGTGATCTTTGTACCATAATGAATTATTTTTCCAGATAAATGTATCAAATGTATTGGGATCTTGTTGCAACTTTTGAATGGGTGTCCACACTTCTTCATCATTCTTCCATTTATCTCTTGCTTCAGTTATCCAATTAGGTTGGATAATAGAAATGGCATAGAGAAATGCTTCCACATCCTCATACTTCCTGAGAGTGCATATGCAACAACATTTTGCTTCCTTTCTTTGTAGATGTTTTCAAAGTCATAACCCAACATCTTTGTGACCCATTTTTGCTACTCTTTTGAAGATAATCTTTGTTCCAAAAAGTATTTAAGACTATCGTGATATGGTTTTACCTTGAAGTGTCTTCTCATTAGGTAAGGTCGCCATTACTTTAGTGCGTGTAGTATTGCCAACATTTTCTTCTCATAAATAGGTTTGTGTAAATACTTTCCCTTGATTGGACTACTTTCAAATGCAATGGGTCTTCCTTCTTGCATTAAAACAACATCAATTCCATTTCCTGAGGCATCGCATTCTAGAATAAAGGTTTTTATCAAGTTTGGTGTAGCTAAGATCGGTGTTTGGCACATTGCCTCTTTAAGATGTTCAAAGGTCGTAGTTGCTTCTAGAGTCTAATAAAATGCATCTTTATTCAGTAATGTTGTTACAGGTGTTGTTATTCTGCCATAATTCTTAACAAGCTTACGATAATACCTTGTCAACTTGAGAAATCCTTAAAGATGCTTTAGGGTTGTGGGGATTTTCCATTCCTTAATGGCTTTAATTTTGTTAGGGTCCACCTTAACACCCTCATGAGATACAATATGACCCAAATATTACACCTCTCGTAATCCAAAGAAATATTTGGAGGTTTTTGCATATAATTGTTTCTCCTTTAATAGTTTGAGCACCCTATCAACATGTTGAATACAACCCTTCCAAGACTTGTTGTAGATTAGTATATCCTCAAAAAATACTAACACATTTTTTGTAAGGAAGGGTTTGAAAATGGAATTCATCAAACCTTGAAACGTGGAAGGTGCATTAGTAAGGCCAAAAGGCATGACCAAAAATTCATAATGGTCTTCATGAGTTATGAATGTTGTTTTCATAATTTTTTCAGTCTTCATTCTAATTTGATGATATCCTGAATGAAGATCCATCTCAATGAAGTAAATTGCTCCATGTAATTCATCCAACAATTCATAAATGACAGGAATGGGAAATTTATCTTTAATAGTGAACTTGTTGAGCTTCCTATAATCCGGACATATATGCCAAGACCCATCCTTCCTTTGCACCAACACTATTGGAGCAGAGAAAGAACTTTGACTAGGTTGAGTTACACTTGCCTCTGGCATTTCTACAACCATATGTTCAATTTCACTCTTTTGGGTATAAGAATATCTGTAAGGCCTGATGTTTGGAGGAACACTTCTTGTAATCAAATGAATATCATAATCATAATCACAAATAGGTGGGAGGCTTTTGGTAGTCTCAAATACCTTGGAATGATTTTACAAGACTTTTTGGAGATCTGGAGAAATAGATAATTTCGATGTTTGAACCTCTAGTGAGCATAATTGTGTAATTACACCCCGTTGTTCTTTATTAAGTTTTGTCATGCCATTAGAGTTGATTACCTTCCATGGTTTCCCAGTGATACCCCTTAATTCAATTTCCTTTCCTTCCCAAAAGAATTTCAAGAAAAGTTCTTGAAAATTAAAAGCTATAGTCCCTAAAGATTGTAGCCATTGAACTCCTAATACAACATCAGCACCACCCATTGGAATGGAAAGCATTGGACTATTCAATATATATTCCCCCATGGTTAGCTTAATATTATGGAACTTTCTAGAGCAATTTATAGTTCCTCCATTTTCAACCATCACTTGACACTCTGATGTTGGATATATAAATCAATTCAATTCCTTGGCTATCTTACAATGAATAAAGTTATGGGTACTACCTGAATCAATCAACATTATTACCTTTTTCTTCTTGATATATCCTTCTATCTTAAGAGTTTGAGGAGTGGTAATTCCCGCTAATGCATTACAAAAATATGGTCAGATTCATTTCTTTTTTCTTTGTGGTTGGTTCCTGGCGTATATCCTCTTCTTTCGATGTTTCTTATTCCTTTTCTTTCTCCTCTTCACAATCTATGTAAAATAATTTATTCTCGGCACACTTATGACCTTTAGTGTATTTGTTATCACAACTGTAGTAAAGCCCTTTTGCTCTTTTTTCCTACAATTGTTGTGGTGTCAACCTTGTAGGTTGTGGAAGTCTAGGAGAAAAAACACTTCCATCTTTATAGTTGTGAGTGGTAGACTTCCTTGTTGCTTTCAACATTTCTAGCTACCCTTAATGCCTTCTCCAATGAATCAGGTTCCCAAAGGCAGACCTCATGTTGGATGTTATCCTTTAAATTCCCTATGAAGACATCAATCTTATGCTCCTCTCAAATATCAGTTACCCTGATATTTAATTTTGGAAGTCCTCAATGTGCTCTGCCATTGAACCCTTTTGTTTAAGATTTATCAATTGGCTAAAGAATTTGTTGCTCTTTGTATCCTCACAATGTGCTATCATTTGTAAAAATTAACCAAGTGACAAGTGGTTTAAAAGAACAAATCCATTGATACCATATAAACTAATTGTCTTCTAAATATAAAGATGCAATACGTACCTTTTGTGTGTGTTGCACATAATGTAGATGTAAATATTGCACCATCTATAGTATCCATGTTACCAAGTCCTTGCCATCAAACTTCCTCATATCTATCTTTGGAATGTGGTGGGTCTTAACCCAACATTGGAGTCTCTAGAATCATAATTCATATTCCTTTTTTCCTCATCATGATTTTCATGGATTACCTTGTCACCACTAGGAAGTCTTTCTTCTATAAACTTTGCCAAACATTCTTTCAATCCATCTATCTTAACATTCATCATTTCTTCGATGTCTTCTTTTAAACCATCATTCAAAACTCCCATGTCACCTTTTATACCACATATCTTAACATTCATCATGGAGTCCAATTCATTTTTTGTTACTTTTGTCGAGAGTTAAATTTGTTGCACTTCTCTCATAATTTTGATATATCATGTTGCATTTGTTCCTCTTATTCATGCATCATAGTAGATCTTTCTGGTTTTTTACTAGGTGTATCCATTTTTTTTTAGGCATTATAGAATCAAACAATGATATCAATGCTTCATTATGCCCTTTGAATCACTTTGTTGAAAAAATGTAGCAAGAAAGGCTCAATTTGACTTTTTCCTTAGTCAAATTGAGTAAATCGAATTTCCACATCAGCATGACAACTTGGAGACAGTTGTTGGGTCTTGAAAATGTCATTCATTTCCATTACGCTTTCACTATTATGTCCATTATATCACCTCCATTTCACTACTATGTCACTACATTCATCCCACTTTCATTATCATTGGACCACATTTATGTTTTTCCAAACTTTATTAATTCTTAGCCTTTTTAAGTGAATTTGTGGTTAAAAATTAGGAAATAATGTGCATATGCTTATACCTAACAAGTGGATTGAGATTGTTGACATGTGTAGGTCAAAAGGAGGCTTCTAGAAAACCTTTCTGTGGCACTCTAAGGCCAAATTCGAATTTGAGTGGAAAGAATCATGGGATCATGAGGATATGTATCACATCTCCTAATTGTATTGAAACTCTAAGAAGACATGTGTCTTATCAGTTCCTATTTTGATTAGGATTTTAGAGGTAGAGGGAGAGATTCATGGACTCTCATTAATGAGATGGCTTCTCATCTTTCTGTATAAATAGGAGATCTCTCTCCTTCATTTGTTAGCTTGTTAGTCTTAGCTTAGCTTGGAGTTTATAGTTCTTCCTTGATGGCTTTTGAAAGCTTTGGAAAGCTTTGTTTTATTTTGTAATTTTGAAGAATTTGAATAAAGCTTTGATGTTCTTAACATGGAAGGAGATGTGAAGTAGATGTCATGGAGCATATTAGAATGTAAGGTAGAGTAGATTTTATTTTGTAATTTTGCTTTGATTTCATTCATGCATGTCATTTTATTGCTTTCAAGTTTGATAGTTTAGATTTTCCATTCATGCAAGTGTGTTCAACCGGTTGATTGTAGATTAGTTTTTCTTTATATGTTTTTGCATCAAATAGTGACATAAGATTTGCCTCTCTGCTGAACTTTTTCTTAAGCTTTTCAATTTCAGTTAAGCTTTGATTTCAGTCTTATTTATTTGCTATTGTTAGTTAGTTTAGATATCAAATTCTTCATGTCATTTGACATTATCTCCAGAGCCATGGCTTAACCTTGAAAAGCTACTTAGCGAGCTATCAGATTATGAGTGAAGTGATTTGATTTTACTTTCATCTCTGCAATTAGATATCAGGTTCTTCATGTCATTGACGTTATCTCTAGAGCCATGGCTTAACCCCGAAAAGCTACTTGGTAAGCTATCAGATTATGAGTGAAGTAATTTGATTTTTCTTTCATTTAGATATCAATTCTTCATGCTATTTTACGTTATCTCTAGAGCCATGGCTTAACCCGGAAAAGCTACTTGGCGAGCTATCAGATTATAAGTGAAGTAAATTGATCTTGCTTTCATTAGTCTGCAATTTTTGGTTTGTTTGAGTGCAATAGTTTAGATTTTATTTATGTAATTAGATGGGCAGCAGAGACAGTGATTTCATGATCAGTGTTTCATCTTTTGTTTGATTTAAGTAGCTGCATATTTACATTCTTGTTCAAGTATTAATTTTATCAATAGCATGTTTTGAGATCTTTTGAAGTGCTAAGTTTTGGAAGTTACCATAAGGGACATAAACCTTGTCTTGAAATATCCATCCATACTTGACCTTTAAAAGTATTCTTAAGACCTTAGAATAGGATTTCCATTTGCATTAGACACTTTAGGAGATCAACAAGAACAAAACCCCAAAACAAGATAAAAACTATAAAACAACAAAGTAAGAAAAAGGTTAACTAAGCACATATGGTGCACCACACTTCATTAGTTTATGATACCCGGATTGATAATTTATGTAGAGAAATTTAAGACGTTAAATTGACTAGACATTTTTGCGCCGTTGCCAGGGAAGTGTAATTAGGAGACCTTATTTCTTACATCTATTTTTTTTTTTAAGAATTCTTGAGTATGCTCTCCTCCTACACTTTGTGTGATCTGGAGGATCAAAAAATGTTATGTAAAAAAAAAAAAATCTTGAGTATGCTCTCCTCCTGCACTTTGTGTGATCTGGAGGATCAGAAAAAAGATTGTTATGAAAAAAAAGAAAAAAAGGAAGACAAAATAAACTTCATCATTTCAATTGATTCAATAAAAAAATTAAAAAAAATGAAACCCAACTGCTTTGATAGGTTCAACTGTCCAAGATTGACTGGTTATGGTTTATAGTGGTCCTCAAAACACTATGTCCTGTTTTAATGAGATTTTGCAAATTAGCTGCGGAATGCAGTCTGATTCCACAACTAATGGTGAATTCCGCAACTAATTTCAAGGTTTAATAGCTTACAGGCATCCAATGAAGAAACTGACCACATGGGCATCTCTAGAATTGTCCCAACATGGATCCTATCCTAGTCACCCAGCCCAGATTGATAAAAAAACCAGCTCAAGGTCTCAGTCAAAGTCCTGTTTTTAGCATGCCTACCTTGAAGTTTTTGCCTGCCTGAAATTGAAAATCATTAATCATTTTTATAAAATTTCACAATTTCAGAGAAGAAAAAAAGAGGAAACAAGCAATGGCTATCCCCAATTCCAGTTTCCACTGTGGCTTTAATAGAAATCTGCATCCTTGTTTGAAGCTTTGGCCTTAAAACAAACCTGCAAGAACATTTAAAAAAAAATCAAAAGTGCAAATTCAACAGATAGAATTGCTTGGACTGTTGTAAAGAAAAATAAGAAGAGAAAAAAAAAACTCTTGTATGGCTTTCAAAATAGTGTTTGCAATTTCTTTGAGTTGGTGTTATGAATCGCTCTCAGGCAGATATCAACAAAAGTGTTGAAATGGCTGTTGCAAAACGAAGAGAGCTGGAATATTTTTCAAATAATCCAGACCATAAACGTATAGCACACAGAATGGGATTAGAACATCTTGCAAAGATGCTTTCAAAGCATCTTGAAACTGTAATTAAGTTACCAACAAAACTATCGCTGATATTGAATAAAGTTGAGTCGACTTGGTAAACTGATTGCTTATGATGCCGTAGGACAATTGTATGCCATTTTGGAGATTTGTTTCACTCATTCATATGCTGAGAATACATCTGAAAACAATTTTTCTCTCAGAAATTCATTTTACAGCCGAATGCAGTAATTCACACAAAAAAACACAGAATAGTTAATCCACAAATGCGTAATAGCTGAAAAAGTCAAAATTTGAATGCATGATATGGCCAAACGGAGGCGAATTTGGAAAAAATAAAACATGGGTTTTTTCGGAAATAGGGTCAATTAGATAACCCAGAAACCGTTTTAAGGAATTTGAAGCGGTTTGGGAGATCTCCTCGGTTCTTTGGAGTTCATTTTTGCATACCGCGGGAGAGAAAAAGGAAAAATAAATTGATGAACAGATCGTTGTTATGCCACGCCTCAATCTTGTGTGCTGACATTTCATTTTTGTTTTAGCCACGCCTCAGTCTTGTCTGCTGGCATTCAATATTGACTTTAATGACCAACGGTTTCTCCCCGTGACCTGTACATTAGTTACGGTTGATTACATTACGTATCCAAAAATCACACGACTCTTTTCACTGAATCATTTCCACATTGCAGAGATTGAATCAGGTCTGGCTGTGTTGTTCCATTATTAACTTAGACTTCATTATGTCACTCCACCACATCTCCCACCATGCCTCACGACTTAAATACCTGTTGTATGTAACTCATACTTCATTTATGCCAAGGTGGATGCCGTGATCTATTGATGAATCGGCGGATAAATAAAGATTTGCAGATGCCTTAATTATTTTGTTTTAACCTTTTAATCATAGACAGGGACCGGTTGCCTGGTTTCTATTCAACCAAACGCTGTGGCTACCTCCAGTGCTTAAGGAAGGTCGGGTCACACCATTGTCGATCTGAGGGGATAACTTCGATTCAAAAGAATCAGGCATTCAAAGGAGATATATGATGCAATCTCTATTATCTGGTAGTTTATAAAGTTGCAGGAAAGGATGATAAATTGTGTTGCAGTAGTTGGCCTGCTTCATGAGGGATACTCTGCCTCCACACAGTCTGTCTGTACACCAAGTTTTACAACCTTCATCTATTTTCTGTTCATACAAGTCTTCTTGCTTCAAAAATATTTCTTCATTTCATACTCAACATTTTTCTAGTTCCACACCCATCAGTTTTCTCCACGGTATTCTTCATTTCCTATTCATACAACTGTTTTGCTTCCACATAACCACTCCGTTTTCATATATCCGTCTTCTACATTGGTGTTTACACAGTAAAAAAAGGCAGAATGGGTTTCATTGTGAGGACAGAACCTGAAGGAGTCATCAAAGCTATTGAAAAGATCATACATTTCCATTACTCTGATATATTTTCATCACTAAAACTGTTTTGCTTCATATACCATTTACAAAGTTTTTATTTTTTAGGCAGACAGTGAAGAAAATTAAAAAATATATATATTAGATCATGAATAATTGGTCTTGTGCACCAGCTGTGATCTTAGGCTCTCTCTCTCTCTCCCTGGTACTTGGTTGCATAAAATCTCTTTTCCAATAAATTAAATCAGAAAACTGTTGGTTGACTGTCTTTTAGCTATGGAATGCAGTCTGATTCCGCAGCTAACTCACAATTCCGCAGCCATTTTCATACTTCTATAGGTTATAGGTGTCAAGAGACGAAACAAACCACATGGGTAGCAGGGAAAATGTCAGTACATGGATGGTGTCCTATTCATTTGATCCAAGTCGATGAAAAAGACCCCAGTCAAAGGGAAGTCAAGGTGTGTGTTATCACTAAGTCGCCGCATGTCAAGAAAAAAATATAATTTTGAATCAATGAAATGAATAAGTTATTTACTCACTTTTCTGAAGGAATTGATTAATTTTGGACTGATGATGAAAGATGAATGGCTAACTTTTTATTCAATATTTTTAGCTACAGAAACTGTGCACATTCCACAGCTAAACATCAATTTGCAGCTGAAAAACCTCATTGTTCAAATCAGCTTATCTTTCTCATACAAAATTAGATTTTGATGATTCAAGTACCATTGGAAAGATATCAACAAGATCTACACAATGAAAAATCCATCATTAGAGTTTGAAATGGTAAATAATGAAATAAATTGCTGAAAAGAAGCAACATTCAACTTGGGGCACCAATTCCAAAGCAGGTATAAATTCTTTTGATTTTTCCTTTGAGAACTTATTTCGTTAATACAAATTCTTAGTTTTGTGTGTAAATATCATAACTAGAGAGATTGATCACCTCTCTCCTTTGATAATCTTACGTTCCATTGCAGAAGAAATATTAGTTTTTTTTGCAGGTTCCAGGAGGAAGGACAAATAACTACAAGAGAATGGTGTCTCTCTAAGAGACCAATTTGTTTCATAAGAGGATGATCAGCAACAAAGAGGAAATATGCTGATGCAAAATTAGATCCAAACACTTGAAAAACTTTCAGATACTATTGTCTCCATCACATCCATACCTCATAATAAACCATTCACCTCATTTCACTTCATATTTTCCATTCACATTCACATACATTTTCCATCTCTTTTTGTCCATTCATAACCCACAACTTAAAAGCAAGAGGCTCATTCACATGCTTATTGCCCATTTCCATTTCTACTCTCCATTGCCATCTTTCATTTTCATCTTCCATTTCTTGTCATTTTCATTTCGCAAATAAGCCCTGCTTCAATGCAAATTATTGAGTCCATAGTCCTTTGAGTCTAAGTTCCTTGTAAAGACACCTTGAGGCTTGCATGCCTTAATGGCAAGTTCTCATGCTGACAAACAATGGGAATACATTAATGTCTCTTGTTCATCAGATCTTCTAGGTGACTCGACATCAGCAAAACTATTTGTACCTAGCAAGATGTGTTTGGGCATCTTGACTCTCATTGTCATCAATGGTGAGAGTTCTCGTGTTGACTAGTGGCATCCATTAATGACCACTAAGTCAACAATTTCCTACTATGTTCGACATCAGAACATCTTTTCACATAGTAGGAATTGTGCCAATGAGTTTTGAAGACACGAAGACTATTATTTTCCACATTTTGGAGCAGATTCAACAAGTTTTAGTAGAAGTAACAAAAAGTCATCTTACCTCTTTATCCATGACTCTTCTTGTTCAGCCACTTGAAGAAGAATATGATCAGAATTTTGCAGCCACCACACATACAACTCATCCATTCCAAAGGGTAAGTTAAGGTACGTCATTTTCTAACTTTTGACCATAGAATTCCATAAAAAGCTAGAATGATAATTGTTGGAAAAACATTTCTCTTCCTCATTTCATAAAATTGCCAATACTATCAGTTGGGAGGGGAATACATTCATATTCATATCTTGCCATGTCCATATCATATTCAGAAGCCCACATACTTCCAACATATATTAACTATTACATTGTTATTATGAGCATACAATGGATTTTCAGAAAGTGCTTAAAGGATAAATTGGATACAAACAAAATCATGGTTGTCCCACAAGAACCAACCATCATGCAATCCAATAAAGATATACTTTGGAACAGTAATCAAAATATCATTATGCAAAGTTCAAAGATCAAAATGCAACAACAAAAAATTGGTTGTAACACAAGAACCAACCATGTTGCAATTCAAGTAAAACACTTAGCAAAAATATGAAGTTATCAAATGATATCATGCAAAGTTAAGCCAAAGCTCAAGGATCAAAAGAGTTAATGTAATATATATTGCATGAGGACATGCAATAACTTCAGTTGGGGGGTATGTTGGGTCTTGAAAATGTCATTCATTTCGATTAGACTTTCACTATTATGTCCATTATATCACCTCCATTTCACCTTCATTTCACTACTATGTCACTATATTCATCCCACTTTCATTATCATTGGGCCACATTTATGTTTTTCCAAACTTTATTAATTCTTAGCATTTTTAAGTGAATTTGTGGTTAAAAATTAGGAAATAATGTACATATGCTTATACCTAACAAGTGGGTTGAGATTGTTGACATGTGTAGGTCAAAAGGAGGCTTCTAGAAGACCTTTATGTGGCACTCTAAAGCCAAATTCGAATTTGAGTGGAAAGAATCACGAGATCATGAGGATGTGTCACATCTCCTAATTGTATTGAAACTCTAAGAAGACATGTGTCTTATCAGTTCCTATTTTGATTAGGACTCTAGAGGTAGAGGGAGAGATTCATGGACTCTCATTAATGAGATGGCTTCTCATCTTTTTGTATAAATAGGAGATCTTTCTCCTTAATTTGTTAGCTTGTTAGTCTTAGCTTAGCTTGGAGTTTATAGTTTTTCCTTGATGGCTTTTGAAAGCTTTGGAAAGCTTTGTTGTACTTTGTAATTTTGAAGAATTTGAATAAAGCTTTGATGTTCTCAACATGGAAGGAGATGTGAAGTAGATGTCATGGAGCATATTAGAATGTAAGGTAGAGTAGATTTTATTTTGTAATTTTGCTTTGATTTCATTCATGTATGTCATTTTATTGCTTTCAAGTTTGATAGTTTAGATTTTCCATTCATGCAAGTGTGTTCAACCGGTTGATTGTAGATTAGTTTTTCTTTACATGTTTTTGCATCAAATAGTGACATGAGATTTGCCTCTCTGCTGAACTTTTTCTTAAGCTTTTCAATTTCAATTATGCTTTGATTTCAGTCTTATTTATTTGTTATTGTTAGTTAGTTTAGATATCAAATTCTTCATGTCATTTGACGTTATCTCCAGAGCCATGGTTTAACCCCGAAAAGCTACTTGGCGAGCTATCGGATTATAAGTGAAGTAAATTGATCTTGCTTTCGTTAGTCTGCAATTTTTGGTTTGTTTGAGTGCAATAGTTTAGATTTTATTTCTATAATTAGATGAGCAACAGAGACAATGATTTTATGATCAGTATTTCATCTTTTGTTTGATTTAAGTAGCTGCATATTTACATCTGTTCAAGTATTAATTTTATCAATAGCATGTTTTGAGATCTTTTGAAGTGCTAAGTTTTGGAAATTACCATAAGGGACATAAACCTTGTCTTGAAATCTCCATCCATACTTGACCTTTAAAAGTATTCTTAAGACCTTAGAATAGGATTTCCATTTGCACTAGACACTTTAGGAGATAAACAAGAACAAAACCCCAAAACAAGATAAAAACTATAAAACAACGAAGTAAGAAAATGGTTAACTAAGCACATATGGTGCACCACAATTCATCAGTTTACGATACCCGGATTGATAATTTATGTAGAGCAATTTAAGACGTTAAATTGACTAAACAACAGTTAACTAGGGTGACATGGATCTTGTAACTTAGCTCAATAAATTTGAGTTGTAGGTCTTGGAGTTCAATTATGAATATGCGATTGCTAAATTTTAGTAATCTAGTTCAATTACTTTCAGTTAACTGACCTCTAACTATTGTTAGAGTCAATTGAAGGTTAGTTGTGCAGTGGGACAATAGTCTAACTCAGAGATCTATATATTAATTGGTCAATCAACCTAAAATAGCTAGAGCATGCAAAGAATTTGAGTTCCTCGGCTGTAGTGGAGATGACAAGGCAATGTAACAAGCAATTGTAAATTAGTTTGAGTGTACACGTGTTGCATGCAATGAGTGATCAATCCTTGGGAATTTCACAATCAATTTGGATGAAATTCATAAATAATAGGGGCTAATTTCCTCAGGATTTGTGCAAGGAAATAAGAGGCTAGGTGAGCTAATATTTGGCTAAGTGTTGGACAAAGTTATTCATTGAGCAGAGAGAACAATTATTCTTTAGCAAGTTGAGCTCAAAGCTGGAGCTAGCAATTGTAATATATTCTCTATTCATCTTATTAATGAAAAGAGATTTGAGGGGTTTTTTCCTAGTTGGGATCCCCTAGAAATCATTGTGTATTTGTGGTTTTTCTTCTTGCATGTCTATGCATGTTGTTCTAAATAATGAATTACATTCCACATAGCAGTCGAGTAGAATTATGTCTCTTGATTTTAGATTAAATTTCTTGAGCATTTGCAATTATATCAAATTTCTACATGGTACCAAAGCCTCAGAATTCACATTAGAACCAATATTTCAAACTTGTCTCTCAAGAATTTCAAATTTGTAGCTTTCTTGCAGCAGTTTTCCTTCAGGATCGGGAGGATTTCTTTCAATGGACTGAGATTGTAGTATGCCTTAGAGGGTAGCTCGAGTTTCATAGCCTAGAAGGATTAAATGGAAGCAATGCTCGATGGCAATGGTGTGTTAAAATAGGTTAAAACTGACATTGCAAAACCTCCACAGTTGGATACACAACAATTAGCCCAACGGAAGAAGGATGTTGTAAAGACCAAGAGAATTCTTCTGGAAGGTGTGTGGGACCATGTGGTCTCAAATATTCATGGAAAAGAGACACCATTTGCTATGTGGAAGGCATTGATTGAGCTATTCTAAATTAACAGTGATCATAGAAAATTGGCCCTAGAAGACAAACTTCAAAACATTAAGATGAAAAAGAATGATATTATTTTGTAGTACCTCTCCAGGTTTACACAAGTTCGAGATAATCTTCAAGGGGTTGGTGTGAATGTTTCATAAGATGACCTGGTGACCCTAACTCTTCTAGGCCTTCCAAAATCCTTGCAAAACTACCAGGACTCTGTGAATGGAAGGGAAAAATTACTGAATTGGGAAAGGTTGTGGCCTGATTCGATACAAGAAGAGTTTAGGAGAAAAAACCAGGATGGATAATCATCCAAAGTTGAGGATGAAGAAAATTTTGCATTGGTTGGAAAGGGGAAGAAGGGAAAAGGGAAGAAGACCCAGAGAAAATTTGAGTCCATACAAAATAATGGCAAGAAGAAAGACATGAATGAGATAAAATGCTTCCACTGCCACGAATTCAGGCACTATGCAAAAAAATGTCTACACAAAAATTCTAACAAGAAGCCTTCAAGAGGAGAATCGGGGGAATCATTGGCTTCACAATTCGAATTAGACTTCACCCTAATATCATGCATGGCCAACACTATTATGGGGAGTTTGTGGTACCTTTATTCTGGTGCCTCATTCCATATGACAAGGTGCAAGGAGTTTTTTAGTAGCCTAGAGGAGAAGGATCTCCAAGTGCATAACGAAATGGGGGATGATGGGCGGTACAATGCTATAGGAATTGGTATTGTTACCTTTGAGAGGGAGAAAGCCTCTCCTCTTTGCCTCAAATATGTTATGTTTTTACCTGGGTTGAAGAAGAATATGATCTGTGTAGCAGTATTGGAAGATTGTGGCTATGATGTTATATTTAGTAAAGGGAAGGCCTTTCTGAGACATATAGCTTCCAGGAAAGTGAAGTAGATTTTTGAGTGAAGAACCTATACAAACATGAGGTGGGATAGTTCACTGCATTGAGCAGTAAGGCTGGAAATGTGTAGAGTCACATTATTGGAGAACTCTGGCACAAGAGATTGGGTCATCTACACCATGGTTCCTTAAAGATCATGCAACAAATTACGATCGATCTCCCTAAAGGCTCCCTTGACCAGCAGGATGTGTGCAAGGGTTGCACATTGTGAAAATATGTCAAATTTACTTTCCATGACCGAGAAAGCAGCGCAAATGTAATCTTGGAGCAAGTCCACTCTGATGTTTGTGGACCCTTTTCTATAGCCTCCAAAACAAGACATAAGTACTATGTTATTTTTATTGATGATTTCTCTAGAAAATGTTGGATATTCTTCATGCAGAAGAAGGATGAAGTTTTCTAAAAATTTGTTGAGTTTAAGGCATTAGTTTAGAAGGAGACTGGGAAGAAGGTGAAGGCTCTCAAGAGCAACAATGGAGGTGAATTTGTTTTGCATGCCTTCAAGGATTTATGTGTGAAAGAAGGTATTCGAAGAGAACTAACAACACCCCATAACCCACAGCAGAATGGGGTAGATGAAAGGAAGAATAAGAGAATAGTGGGAGCAACAAGGGCCATGTTGCATGATCAGGGGCTTCCATTACATCTATGGGTAGAAGCATGCAACACTGCAGTCTTCTTGTAGAACTAGAGTCCTCATAGGATACTTGGTGTGATCACATAGGAGGAAGCATTCTCTAGGAGAAAGCTTGATGTGCCTCATTTCAAAAAAATTGGAGCTTCAATTTATTGCCATGTATCCAAGGATTCAAGGAATAAACTTGAGCCTACAACAGAGTTGGGATTTTTTGCAGGGTACACCGAAACTCCACACAATTACTAGGTGTATTTTCCTTCACTGAGGATGATAGTTATAAGGAGAGATGTCAAGTTTTTTAGCGAGAAAAGTTCCCTAAGGTAAGGGTTGACAACCTCAATAGAGCCTAATAAGAAAATCAACAAGAAGCGGTCAAGCAAGCATGCCAAACATGTGAATTATTAAATGTGGACTTGGAAACTTACCTGGAGTTCCTACGTTTGAAGATGTTCCTGTAGGGTCCAAACCCTCTGCTTCCTCCTGAATCGAGCAGGCCTACAAATCAATTCAGAGAAGCATATACATGATATATAATTCAATGTGCATACATAAAAGGTATATTAGATCATCAGCAATAGGTACAATGGTGGTACAACCTGATCCAAGCCAAAGCACTCACGAAGCCTTCCTCTGATCCATCAAGTCTGAGCCATGAAGAAAACCTCTCTAAAAAATGCAAGGAGATGCTATAAATATGATGAACATCTCTGCAAAGGAAACAAGGGTTTCCATAGAGACTGGGAGTATAGGATGCACGGGAAAATCAGACTTGATCTGGGAGAAAAATTGGTATAATGTCAATAGCCCTTCTCTTATGTATTTTAGGGCTACCCAAGGTGTGTGTATATACCACATGAAATTAGTTAATTTAGTTGTGCTATGGGCTCCTGTAGGTGGGCTCTCGGTAAACCCATGAACACCACCATAAAAATAGCATAATATTTTATTTTTTCATATTTAAAAAGGTATATGTCGGTATGCAGTTATAGAACCCGCGTATGTACGCACTTTTGAATGGGTAGATTCGTGTATGGAATTTGAAATATTGTTTTTTAATAAAGGATCAAGTCTGCATGGGGAAATGCTACCCAAGGCCATACAAGAGCATCAAAATCTACATGAGTGCTAAATGACGTTATAACAAAGTTTGATGAGGACAAGGCTATGAGATGCTCTCTGGAGCAGAAGATGAATATCGCACCAGAGTAGGAGATTCTAGCTCCAAAGGAGGAACCTCAAAATGAGCTTTAGGAGGTTGTGGAGCAGCCACATGCAGTGGAGTAGAAAAGAGGCAGAGTGGAGACATCCACTCAACCCAAATCTTCCAGAGAGGGTACAAAGAGAACCAAAGAAGTTGATATATTGTTGTAGGATACACAGGAGAATGTGGAAGCCCCCACATCTCAACACAGGCAGAGGAGGTCACCTAATAGGTACATTGGGTACATGTATTTCATGATAGAGCTCATTGAGACAAAACATTCTTCATTTGAGTAAGAAGTTGCTCAACTAGTTTGGGTTGATGCCGTGGTGGAAGAATATGAATCCATCATGAAGAGAAGTGTATGGGAGGTGGTGCTTAGACTAGAAGGGAAATCAATGGTTGGTTCGAGATGGATCTACAAAGTGAAGCATGCAGCAGACAGGAGCATCAAGAAGTACAAGGCTAAATTTTTGGCGAAAATATTTTCTCAAATAGAGGGAGTGGACTATGAGGAAACTTTTGCACCAGTTGCAAGATATTCCTCAATTAGATCCATTCTTGGATTGTGTAACACCCTCCTCCCACATCCACCCAAGTAACCATGCCAACCGGGGTAAACATGAGATGAGAAGCTACTATGATCAGATTCGACCTACTAGGTGACCTTAAGGGAGTGGAATCGACGAAACTTCACACACGGTCATCCAACATAATCAACAAAACCCTCATAAGACAAGTCAACCACTCAGACAACCTATCCTTGGGTCCCACTATTATTCTGGACCTTTGAGGCCATAATCACTCTCATGCTATGGGAAAGGGAGTGGCCAGAGACCTAAAGTCACTCTCATAGGCCTACCTGCCTACCTGCCAATGATTGTGGACTAAAGTTTCCAGTTCTATGCGAGTGACCAGGGGATTTAAGCCACTTTTTCAGGCCTAGAACCCAAGCCACTACCCAGAGTGTAATGAAAGTTCAGAATCTAGTAAAGTATAGGGAAACAATGATGCAAAAGCAATAATTTGATCAATACCTTAACCAAACCCTTACTAGCCATGATAGGCATTTCATCAAACATATTGTCAACATGTAGCCTATAGGTGTAAACAATAAAATTAAGTGTAGGGATCTCATACTTATCTGAGAATCGCTATGAACCATTTTTCCATCATGCCATTTGTTGCCTTATCACTTATTAGGTCATAGATACCATATCCATTCAAATACAAGTAAAAATATGATGGGAGCCATACATAGTTGTTATCATAAAATGTACATATAACTAGCATAATAGGAACAAAAATACAATAAACATATCAGCCATCAAAATCCATATATACATAAAAACATTTGCACATAGAAATCAAGGGAATGAATTTCTCATCAATCAATGCAATGAACCAACCAGAGATGGGACTACCACGTTCCACCCCACCATAGAATGGTTGAGCCAAATTTCTCTTCATCCATTCACCCTCATTCACCCCCATTCACCCCTATGCCATATTCCAAGCATGAATGTGGGACTCAAATCAAAAGAACTCAACTAGGGCATATCGAGGATAAACCATCTCACCCTCATCAATATAAACCAGGCTTTACCGTAATCCATCCTAGATCACTAGGCCAAAACAATGAACACATCATAACCAGCTTTACCATGATCTTCACTCGATCACTAGGCCAAACAAGCATGGATGCCACCAGATTTATCCACCTACACCGTGAGAAATTTTCCTGTCTCCTAGTCTCATGGGTTTTACTGCAATCCAAACCTGAATCTCTAGGCCCTAAACCGAGACCCACTCTCCAGGCTTTACCGCATATCCCAAAATTGGGATTACTAGGCCCAATGGAGAGCAAACCACCTCTAGGATTTATCGTATATCCTGCCATTCACCGGCAAGGATTCATAGGCCATTCGAGGCAACTCAAAATCTGGCTTTTTAGCAACCCACAATCTAGTTTAGGGGTTACTAGGCCATGTGTTCTATCATTTTGGAGATCCACCTCACTCAACTTCAAATGCATCCGGAAATCTAGCTCAACCAAACATGAGAACCCCATCATACCATGGCTATTGGGAAATGGCAAGGATAGTTCGAAAAACACTGTTACACCTAGCAAAACCCATGCCATGATAGAAAATAACCACATGCAATGCCATGCATGCCAAAACTAGCAAGGAAAATACACATGCAAGTCGATATCTGCAATGAAGCTTGTTGTAGCTACTTGATATTGCCTTTACCCGCTTGATCTTTGCTTCCTCTTTCATTCTTTTCCTTACTTGCTCCAATGCCAAAGTGCTCCAAGAAAACTCTAATTATCCAAGAGTATGAGAGAGAGAGAGAATAATGAGAGTGCTCCAAAACTGAATTGATAAAAAAGTTACCAACTAATCCTCAGAATCTTTGTTATGAATGAGGCCTTTATTTGATTTATTTTTCATTTTTTCCTTCATTTTCCTCCTCACATGCGACTTGTGACCTTTCACCTCCCTTTTCTCCTAATTTCCATTATTTTTATAAATAATTGTGCCAAAAATGCCATTTTTCCTTTCCAAATCCTTAGCCATTGCCTTTGCCAGTTTCCTTAGCCATAAACAACCAAATGAACACCCCCTAGGATGTCTTTCCCAACATTAAGCTTATAATAAGTGTCCCATTCATCCATGGTTATTGTTTTTAACTTTTATTACGTGGAATTTTCACCAAGGCTATTACACATTGGCTATGCATATGGGATGGAAAATCCACCAGATGGACGTGAAGACTACCTTTCTCAACAATGTTATTGAGGAGGAAATTTACATAGAGAAGTGTTAAGTTATGGTATGTTCTATGCTTATAACAGTTTACTTCTTTTTCTTATTATATTCCACAAATTAGCAATCACATATACATAAAGTAAAGTGCAGATAGAACATTAAACGATCGACAGAAAGCAAGCCAAGACAAGAGACACAAGATGTGGCGGCTAGCCAGGGACAAACCCCACAATGTGTGGGGAAACCCTTTGATCAAATCTTCTTTTATCTTCAATAATTCAGCAGAGAGAAATAGTACAATAAATCTGATTCATATCAGCAGTAGCAAACCCTAGATCAGTAGCATCGGCATTAACGGCTTCATTATCAAACTAGGGCAGACCATATCTCACAAACCGACCGTCGGATTGACTTCATTCCACCACCAAAAGTTTTGGCTTCCAGAGGAGGTTCAGATGAACCTACAACGTAGTTCAGATGAGGAGATATTCTAGGCCACGCAAGTCAATCTTTACTTCTGTAGTTGCAGCTTCAGTTTTAGCAGTTTCCGGCTTCAAACTAGGGCAGTTGATATCTTGCAAACCGTTCGTCGGATTGACTTCATTCCACCACCAAAAGTTGCAGCTTTCAAAGGAGGTTCAGATGAACCTACAATGCAGTTCCAAAGAGGAGATCTTATAGGCCACGCAAGTCAATCTTTACTTCTGCAGTTGCAGCTTCAGATTCAACAGCTTCTGGCTTCACATGTGTGAGAGAGAGAGACCCATTTTAGCGCAGTAGAGAAGAGACTCATATCTGCGCAGTAGAGAGAGAGAGTGTGATGAGATGAGTGAGTCTAAATGAGGAAAAGTCCTCTTATATTTATACACAACGTTGGTGGGTGAATAGATGCGACTGTTGGGCTTCTGAGCCTACATGAGTTGTAGGTCGGCTTGATAATAATTCCATAATCAAAATAAATTCATATCTCCATGAATACTTATCGAAATCGGATGATCTTTATGTCAATCCTACACCTCTCGACGAGAGGAATCTAATAAATATATTATCAGCCATGAATAAGATGACCGACATGAAGTTTTTCCCTGGTTGCCAATTTTAACACTCCCTCTCAACCATGGAGAACTTCATTTGCAATCTGTCTATCGGTCGTTACTATTCATCCATCAAATGCACTGCCTTGTACAGCCTGACCCTTGCCTTGCTCTGCTCTATTTTGCTTGTTCTGCTTTGTCTTGTTTTTCCCTGCACTGATCTGTACTGTTTTTTTCTGTTCTGCTCTGCTCTTGCATTGTTCTGTTCTACTCTGCTTTTGTCCGAATTATGAAGAAGAAGAAATGATCGAGGATGTATCATACTGACTCAAAGTCAGTCTCAGAGTATGTACCACTGGTCCCAGACCAGTCTCAACCAACCCATAGTCAGCGTCATAGTGAGTACAACTCCAATGGTCCCAGACCAATATCATCCTCCACTGACTCAAAGTCAGTCTCAGAGTATGTACCACTGATCCCAGACCAGTCTCAACCGACCCGAAGTCAGCGTCATAGTATGGTACAACTCCTACCACTGGTCCCAGACCAGTATCATTGATCCCAGATCAATGGAGGTCATCCTAGCGTAGGGAGTACGGTAGTTACAACGATGCGTCCATCGGTACTACTATGGTCCCTAACTTCATTTCCCTGCTCATTGATCAGATGAGAGGTACTTCCCATGAGTCCCAGACTGCATGGGTAGGATGCCTCGACAGGAGAACTAATCAATCCTGTCCTCACAGGAGAACACATCAATCCTGCTAAAATTGCCATGGAGAACACATCAATCCAGGCCGCCATGGAGAACACATCAATCTCACAGGAGAACACATCAATCCTGCTACAATCGCCATGGAGAACACATCAATCCAGGCCTCACAGGAGAACTAATCATCCTGCTACACAGGAGAGCGAATCATCCTGTTCCACAAGAGAGCGAATCATCTTGTCCCACAAGAGAGTGAATCATCTTGTTCCAGTGTGCACCACCAGGGGAGGGTGAGTCACCCTGTGGTCGTATGTTGCTCCAGTAATAACCGCAAGCCCTCAGAGCTCCCAGAGCTCAATGTATGCAACATGCAAGACCCTTGTACAAGGGTTTCTTACCGACTCCAAGTCGTTTGGGAAAATCACAGATTAGATCTTTCCTCGGGGCTTTGACAAGGTGTATCAACCTGTACATCATCTTAATGCGATGGAGCCTCCTTGCTCATCAACTTACCATATCCAAGATGATGTCTATCTGCTAGAGCAATCGACGAATACGAGATTCCTCAATAATCGAATCCCACCTCTGGTTGTTATAGAGAATCACAGTGGTATCCAATTTAAATCCAAACAACTCACTGAAGAGCTTTCGCAACCAGACTAGCTCACACGAGGTTATGCTAGCAACAATATATCCTGCTTTGGCAGTGCTCAAAGCCACCGACTTCTGCTTCTTGCTCATCCAGGATATCGAAGCAGATCCCAAGGTGAAACAGCACCCGGAAGTGCTCTCACGGTCCACCACACTGCCTGCCCAATCAACATCAGTATATCCAAGTAGTCTCACATTTCCGGTAGTGTATCTTAATCCATGAGAGATTGTGTCTTGAAGACATCTCAGAAGATTCCTGGCATCAATCCAGTGAGGCTCAACCAAATATGAGCTCACAATGCTAACTGCAAAAAATATGTTCGGACGGAGGTTCACCAAGAACATCAATGCGAATGAGTTTATGAAACTTAGAGGCATTTCCCAAATCTGGTCCGATATCACTACCATATAACTTCTAAAAGTTAAGATCCTCGAGGTAGTCACAGGCTGGCAGTTCATCATACCAAATCTTTCCAATATCTTTACCACATATTTCCCTTGAGATAGGAAAATTTCCCTTGGCTTCTGCCATACTTCAAGCCCTAGGAAGTAGTGCATCAGTCATGGGTCTTTCATTTCAAATTCAGAGGCCAGCTCCCTCTTACATTTGTGAATGAGAGGGTCTGCACCTGTTAGAAAGAGGTCATCCACATACAATACCAGTATGAGAGGCTTGTCATCTTCAACCTTAAAGTAAAGGTTAGGATCGACTTCACTCCTAGTGAATCCCAGCTTCATCAAGTAGCTATCGATCCTCTCATACCATGCTCGGAGTGCTTGCTTCAGCCCATAGAGAGCTTTCTTCAACCTGCATACATGAGATTTTCGATCATAAATCTCAAATCCTTCAGGTTGCTCCACGTAGACCTCTTTTTTGATCGAGCCATGCAAGAACGCAGTCTTGGCATCCATCTGATGTAGGTTCCATCCTTGTGAAGTGGCAAGGGCTATGATCGAGCGGATGGTCGTATATCTGGCAACAGGTGCAAATATCACATCATAGTCTATACCTTCCTATTGGGAGAAACCTCGAGCAACAAAACGAGCCTTATACTTTTCCGTGCTTCCATCTGTTGCATGCTTTATCTTGTAAAGCCATTTTGAAGTAACAATTGTCTTGTCCAGGGTTTGGGAACTACTTCCCAGGCATCATTCTCCATAATAGACTCATATAGCATCCTTCCATACTTGATGCTTGACGGCATCTGAGAATGACGAAGGCTCATTTTGTATGATCGTGCTCATGATGGTCAGGTATCCTTGATACCTATTAGGTTTCTTACTTTGACGGAAGGTTCCTCAGGGTGCAGCATGTCCTTTAGCATCATCAAGTATCCCCCTAAGCCATGAAGGCCTCTTCCTAGAAGAGGAAGGCTCATGTGGATGAGAATCTATCATATCCATGGGTTCTTTCTACATCAGGCATTGATTCATCATCCTTTTCTTTTGGTTCCCTGGTGTTGGCTTCTTGAGAGCTCCTCAAAGTCGAAAGATTGTTCACCTTGCGGTGAAATTTTCTTTAGGAGTCTTGGAACCCAATGCTTGATGAGGGCATCAATTTTGTACATATACGACGGTGATTGTAGTTTCAGCCCATAGAAACATCAGAAGTATTCGATCATGTAGCATGGCCCAGATAGCTTCCATCATCGTGCGGTTCTTCCTTCCCACCACACCATTCTGCTCAGGAGTATGTGGTGGAGTAGTCTCCCACTTAATGCCAACTTCAGGTATGCCTGAGTGAACCAATTGTAATATATCAGAGGTCTTGCTTTGGCTTGAGGGGAATGGTCCCCTTTTGAGCTTTCCTTCAGCACATCCTAGACATACACCTTCATTCTCTATTCAGAATTCGGGCATCCCTATCACCATTTGTATTACACCGAGTATAGCTTTATAATGAAGGGGGGAAAACCTCTAATGCCAAAGTTCGGACTGAAGAGATGTGTCATAAGACATGACACCTAGCAGACTTCCATCGACCTGATATAATGAATCACTAAACCCAAGAGTAAAGGCATCTTTAACATTATTTTTCCATATACATACCTTGCCATCGTTGAAGGTTACCTTGTAGCCTTTGTATTCCGTTCCCGAGATGGACACTAGGTTATTTTTGAGGTCAGGTGCATTTAATACATCCTGGAATTTCTGGCTTTCTTGAATGCTTGTCCTCTTCCTTGATTCCCAACTCTCCTCTTACCTTTGCTGTTGAATTTTTCATTCCTTTGATTGCCATCAGAGGGATTTTGATCATCGTCCTAGAGTGAGTCCTTTCTATCAGGGCACTCCCTTGCAAAGTGACTTGCTTTATCGCAAATGTAACATCGTCATTTTCTTCTAGCCTTAGGTCCAACCTTTCCTTTTGATTTAGTCCCAGAATTATTTCTTTTCTTTGCATGAAAAGAAAAGGCAGCAGGAGGACCTTTAGGCATGGGCATTTCTTACACTTCTTCCCTTGTTTCTTCTTGAATGCATCTAGCCATTAATTCCTCGAAACCAGGAATTACATTATAGTTCAGAAGAGTAGTCTTGAACACATACCATTTAGATGGTAATCCTTCAAGAGTTTTGAGTGCCATTTCTCTGTCAGTAATAGTTTCCCCAATAGATAGGAGATCGTTCTTGATCCTGGTGATTCTTAAGAAGTATGCTTGCATACTTTCATCTTTACCCTTCTTGATTTCCCTCAGCTTATTTATCAGAAACAAAACTTGATTTGCATCATTAACTTTAAATAAACTCACCAGTCTGTCGTAGATTTCCTTGGAGGTGTCTAGATCAAAGATGTAGGCCACCAAGCGCTTGTCGATAGAGTCCTGGATGATTTTCTTTTTTTTAACTTCTCCATTTTTCCATTTGTTCCAGGCAACAACAGATGCATTTGATGAAGGCTCAACAATATTGCCTCTTACATGGTCCAGCACTCCTTGATCTTCAAGGGTTAGATCGATAGACATCTTTCATCCATGATAGTCAGCTTTCTCACGGAGCTTGTCTTCGGAAGGAAAGAGTGTTGAGGACCCCATAGTTCTTTTAGGATAGCCTTGCCAATCTTCTCTTCAATGATTGCTCTTACTCTTGCTCGGGCTTTGTATTCACCTCAGCTCTGATACCATGTTAAGTTATGGTATGTTCTATGCTTATAACAATTTACTTCTTTTTCTTATTATATTCCACAGATTAGCAATCACATATACATAAAGTAAAGTGCAGATAGAACATTAAACGATCGACATAAAACAAGCCAAGACAAGAGACACAAGATGTGGCGGCTAGCCAGGGACAAACCCCACAATGTGTGGGGAAACCCTTTGATTAAATCTTCTTTTATCTTCAATAATTCAGCAGAGAGAAATAGTACAATAAATCTGATTCATATCAGCAGTAGCAAACCCTAGATCAACAGCATCGGCATTAGCGGCTTCATTATCAAACTAGGGCAGACCATATCTCACAAACCGACCGTCGGATTGACTTGATTCCACTACCAAAAGTTTCAGCTTCTAGAGAAGGTTTAGATGAACCTACAGTGCAGTTCAGATGAGGAGATCTTCTAGGCCACGCAAGTCAATCTTTACGTCTGCAGTTGCAGCTTCCGTTTCAGCAGTTTCTGGCTTCAAACTAGGGCAGTCGATATCTTGCAAACCGTTCGTCGGATTGACTTCATTCCACCACCAAAAGTTGCGGCTTTCAAAGGAGGTTCAGATGAACCTACAAAGCAGTTCCAAAGAGGAGATCTTCTAGGCCACGCAAGTCAATCTTTACTTCTGCAGTTGCAACTTCAGATTCAACAGCTTCCGGCTTCACATGTGTGAGAGAGAGAGACCCATTTCAGCGCAATAGAGAAGAGACTCATATCTGCGCAGTAGAGAGAGAGAGATGTGATGAGATGAGTGAGTCTAAATGAGGAAAAGTCCTCTTATATTTATACACAACGTTGGTGGGTGAATAGATGTGACTGTTGGGCTTTTGAGCCTACATGAGTTGTAGGTCGGCTTGATAATAATTCCATAATCAAAATAAATTCATATCTCCATGAATACTTATCGGAATCGGATGATCTTTATATCAATCCTACACCTCTCGACGAGAGGAATCTAATAAATATATTATCAGCCATGAATAAGATGACCCACATGAAGTTTTGCCCTAGTTGCCAATTTTAACAAGAAGCCATAAGGATTTGAGACATATGATCGAGATTCACATGTGTGTAGACTCAAGAGAGCATTGTATGGTCTTAAATAGGTGCCCCAAGCATGGTACACTCAGATCGACAATTATCTCATTGGATTGGGCTTCACCAAAAGTGAAGCAAATGCAAACCTCTATCACATTGTGGTAGATGGTAAGTTGCTTATTCTTGATTTCTATGTTGATGATTTAATATTGACTGGTGATGAGTAGTTGATCCACTCTTGCAAATAAGATCTTTCAAGGGAATTTGAGATGAAAGACATGGGTCTCATGCATTACCTCCCAGGGTTGGAATTATAGCAGACTCATGGTGAATTGTTTGTGTCTCAAGGCAAGTATGCTACCGAGATACTTCAAAGATTTCACATGGAGAATTGTAATCTCATGGACACACCTCTAGCTACAAACTAGAGTAAGGAGTATGATTCTTCAAGTGAAGAACTTGATGCTACCATTTACAAGCAACTTGTGGGTTCACTGATGTATCTTGTGAAGACATGACTTGACATGTGCTATGCAGTCAACTAACTCAACCAAGTTATGGCCTATCAAATTATATTGGAAGGCAGCAAAGCATGTGTTTGTACCCCAAAGGCACTACCCAATATGGATTATGGTACAAACGGACAGAGGGAGTGAAGCTACAAGGCTTCACTGATGCATATTGGGCTAGGAATCCATTCGACAGGAAAAGTACATCAAGTGTTATCTTTAGTGTTGGGTTTGCAACTATTTCCTGGTGCAATAGGAAGCAAAGGTCTATGGCGCTCAACTCAGCAAAGGCTAAATACATGGTTGCAAGCCAACCAACATGTGAAGCAATCTGGATGAGGAAAATACTTGTGGGGCTATTCAATCAGGAGATGGATCCAACTATTTGCATTAAGCTCTTTGAGAATATGATATTTCATGATAGGTCTAAGCACATTGATATCCGATATCATCATTTGCAGGACGATGTGTAGAGGAGAATTATGTTCTACAGTACATTCCAATTGAGGATCAAGATGCAAACATCTTGACAAAGGCATTTTCAAGAGCTAAATTTGAATTCCACAGATGTAGGATAGGGGTGGTGGAAAATCACTTTCTTGCTAAGAAGGAGTGTTGAAAAAATGTAGCAAGAAAGGCTCAATTTGACATTTTCCTTAGTCAAATTGAGTAAATTGAATTTCCACATCAGCAAGACAAGTTGGAGATAGTTAACTAGTGTGACACGGATATTGTCACTCAGTTAGCTCAGTAAATCTGAGTTAGAAGGATTGGAGTTCAATTATGCATATGTGATTGCTAAATTTTAGTAATCCAGTTCAATTATTTTCAGTTGTATTCATTTAACTAACCTCTAACTATTGTTAGAGTCAGTTAAAGGTCAGTTGTGCAGTGGGGCAACAATCTAACTCAGAGATCTGTTAATTAACTGATCAATCAACCTAAAATAGCTAGTTCATGCAGAGAATTTGTGTTCCTTAGTTGAAGTGGAGATGACAAGGAAGTGTAACAAGTAGTTGTAAACTAGTTTGAGTGTACAAGTGTTGCATGCAATTAGTGATCAATCCTTGGTAATTGCGCAATAAATTTGGAGGAAAATCCTAAAGAATATGGACTAATTTCCTTAGGATTTGCACAGGAACATATGAGGCTAGGCAAGCTGATATTTGACTAAGTGTTGATCAGAATTGTTCATTGAGTAGAGAGAATAGTTATTCTTTGTAGGTTGAGCTTAAAGTTGGAGCTTTCAATTGTAATAGATTATCCAATTAATGCAAAGAGGCTTGAGGGGTTTTTTCCAGTTGAGTTCCCTTAGAAATCACTGTGTATTTGTGGTTTTTCTTATTGCATGCCTATGCATGTTGTTCTAATTTGTGGGTTTCATTCTGCAGATCAGTAGAGTAAAATTGTGTCACTCGATTTTAGATTAAATTTCTTGAGTAGTTGCAAATCTATCAAATTTCTACACACTTCAAACTAATTTTTCAAACAAAATTATGCAAAATTTAAAAAAATAAATACCTTTTTCTTGCTTTTAGGAGCTCGGTATTGAAAATATTTTATGTTTGTAATTTCAACCTCCCAAGGTCTGAAATTTGGTCTTGTGGTATAACTCTAAGTCTTCTTTCCAATTCCATAAGTCAGACCAAGATTGGATTCTTCAATATAAAGTTATGCCAAATCTCCCACGATGGCCTGATTAAGGATTGGTTTAGTAGATCGAACTTGTATGAGATGCCACAAGTCATTGTTTCAACCTTCAACCCTAAAAATTGATATTAAAAACTACAGTTCGTGCACTTTTAGTCACCTTTTACAGAATTCAAATACAATTCGTGAAACAAAAGTTATGACGATTTTCCCTAGGTCGCTTGTTTGAGATTGAATTCTGGAGCATGTAGGAACCTTAATTTCTTCAGACCTTATCTCAGAAACTATAGAGAAAAAGGATTTTAAATTTCTACACAAAGTTCACCAAGATCTACACATGGTCAAAAATTCAGCTTTTGAAGCTTCACATAAAAAAATTATAGCGAAAATACCTAGATGGCCTGTTTGAAGTAGCGAAATCCTAGAATACAAAGCTCTGATACCAAATTTATGAAACCAACTCACAAAATAGAAGAAAAGATAGATAAACGACTTGAGAAATAACCTCTTCAAGGGGAAACCTCCTTTACATCGCATAAATGAACAATTATTGAATGATACAAATGACAAGAACTCCTTGGTGTATATAGGAGTCTAAGGGTCACAATATAATCAAAGCCTACATAACAATAATAATGTAAGGGAACAACAATAACAATAGTGGGCTTCTATGGGGCACAACAATAACAATATGGGGCTACACTAACAATAACAATAAATGGGCTATACTAGTATTATAGGGACCTAACACTACAACATTTAGGATGGAACCTGCTTGGTTGAGCTTTATTAATGTCCTCAAGAAGGAATTATACCATGTCAGAAACTATAATGGATAGATACACGATGGACAACTTTGCTCCAAAATAGAGAGTAGATGTTTGCCAAAGTACACCGATATCTTGTATATCTTATACTCAATTATGAATATTAGAGACTCCAAGCAACACTTGGTTTTAAAACACCATAGTGGTCTACATAGGTACATGAAAAAAGAGAGGGAGTCCTAGACATCTCCTCACGGGATCTACTTATCAGTATGTTGTCAATATCAAGCAAAAGTTTAAGTAGGAGAATAAGAGGGAGTTTAGGTTTGTAAATTTTCCACAACAAGAACATGGTAAAGGTGGCCTTAACTCATAGAACAAAGGATAGAGCAAGGATGGTTAACCTCAAGACAACTAGTGTAAATTGCAAGTAAAGAAGGGTAATGGGAAGTTGAAGTAGGACACTAGAAAGTTGTATGAGTCACACAAAATCCATTAGAAGATTCTTCTCTCAAAAACTCTATCAATTTTGGTCCTGATGATGGACCCTCTTTGGGGTTTGAAATGTCGACATAACGAACATAATACTATGGATAATCTGGATCATGCTACTCCAAAAAACTACCACATAAGCTTAAAGTCTAACATAACTTCCCTGTACAGAGGGGATACATGGAATGAGATCTGTCTTCTAGAAATCTCAAGGATAAAGATTGAAAGAACTGTCGACCTGCAATTCCTGAAACAATGTAGATCATTTTCTAGGTTTATATATACTCTGGTTGGAAGATTCTTCTCTCAAAAACTCTATCAATTTTGGTCCTGGTGATGGACCCCCTTTGGGTTCGAAACGTCGACATAACGGACATAATACTGTGGATAATTCGGATCATGCTACTCCAAAAAACTACCATAGAAGCATAAAGTCTAACATAAATTCCCTGTACAGAGGGGATACATGGAATGAGATTTGTCTTCTCGAAATTTCAAGGATAAAGATTTAAAGAAGAATTTCTGAACTGCAATTCCTAAAACAATGTAGATCATTTTCTAGGTTTATATATACTTTGGTCAGAAGATTCTTCTCTCAAAAACTCTATCAATATTGGTCCTAATGATGGACCCCCTTTGGGGTTCGAAACGTCGACATAACGAACATAATACTGTGGATAATCTGGATCATGCTACTCCAAAAAACTACCACAGAAGCTTAAAGTCTAACATAACTTCCTTATACGGAGGGGATATATGGAATGAGATCTGTCTTCTCAAAATCTCAAGGATAAATATTGAAAGAAGAACTGTCGACCTGCAATTCCTGAATCAATGTAGGTCATTTTCTAGGTTTATATATACTCTGGTCAGAAGATTCTTCTCTCAAAAACTTTATCAATTTTTGTCCTGATGATGGACCCCCTCTGGGGTTCGAAACGTCGACATAACGAACATAATACTGTGGATAATCCAGATCATGCTACTCCAAAAAACTACCACAGAAGCTTAAAGTCTAACATAACTTCCCTATACGGAGGGGATACATGGAATGAGATCTGTCTTCTCGAAATCTCAATGTTAGGCCCCTATACTACTAGTGTAACCCCTTATTGTTATTAGTACAACCCACTTATTATATTGATGTACCCATGTAGTGCCCATATTGTTACTATTGTGCCCCATAGAAGCCCATTATTGTTATTATTGTGCCCTTACATTATTATTGTTATGTCGGCTCTGATTATGTTATGACCCCTTAGACTCCTATATATAGAAAGGAGGTCTTTTCATTTGTATCATCCAAGAATTGTTCATTTATGTAATGTAAAGGAGGTTTCCACCTAGGTTGAATTCTAAGGTGTTGATATATCTTTTCTATCTTTTCTTGAGCTGGTTTCATAACATTTGGTATCAGAGCTTTGGATTCTAGGGTTTCGCTCCTCCAAATAGGTCATCGTGGAATTTTCGCTATAACTTTTTTTTGCGACGTTTCAGAAGCTAAAAAAAAATCCATTTGAGAAGAAATCACGCTGAACCTCAGGTCCAAATTTCAGAGTTTTTCGCGCTATGTTTGCGGAGATATGATATGATTTTATACAGAAGCATCAAGAACTACTCAAGCATTGAGGACAACGCTTTTTGAAGGAGAGGGCATGTTAGGCCCCTATACTACTAGTGTAACCCCTTATTGTTATTAGTACAACCCACTTATTATATTGATGTACCCATGTAGTGCCCATATTGTTACTATTGTGCCACATAGAAGCCCACTATTGTTATTATTGTGCCCTTACATTATTATTGTTATGCCGACTCTGATTATGTTATGACCCCTTAGACTCCTATATATAGAAAGGAGGTCTTTTCATTTGTATCATCAAGGAATCATTCATTTATGTAATGTAAAGGAGGTTTCCCCCTCGAAGAGGCTGAATTCTAAGGCGTTGATATATCTTTTCTTGAGCTGGTTTCATAACACTCAAGGATAAATATTGAAAGAAGAACTGCCAACCTGCAATTCCTGAAACAATGTAGATCATTTTCTAGGTTTATATATACTCTGGTTGGAAGATTCTTCTCTCAAAAACTCTATCAATTTTGGTCCTAATGATGGACCCCCTTTGGGGTTCGAAACTTTGACATAACGAACATAATATTGTGGATAATCCGGATCATGCTATTCCAAAAAACTACCACAGAAGCTTAAAGTCTAACATAACTTCCCTGTACAGAGGGGATACATTGAATGAGATCTGTCTTCTCGAAATCTCAAGGATAAAGATTGAAAGAAGAACTGCTGACCTGCAATTCCTGAAACAATGTAGATCATTTTCTAGGTTTATATATACTCTGGTCGGAAGATTCTTCTCTCAAAAACTCTATCAATTTTGATCCTGATGATGGACCCCCTTTGGGGTTGGAAACGTTGACATAACGAACATAATACTGTGGATAATCGGATCATGCTACTCCAAAAAACTACCACAGAAGCTTAAAGTCTAACATAACTTCCCTGTACGGAGGGGATACATGGAATGCGATTTGTCTTCTTGAAATCTCAAGGATAAAGATTGAAAGAAGAATTGCCGACCTACAATTCCTGAAACAATGTAGATCATTTTCTAGGTTTATATATACTCTGGTCAGAAGATTCTTCTCTCAAAAACTCTATCAATTTTGGTCCTGATGATGGACCCCCTTTGGGGTTCGAAACATCGACATAATGAACATAATACTGTGGATAATCTGGATCATGCTACTCCAAAAAAATACCACAGAAGCTTAAAGTATAACATAACTTCCCTGTATGGAGGGGATACATGGAATGAGACCTGTCTTCTTAAAATATCAAGGATAAAGATTGAAAGAAAAACTGTTGACCTGCAATTCTTGAAACAATGTAGATAATTTTCTAGGTTTATATATACTTTGGTCAGAAGATTCTTCTCTAAAAAACTATCATTCATATTCTATCAATTTTGATCCCTATGATGGACCCCCTTTGGGGTTCGAAACGTCGACATAATGAACATAATATTTTGGATAATCCGGATCATGCTACTCCAAAAAACTACCACAGAAGCTTAAAGTCTAACATAACTTCCCTGTACGAAGGGGATACATGGAATGAGATATGTCTTCTCAAAATCTCAAGAATAAAGATTGAAAGAAGAATTGCCGACCTGCAATTCCTGAAATAATGTAGATCATTTTCTAGGTTTATATATACTCTGGTCGGAAGATTCGTCTCTCAAAAACTATCATTCATATTCTATCAATTTTGGTCCTTATGATGGACCCCCTTTGGGGTTCGAAACATCGACATAATGAACATAATATTGTGGATAATCCAGATCATGCTACTCCAAAAAACTACCACAGAAGCTTGAAGTTAACATAACTTCCCTGTACGGAGGGGATACATGGAATGAGAGTTGTCTTCTCGAAATCTCAAGGATAAAGATTGAAAGAAGAACTACCAACCTGCAATTCCTAAAACAATGTAGATCATTTTCTAGGTTTATATATACTCTGGTCGGAAGATTATTCTCTCAAAAACTATCATTCATATTCTATCAAATTTGGTCCTGATGATGGACCCCCTTTGGGGTTTGAAACTTCGACATAACGAAAATAATACTGTGGATAATCCGAATCATGCTACTCCAATAATGAATCTCATTTCAAGCAATCAGTAATGACCAAATTGAAAGCCAGAGAATCAAATTATGGCTCAAACTCATATTTAAAGATGGATAAGGGAAAATGGAACATTGGTGTGAAACCTAGTGTTACCATTGCTACCATGAAAATGAAACTAGAGGAACAAAGGAGCTTAAGGAAGGTTAACACATCGTCCACTCATAGATGAGGTAAAGAGAAATTTGTATGTTTCCTTGTTAACAATGGTATCCAGATAAATCTAATCTTAGTAGAGGTCACCAAGAGGTTGAAGCTGCAAGTAACCATGCATCTCAACCATGCATCATCTGTTAGCTAAGCCAGGGACAAAACATCCACATTAGTGTGCAATTCCACATGCACTATGGCATCAAGGCCTTGAAAATGAGGCACTATGAGATGGTGTCCTAGCTAAATATTATGATGTTCTTTTATGACAACCATATATGTAGATATGTCATGTTGTGTTTGAATCTAGGCCATGTAGTGTCATTGTCACTTTGGGGAATCAACTCCATTAAGTATGAACGATAGTTATGAATACTATAATCTCTTTGATCTCAATAAATCAGTGTATGAAAGTAATTTCTCATGTCAAGCAATTTGACCTCTTCATAATTTTCTCAAGAAGCAAATAGAAGATAACCATGACTATCAAGGCCTCTACATGGGATTTCTCTACAAGATAGAAATTGGTTGACAAGATAGTGGAAGAACACTCATATATATTTTCTTTACCAACAAGAGTACCTTTGCATTGTCAAGTAAAGCCTACAATTCATTACCTAGTTCTCTATACCTAATGCCCCAATATATAAACACTCTTGTCTAGAGAACGAAGCAATCAAATGCTAGATTTAAAAGCTAATTCAAAAGGGCCACATCTAACTAGATCCTCACCTTACGAGAACTCACTTATGCTGGTTTAGAAAAAGGGTGAAACATGGCAACTATGTATTTATTAGAAATCCCTAAAAAAAAATTGTAGAAATTCCTGTAGATTCAAACCGCTCATTGTAATATGCTAAAACAATAAACTTGAATCTACTCTACTCATCAACGGAAACAATTAAAAGATCGTGAAAGCATGAAGCGTACAAGAGAAATAATTCATTCAACACATAACACAATGATTTCCCGGGGAAAGCCACAGCTAAAAACCCCTGCTATCTGTATATTGCATTAGTCAGAAAATATGAGAAGATTACAATGCTTTGCTCAAGCCCAAGCAACCTATGAACTATTTCTATCTGTCTCACTACTTCCTAGACAAGCCTTGGATGAATACTTAACCAATTTCCTACTTTCCCAAGTCATTATTTCCTTGTGCTTTTCCTCAAGGAATTAGCCCCTATTTAATTGGGAAATTCCTTAATTATGAATTGCGCAATCCTCATAGGCCTTCCTCTAACTGCATGCACCATATGTACAATTCAAATGCTTATAAAACTAATAGTACAGTGTCCCTAAACTTCAATCTCAACTGGGTCTTTCTCTGATCTGACATGCATGAGTTAATTATGAGTGAATATTTAGTTTACTGGTTGATCATTGTAGGTAGCACAGTGTTGCACTTCAAATAGCACCACACTGCACTTTAGGTAGCACCACACTGTACTTCAGTCAACACCACACTTGAGTTCATGCAACACCCCATTGGACTGCAGGAAGCACCACACTATACTTCAGGTAGCACCACACTTGATTGTAGGCAACACCACACTACTAGACCTCCCACTAGTTCCTCCATTGGTTGGAACTGGTTTAATTGGCTTTAACTCAGTTAGACTAAATTAATTAATTACAACTCAAAATAATCTCAACCATAGCTCCTAATTATAGGAGTCTACATGACTCTAGTTAGACCCTAAACTCGAATTAAATAAGCCAACTACATCAAATTAACTTAGTTAATTAATACAAGTTGTCATGAGATGTGGAATTAAAATTTTATTCCTAATTTAATTCAAGGACAAAATTAAATCAAGATCTTTCTTGATATTATTTTCAACATTTCTTGTTGCAATTTTCAAAACTCCCTCTCAAAAAGAAATGGATTCACATCTATCCCAATCTAGTACCTTTGGAATGTCTTGCATGCAAATATTCTCACTGTTATTGTTGCTATTGCAACATCTGCAACCCAAAAAAAAACATCCAAAAATAAATTGAATCAACTGTGTCTGCAACTGTCTACTGGGAAAAATTGTGTTGTTGCTGACTCTGCTACTGATCCTCCTACTCTGCTTGAAATTTCCCCCTAGTGGAGGTCTCTGCTTGAGTGGATGTCTCCACTCGACCTCCTCTCTGCTTCTCCAATTGTGGCTACTCCACAACTTGATGAGGTTTCTTCTGTGACTGCATGTTGTGAGGTAATTCATGCTCCCTCTCAACCACCAAGTCTTTAACCCTTGCCTTGCTCCTTAAGGCTTTGCATGCATCATGTACCTCAAGTGCATATAGGTTCTTGACTCACACACCGATCTGCTTCACCTATACCATGGTTATGTGTCTAAGGAAAACCTTCTCTTTAATAAATATCACATCGTAGCCACAATCTTCCAATACCGTGACAGAAACAATATTCTTCTTTATTCTTGGAACATACATCACATTTGTGAGTCTGAGGTGGGAGCTTGCCTCCCTCTAAAAAGTAATTTTACCTATACCGGTTGCGCTATACCTCCCATCACCTCCAAATTCTATATTATGCTTGAGGTATTTCTCCTCCAAGTCACTCAAGAGATCTCTATTCCTCGTCATATGGAATGAGGCAACACTGTTGAGATACCACATGCTTCCCATTAAAATGATTTCCATGCATGCAATGAGAGTAAAATCAAGTTTGAATTGTGAATCTATAGCTGCACCTGTTGCTGCTATTATAGGCTCCTTCTTGCTTGCTTTCTTCTGTGGACATTTCATGGCATAGTGCCCAAACTCGTGATAGTGAAAACACTTGATGTTGGACAAGTATTTCTTCTTTCCCTCTTCATATTGGGACTTCCTTCCCTTGGCTTTATTTTCTTTCTCGGTTGATGCAAAATCCTCTTCCACTTCTTTGGATGAGGTCCCACCTCTGGTGTTCTACCGAATCTCTTCTTGCACCAAGTCAGACCACAATCTCTCCCACTATGGTAGCTTCTCCCTCCCATTTACTGAGTCCTGGTAACTATGCCAGCTCTTGGAAAGGCCTAGAAGTGCTAGGTTGACTAGATCGTCTTATGAAATTTCCACATCGGCACTTCTAAGCTCATCCCGACATTGGGTGAACTTGGTCAAGTACTTTGGTATTGTGTCACCCTTCTCCATCTTGATTTTTCTGAGCTTGTCCTTCAGTGCTAGCTTCTTGTGGTTACTGTTGTTTCAAAACATTTATGTCAAGGCCTACCACATCGCATATGGAGTCCCCTTACCGTGGAGGTTCGAGACAATATGATCTCGAACTCCTTCTTGGATAATCCTTCTTGCCTTTGCCACACATTTTATCCACTTTGCCAGATCTTGAACATCCGTTGTTGGAGGCTTAGCAATATCTTTGTCTTTGAAATCCTTAAGCTTGTTGTCTTCCAACACTACCTGCATCCCATCCTTCCAAGCAATATAGTTCGAACTACCCTGAAGGGCATATTCGAGTCTCAATCCATAGAACGACATCTTGTTGGCTCTGAAGTATGATACTAAAAATTTGATTTCACCTGCAAAAGACAAACTCGTATTCTCCTCTTTTATAGTGATTTAAGCTCTAATATCATATTTAAATTCTTGTTGATTCAAACTAATAATTGTAATATGCTAAAATAGTAAACTTGAATCTACTCTACTCATCAGCGGAAATAATTAAACAATCGTGAAATCACAAAGCATACAAGAGAAAGAATTCAATCAACATATAACACAATGATTTCTTGGGAAATCCACAGCTAAAAACCCTGCTATCTGTATATTGCATTAGTCAGAAAAAATGAGAAGATTACAATTCTTTGCTCAAGCCCGAGCAACCTCTGCACTATCTCTATCTGTCTCACTGCTTCCTAGACAAGCCTTGGATGAATACTTAACCAATTTCTTGCTTTCCCAAGTCCCTATTTCCTTGCGTTGTTCCTCAAGGAATTAACTCCTATTTAATTGGAAAATTCCTCAATTATGAATTGTGCAATCCTCATAGGCCTTCCTCTAACTGCATGCACCATTTGTGCAATTTAGATGATTATACAACTGATAGTACACTGATCCAGAACTCCAATATCAATCGGGTCTTTCTATGATTTGATATGCATGAGTTAATTATGAATGAATCTTTAGTTTATTGGTTGATCACTGTAGGCAGCACCACACTACACTTCACGCAACACCACACCGCACCTCAAACAAGACCACATTGTACTTCAAGCAACACCACACTCGACTGCAAGAAACACCCCATTGGACTACAAGCAACACCACAATGTACTTCAGGAAGCACCACACTGGACTGCAGGTTGCACTCCACTGGACTGCAGACAACACCACACTATTAGACCTCCCACTAGTTCCTTTATCAATTGTAACTAGTTTAACTCGCTTTAACTCAGTTACATTGAATTAATTAATTACAACTCAAAATAAACTCAACCAGAGCTCCTAATTTTAGGAGACACTCTACATGACTCTAGTTAGACCCTCAACTCGAATTAACTGAACCAACTAAGTCAAATTAACTTAGTTAACTAATACAAGTTGTCATGAGATGTGGAATTACAATTTTATTCCCAATTTAATTCAAGGACAAAATTAAATTAGGATCTTTCTTGATGTTATTTTCAACATTTCTTGTTGCAATTTTCAACAAAAATCACAATGAGTTGACACTCAATTCTTTAGATTAATGATCTTGTTGATTATCTTAAGGGAACAAACTTTTGCAATAAGATCAGTCTAAATCAAAACTATCATGAGGTGCTAATTGAGTAAACTGGTGTATGGAATTTAGCCTTCTAATCAAAATAAGGTCTCTTTGAGTGATTGGTCATGCCTCAAAGTTATATTAGTGCCACAACAACATTTATGAGGGTCATGGATGATATCTTGCAGTCATTGAAAAATTCCTTTGTAGTCATATAGTTGAATGACATCCTAATTTTAAACAAAACTTGGGTGGAGAATTTGCAACACATTAAACAAATTCTAAGCACTCCATGGCAGCACAATTTATTTACCAATTTGAAGAAGTGTTCATTTGGCATGCAAATAATTTAGTACCCTGGGTACAACATGGATGAACATGGTGTACATATGGATCCAACCAATATCAGATTCAATCATGATTTCTTGGCCCCAAAGAAAATTATAACACTCTTTATTTTCTTTGGCATCTCCAATTGTTATCACAAGTTTATGTTGGGGTTCTCTCATATCACTAACGAGTCCTAATTTTTCCATCTCTTTCACCATTTAAAACATCCATTCTTGATCACTTCACCATGAGATCAATCAATGAGTGGCAATTCTAGGCATTGTAACCATCTTAGTTGTCTAACCATTTAGTTCAACTAGTGTCATAGACCTTGTCATGTCAAACATGAGCTCTGTATGCAACCCTAATGATCACCATATCTCATTATTTCTCCCTTTCCTTGCTTTGGTTTAAATTGTTGTTTGATATAAGTGGGATTGCTTTATGAAGGAAAATAATATGCATTGTAACCCTTCATTGGCTGCACAAACACTTTGATAGGTCATTATGAAAGATTGCAACTTGTGGTGAAGGGACCCTATATTGATGCCCCAAATAGAAAACATCTCCTAGATTTACTTTATGTATGAATGCCTTTAGGTTTCCATCCTGTAGCATAGTTTAGGAAGCCTATTGATGCCTTAAACTTTGCACATATGGTGTAACATATATGAGTTTATGAATTCCTAGTTGATAATTTAATGTCAAATATTTAAGCAATTAAATCGACTGAAAATCACTTGGCCCTCAAGCCAAGTGACCAAGGTGGAGCTAAAGATAGGTTTGTTTGAGCCAAGTCATAACAAAAATCATTTGAGGATTCGAAATACCACCTATGTTTAGCAATAGTCCTCATTGTACCATATTTGCAAGCACTACCCTTTGAGATTGAGATAGATGCTCCAAACTATGCTATTAATGTAATCCTTAATCAAATCATACATTTGATGGCATATAATAGTAGACACTCTCCAATGCAATTCATAAATACCCCACCTATAACATAGAGATGCACTTCATTGTGTAAGCATATTGACAATGATGTGGGTTTTAATCTTGTATAGTTAATTGATGCAAACAGACTCTTAGTAAGTACAAAAAATATGCAATGGTAAAAACAAATCTATTAACCACCAATATATTAACCTTGGATTAGAATACAACCATAGTTCCTTAACTAGAATTACAAAATCATGGACTAAATCACCATGCACCACAAAACTGCTAAAAGCCAAAAATGTGTGACAAAAATACTACCCCCCATGACCCTTCTAAATAAGGATGCCACCTTCGCTACACCTTGAGCAACAAATAATGCATGGGAACAATCATGCAAAAAATATAACACATACTGAACATTCTCCCACTTGTTTTCTTTGAATATAGGAGATCAAGAGTGCATGATCAACAATTCAAGGTAGCAATGCCCATTGCTACTCTACACCAAGAGAAATTCTCAATGCTCACACATTTTGTTAATGAATCTGCAACATTTTTCAAAGTGTTCATCTTTACCAATAACACCTTCTTGTCTTTAATCATATCTCTCATAAAGTGATATTGAACATCAATATCCTTTGTCTTAGAATGATAAAAATGTTCTTCGCCATGAATATTTCACTTTGATTGTTGCAATCTATCCTTACAACTTGTCATACCAACCTATTACAAAAAATATGTAATGGACACACACAAATTAACACAAAGATTCTAACTTGGAAACCAAAAACCAAGAAAACTAGAAAGATTTTTGAGTATATATCTCTTTACATTGTTATAATACAATATGTATATTCCATGGCATCCATGAAATGCCGATCCATTAACCATAATCATAATACAACCATATTTCCTTAACCAAAATTACAAAACCATGGGATAGATCACCATGCATCATAAGACTACTTAAAACAAAAAACATGTGACGAAAAGAATGCAAAAGACTACCCATTTTTTCAAGGGGGGAAATACTATTGAACCCCTATGTAAGGCGCGATACCACCCCCCTACAACCCCTCTAAACAAAGGGAAATGCCAATGTTTCTACACTCGATGCAATGAATAATACATGGGGATAATTTTGCAAAGAATATAACACATACCAAACATTCTCCCACTTATTGTTTTCTTTGCATATAAGAGGAAAAAGGAGTACATGATGAAAATCCAAGGTAGTAATGCCCATTATTTCTCTAACCGAGAGAAATTATTAGTGCTCACATATTTATTTAATGAATTTGCAACATTCTTCAAAGTGTCCACATTTATTAGTAGCACCTTCTTGTCTTTGATCATATATCTCACAAAGTGATATTGAACATCAATATGTCTTGTCTTAGAATGATAAATTGTATTCTTCGCCAGGGAGATTGCGCTCTAAATATTGTTGCAATCTATCCTTACATCTTGTTGTAGCAACCTAATAGCTAAACATAATCTCAATAACCATACTATTTCCTTGCTTGCATGAGTGGCTTCCATCTATTCAGCTTATGTAGTTGAGAGTGACACTATAGACCATATCTTGCTCATCCAATTGATTGGCCCTACAAATAGGTTAAACACATACCCACTTTTAAATATTCTATGATCCATATATCCAACCCAATTTGCATAAAAAAATCTTTGTATGTACAAAATTATGTCCAATATTGGTCTTCCTTGGTAGCATAATCCATAACTAGTAGTGCCACACATATACCTAAAAACCATCTTTATTGTTGTGCAATAATTCTTCCCTTTTTTACATATACTTGTTCAATAATTCCATTGCATGTGCAATGCCCAATCTAGTATAGTTCATTGCATACATCAAGCTGCCAATTGCACTGGCATATGGAACTGGGACATGTCCTCTCCCTCTTTCTATATCTTAGGACATGTATCAACAGATAAATTTACACTTCTAGGAATATGGGACTTTAAAGATTTATAGTACTGCATATTAAACCTATGCAATATTGTGTCAACATACTTCCTTTGATTTAACCAGAGTTTCATGTTTGCTCAATCTCCTTTAATTTCGATGCCAAAAATGAAATTTGTAGCACCATGATCATTCATATCTTAGACGAAAATTGAGTATATCCTGGATGACTTCCTTACCATTTCCAATAAAAAATATCATCTACATAGAAGACCAAAAAAATAATATGATCACCAACTAATTTGAAATACACACAATGATCCACTTTTCTCCTTGTAAAGCCATGTCCCATTACATGAATTTTTGATACTGCATCCTTGGTGATTATTTTAACCCATACAAGGACTTTTTGGACATGCATATCAACTCTTTCTTTCCCTTCATTGCAAAGTCTTCTAGTTGCTTCACGGTTCCCACGTAAGAATGTTGTCTTCACATCCTTTCACATATGTTGCACAAATTTCACATATGTTCTTTCAAAATCCATGCAAACTTTCTTAGAATCAAAATAGATATTTTTATAAGAAGGTAGAAGTAAAAGTATAGTTCAAGGGTAGTATAGGGATAATTTGAGCACCTACACCACAAAAATAGGTAGCAAAGGGGACCTATATCTAGTCAAATGGTGAATTGGTGGAATTCAAACCTAATGGAGTCACCAATTTGTTGGGAGAAAAGTGTTGCTAAACTAAGAAAATGAATCTCCTCTAAGAAATGGATAGGATAAACATTACTCGTAAAAGAAAATATTGAGAGATATCACGGTTGTATCATAAGTATCTTGCATCATAAGAAAATAAATGAAATAAATTGACATAACAAAAAAAAACATAGAAGAAACAGTGAAGCAAGTATACCTTTATTGATCAATGGCAAAGCAAAAGACTTTTAATGCACCAAAAGGAAGTGGAAACCGATGGCATATTTCTCCTTCCCCTTTGGAGGGTCCTTATTGGTCCTTTTAGAATCCTTATTTCTATGTGTGTGTGTGTGAAGTAAATGCCATGAATTAACGTATATATATATATATATATATATATATTTATGTGGTTGGAATTATTAACTAATGGAGGAATATCCACAGATTGAAGATTTTGAGTTGACGTTTAAGAACCATAAACCAGGTCCATCTCAAAGACTTAAGGATATGGAACCATAAACGTGCCATGAATTATCAAAACAATGGATCTCAAGAATTGATTTTCCAAAATAACAAAGTTTATGAACTCAATTTACTCTTTGAATGGCATACCCATTGCTCCTTTATATAGCAAAAATTTGGTACTCATAATTTTACAGGTTCATGCACCTTAGACCTACTCCATTTGATCATTGAAGGATGAGTGAACTGAAGCTTTATTCATGATTTTTGTACATTAAAGGTGGAACGAACTTGACCCTTTTCAAACTTAGAATATAACTATTATGGGTGGATTTTCCAGAATGGAAAGTAATGCTTCTGTATGTTTTTTTTTCTCATTTTCACTATTATCAAAGAATTTTACATGCAAATTGTGTGTGATGTATAAAGGAAAGCCATATAAACACACAAAAGCATTATGTTATTTCGTTTTTGGAACCTCATTTAATGAATAGATTATTGGCATGGTACACCTTTCCTAAGGATGTTTTCCTTAATCTTTGTTTCTTGCTATAAGCAATTTTTAGGTGTGTTGGTGTTGAATGCAACACCCCGACAAAATTTTGAGGCCAAGGGAAAGGGTCAGAAGGATCAACCCAAAACATGATAATTCATGGGCGTCAACATCGATTTTCTGTCACAGGTGCAGGCCATTGCGCCACGCCGTAACATGGACCATGGGCACTGAGCGCAAGTGGGTATGCCCAACATGGGCACATCAAGCCACAATGAATGGGCGCATTGAGCCAGATCAAACAGGAAATGGGTAGAGCTGTAGCAGAGTTTCACGCTACTAGGATCGAACAAAAAATATATCCACCGATCCGACAATGCAAAACACTCCACACCACTAACTTTCCATGAGGTTAACGTTGGAGAGGTGGTGCAGAGAGTCCACATGCCATCTCCACAAGCCTCCCTCATGCCTTCGCGAATTTCAAATGTTGTTGCCCACCCCTTGTGGAATATTGTTGTGTGTCACCTCCACATTGGCAACCAACTTTTTCTTCCACGCCTCACCAAGTCACCTACCATGTCACTGTGTTTCCCATCCAAGTCACCATCAACGTGGCCATACTCGTACACTAGCTTTCAACTCCACATCGCCTACCACATCATACACTTGCCTCCCACCACATCATCACTCTATTTTCCTAGTCACCAGCCAAATGGCATGATTCCCCCTTTGATTCTCGCTAGTATGATGTCATCGAAGTCATGACCAATGTGCTCACAAGTAGATTCAACAATGCTGGGACCCTATCATCTAAAAACCTAGGGGACTCAGCACGCCGAAATTTCCCAAATGATAATGTGAGGGAAGGGTGAAAAGATTGCTACATGGAAGCTTCCTGTGCATTCTACGCACCCTCTAAATATTCACAAGCCAGTTACTTAACCACGTGAAAAGACGACGCTTGGACCTCCATGTTGACTGCCCAGATATTGCCACATTTTCTAATCAGATTTACCTCCTGCTTAACCTCCCTTTGTTCAATGTGTTGTACCTTTCTAGCTTTCATGCACCATCATCATGCCATGTGGCTAGCTCCACGTCCTGCTAATATAAGCACAATGTCAATTGAACCTTCCCACCCAAAGAAAACCATACACGTGTGAGGCACTGACTCCTATAAAAACGCTCTAGAGGTCCATTTTTGGTAAATTGTACTTCAGACATTCACTCCAGTTTGCGCACTTGTAAGCTATAGGTTTCCAAATTTGTTAAAATTAGGATGCCAATATGGTAAATTAAAGCTTTAGAATGAATCCGTCCATTAGTTCTCTTGGTCAAGGGGATCCATACTTCTAAATTTGAAAGAATTCAACTCATTCTAATCCCTAGCCTTTGCCGTGGAAGAAACACACATTCTTTTAAAAGAAAATCATCTTCCTTGGCATAATAGCTCCCTAATTTCATGTACTTAACCCCATAAATGCATTATTAAGCTAAAATTAGCCATATGCTTGTTGAAATTTCCTCACTCAAGCTCAAAACCCTAAGCCTGTCACATGAGCTTGGGTCATCATTCTTTTGAGCTTAAAATTTGAAAGGTCTTGCCACCACCTTGTCCCTCCTACCTTGTGACGTGTTCCACCTTGTCATTTTCTCATTGAAAAGCACTAAGTCCGACCTGTCAAATGGATTATTCTTCTTCTACTAGGAATTGTACAAATGCAAATGGAAATACTAAATAGATGCACTGCCCTAGCACAAGCGCCAATGCTCAAGGCTCGCTTGTGTCAACTCGTTAAATGAAGAAATTATTTCATAATATAATCGAGAAAATGCATTCTTGGACCATGCCATATGACTTTGAAGGAATGTAGTCTTCATCTCTGAAACTGAGATAGGAGTTGGAGATAGTCGAGGTAGAGCTCCACTGGGAAAAAGAATATATTAGAAATCTAGAAACCCAGTTGGTGCTAAAAGGGAGAGAGAATTCCAGCAAAATCTATTTGAAGATAGCCAAGAATATTGTTTGGGAAATGATCATAAGGCTAGTAAATAAGCATTGGGGGCATTTGGAGTTGGTGCAGGAAAAGATTGAGTTGGTCAAGGTAGCTCATAAGGAAATGGATATGCTTAGGGAAAACATTGGGAAGACCTCACATAAAGCTAGAGTAGTCATATATTTCCTTAATCATATGACCAAAAAATTCATAAGGGAAAACCTTGATTGCTCTCTTCTGGTAGCCAAAGTGAGTCAATTGGAAAAGAAGCATACGATGATATCATGGATAGAGGAGAAAGCAGGGAGTATGGCGAAGGAGATACAAGAGTTAAAAATAAGTGTGGAGAATTATACAAGAATAATTTCCCACCATTCTTTGATGAGCAAGGAAACTTGTACCCCAAGTAGCCTTTTATAAAAGGCTTAAAGTTTATTAAGGAGAATCAAGGTGACTTTGACGGAGGGTATCACACCCCATAAGAGAAAGGCATTGTGGACCTGTATAAATAGCATTTTAAGCTTTTGTTCACATTGAAGGGATTTTTCAAAGAACAAGGGAGTGTTAATTATTAACCCATTATGACTATGGAGATAGCAATAACAAATGCTTGGCTAGGTGACATGCCAACATGTGAGGAGTGGAAGAGCATACTCGATGTGTACAAGTCAACTATTCAAAGAGAGTTTATATTGGAGTTAAAGGGGACTTCAACATAAGTAAGCCTCAAACTCAAATCCATCAACCCAACCATAAATGCAACATCGAGTTCGACCTTAGCAGTCAATGTCACGAACATGGGCATCAACCCCATCGACACCTCCATCAAAACTATTGGCAACATGCCCACTATAATGCCTAACGCACTGTAGTGCGTGGCCCAGGCATCCCCCAGGAGAGAGAAGGAAGGGAACACCCAATGAAAAGAGAGATAAATAGCTATCAAATTCAAATCTGAAGGGGCCCACCTCACAACTAGTAGATTCTTCGAGAAACTAGGCTAGAAGAAGTTAGTTATTGTATAGCTAGCAATTTTATAACAAATCTTAGTGGTTTTCCAAATACCAATAGTGGCTTAGAGTATGGTCCAAGTCCTTGAGTGCCTATATATAGCCCTCATTTTGAAATGGAAAAAGGGAGGAAAAATCTTGGTTATAGGGGAAACTCTACCAAAATTTTAAGTGAATTGCTGGGAGGTCTTGAAGCCATCTTAAGGAATAATTATAAAGTAACTCTTGGGCTTTATGTGTCTTCTTATCATGTATTTTCCATACCTATATCATATTTTGAAGTTTACTACCAATTAAATACATGTTTATGCAATTTCCATGGCACTTTGAGTCGTGAACCTCATTTGTTATGTGAATTGTGTAGAATTGTATGAGAATTATTAACTGAAATATTTTCTGACATCAATATAATGTTTTATTTTAGTTTTGCAAGATCTATCAAGCTAGTTTGAAGAGTATCTCGACTTTCTTGATATTTATTACAAGGGTTTTGCAAGGAAATGGTAAATTTCAAAATTATGTGTTTTCTAATAGCTAAATTCTTAACTTCTCAAATTCTCACGAGATCTTAATTGATTTAAAGGAATTCTTAATTGCTCCTTTAAATTAGGTAGGACATGTTCTCCATTTTTCATATTTTCAAGTTTTCATGTCAAACCTAAGGGTCACTACAAGGAAAATACTTTCTAGGAGAGGTTATAACAAAGGCTTTTAGTGTTATAAAATTAGAAATTCTTTTCAAAAAAAACATCCGCTAAAACATTCATTTGTGATAGCAAATGTTTTAGTGGAGATTATAATAGAACTTCATCACAACTCAAAAAAATTGGGCGACCAGAGGTTTCAACGAATGATTTTTTTGCGGTGAGCTTCATGGAACAAGTAGCACTGGTGAGCTACATATATAAAAGCACTGGGTTGCATACATAACTAAACGTAGTGAGGTATTGAATGCAAAGAGAACAAGTGCCTGAAATGTATACCGCCCTAGTGCTTATCTATCAAAAATGCCTCAGGGCATTCTTTTAAGGAACGACATCGGAGCACATAAAAGATAATTGCAGTCCTGGTGCTTTTGTTTAAACTCGCAGCACCGATGTGTATTATTTGTATAAACCCACCGATGCGTTAGGGATATAAAAGGACCGAAGATGTTAATTTTAATAATGCATCGAGGTTGGAAATAATATTTGTAGGGTCGGGGTGTTAGTTCTATGAAAGCACTGGTGCATTAAGAATTATAATGCATTAGGGAGTTAATTGAAAACAATATTGTTGCTTGAAGAACTGAATGCCCCAGTGCTATCATTTTGGGAAAAGGCACTATTCATGCAAAAAAATATGTTGTCAAGATTATTTTATATAAGCTAACACATCGTTGCATTTTTATGTTATGGATGCATCAAATTTTTGTATGAGATTTTCTCCTTTTTGGAAATATCAACCTGTGACAGTGCAATTATTGTAATTTTTTATCCGTTATTCATCGAAAAATCAACATATATCTTATAGAAGTATTCATATAAATTAAAATTTGATTAGGGCATTTGTATATGATGTTTGGATTGATTTCTTATATCATCAGATTTTGAATCTCTTCATTATAATATTTAAATATCATCCATATATTTAATCAGCGGTGTAACATTTCACAACAACATTGGATAACACAATAGAATAAATTAAAATGTATTTTGTTATATATCAATAGGAGGCTCTTTGTCATACAAAATGAGATTGTCATTGGTAACCCCTTGTCTTTTAATTGGGAGACTATGTCCATTACATTAAACAAAATGTATGATTTTCACAGATAATTATTTCAAAAATCACTATAGGTTGCATTGATATCCAAATAGATCATCATTCTTCACTAGAATTGTTGTCACTGCTCGAGCTACTTCCATGACTTGAGTTATTTTGAGGAATGTTTTGTTGATTGCATCGATTGTTTTCGTCTTATTGATCTTGTTCCATCTGCAAACATAAAAATAAAGTGTAATGAGTGTATCTACATTGGTGAGAATAATGAAAATTGAAATAAATAATATACATCAATGTAAATTGAATATCAATGTACCATAGCAAGAAGTGACTCATAAACTATGCACATGGTTTCAAAACCAAGTCTCATGCCTTGTTGTAACAAGTCTTCTACTGGTGTAGTTCCATAATTTGTTTCCTGCATGTTTTAAACCCCATTATAAATCATAGATTTAATATAAAGGATTTTTTTGTTCTATTAATTATAAACCCAGAGAAGTAAAACAACATAGATACTTACAAATTCCACAATTAATTTTTGATATGCCAACATATACCCACAACCCATATTTAACCCAATGTAAATCAATTCTTTCGATGACTCTTCTTTGTATGTTAGCACCTATTTGAAGACATTCAAGGATGGTTGTTATAAAAAATTTAAAATATACAAAAATGAAACCTTGACTTGTTATAAGGAAATATTAACAATTACTCACAAACTTTGATATCAACCCTTTTTTTCGTTGTCGTCCCATTTTATGTGCTGAATGAGTTCCATTTTGTTTTTTTTTTTGCAAGAAAGTACTTGAAAATTAATATTTAATGCTAAATTATTTTTTTATATGTCCAAAATCAATCATGATTACATACATTTGAAGTCGTTGTTGTTGAGATGACTTCTCCTATGATGCAATTATGTCCATATCTTTGACTATCTCCTTGTACACGTTGATCATTTGAGATTTTCATATTCTTCATGAAAAAATAATAAACTATTTTTATATTGATATATGAAAACTAAATATAACAAAATTGATATTAATAAATGAATGGTTTGTAGTAATATATACATATAATTCTAGAAAATCATTTTAATTAGGAATATTACCTTTTGAATGATTTTTTTGTTGTTGTTGTATGTTTTTGCTATTGCAAGTCTGACATGTCTCATTAACCATTTCTCTGGAAACACTTCTTGTAGTTTAGATATAATTTGGTTCTTAAAATTATTGGATTGATTTTTGTATTGTAAGTGGAAAGTATGTCTATATGTTCGTTCCACTAGATCCCCCATAGTTTTGTAAAAAAATTCCCCATTTTCATTAATCTCCATCACCACTCAAGATGAGCTATAAGGACCAATTCATTGTCATTTACATGTTCTATAATTTTTCTTTTCTTAGAATGACCTTGATTTTTTCCTTCATTGTTGCTCCCTGAAGAAGATTAAATATATATGAATTAATAGGTTGTTTGAAACATGTTATCTAATATTCTGAAGTATATTATTAATGAGAACTAAAAAAAAATCATATTGAATAATATTTTTTCATTCACTTGATTCATCCTTCTGAAATTTTTTTATTAGGCTTTTATGCTCCTCTGCAATTACATTATAAATAATATTATTGACCTTCTTCATTTTGTGGCCCTGCATGACCAACACTAACCAATACATATTAGTTAAACTTTTTTTTCAACTGAAGAAATCATGCCTAGAGGCATACATTGTCCTGACTAGGATTAGACCATGAGACCTACGAGGACCAAACCTCCCCCTTTAACCATTGGACTACATCCTCAGGACTAGTTAAACTTACATATAGTTCAAATATATTAATTTTATAAAGAATTTACAAAGAGCTTGTCTTCTCTGTTTTTTTCAATGTGCTATCAATATTTTTGTTACTTGACATTTCTCAGACATTTTTTTTATCAATATACAACATATACCATTCAATACAGAAGCCATTAAATATATTTTATACTTAAATCAAATAATTTTTAGCCAAAAAGAGCTTTGGTAACCGATGTGTTTATTTGAACAAAACAAATCGGTGCGTTTATTCCATTAAACACACTTGATGTTTAACTATTTGACACCGTTAGCTAATTTTTTTATTTTTATATAATTTTAAATTATGACGGTGCACTTTGTAATGATAAACGCACCGTAATGACTTAACGGTGATATTTGGTAGAGGTGCGCCCGTGCATTATATTACACCGAGAGAAACGATGAACAAACTAGATAGAACCAACAGTGCCGTAATATACTAGTGTGTTGTATTACATAGGGCGCACCAGTGCGTTATATTGCAAAGGGTGCATTGCAAATTATATATCCATTTAAAAGGAAAAGTAGATAGGGCCGAAAAAGTTTGGATCTAATTCAATAAGTGACCCCACCCTACTTTACATGTCAAACACCCTATATATAGTAAGTATACAAACCTATTTAATCTAACATGCCTAAAATGAAAACCCTAATTGTGAAGTGGTAGAAAGAGTTAAACCCTAGGGTGAAATTTTGCAGGTTTAAGGTAAGTTTTTTTTTTTAATAAATAAATTTAAATAGGAACAAAGATTGTAATATTTTTTACTAGTAAAATCGATAGTAAAATTTTTATTCTACAGGGTTTTTATTTTATTTTTTGAATTTCTAATAAATCTAAAAAAATTGAAATTTTTTTAATAGTAAAATCAATAGTAATTTTTTTTTTTTTTAATCCTCGGTTTTGAGTGAATCACCACACCTTTCAAATTATGATTTTTCTGCGGTTCCAAAATATTTTGCTACTCCAAAGTACTCCCAATATGTGTCTCTTGCAAATGATCTATCTTTTAATTAATCCCTAACAAAAATTGTAAAAAAAAATAGTAAAATAAACAATAAAATTTAAAATTTTTACTATGTAGGATTTTGAGTGAATCACCATATCTTTCAACTTCTGATTTTCTGAATAGTTATGCTACTCCAAAATATTTTGATGTTGTGCAGTCATCCGAGTACGTCTCTCTTGCAAATTACTCCCTTGAAATTTCGGGAAAAATAATGAAATAGTGAATAACTTTTTACTATTCAAAAGACTTTATGAAACTAGATTTCAAAAAATCAAGTGCCGCTCATTTTTCAATTTAAAAGAAAAGAAGAAAAAAATTGAGGTTTGTTTGTTTTTTTTTTGTTTTTTTTTTGTTTGTTTGTTTTCGACGAACATCGATGTGTTTGATATTCAAGTGCACTGGTGCATTTATAAGAAAAGCGCACCGACATTGTTGGGGCGCCAAATTTTTTCAAAGCACCAAGATGATAATTTTTTTTTTGAAATACCGAAACTGTGCGATTAATTTTGTTAACACAACGATGAAGTTGTATTTTTTTTTTCTACTTGGAAAAGTCGTAATTTTCATTAGTAAAGGAAAATTACATTTTGTAGATGCAAAAACATATGTTGTATATGAGACATTTAGCCTATCGAGTATGAGGTGTCAAAAATGGTGTACTCCATGTAGGGAGACACTGTGCTTCATCAATAGTTCAGCAAAAAAAAACCCATGAAAAATGGTGTACTCCATGCAGGGAGACACTGTGCTTCATCAATAGTTCAGCAAAAAAAACTCTACGTAGAGAGTATTATATGAATTTCATTATGCAAGTCTGTAAACTTATAAATATTTAAAAATATTTACATAATAAAAAATAAGCAGGCTCCATCTGAGCCAGTTAATCTGTAAGATCCATAAAAGGTCGATGATAGTGCTGAAAGTGTGCACCATCCCTCTGCTCCTGAATCATCCAAGTCCCGATAGGCTTGTGCGCTACTTCCTTGGATAATAAATCAACAACTGTGTTGCGTTCCCTGAATATATGGTGACAAACAAAAGTGTCAAAAAGAGTGATGAGTCGATGAGTCTCATCCAAAATATGTCTCAAAGTATATGCAGAGCAATTAACAGTTTTATTTATCCAATTGCAAACAATTTTTGAGTCCCCAAACAATTGAAGGTTCTTGCACTTGAATGACATATTTAGTTGTGATAAGTTCAACAAAGTTGTTTGTACCCCGCCCCAGGTTCTTCCTCAAGAATGTTCTGATAATTTGACAAAATGCGAGCAATGATAGAGGGCCAATGTTCTGAAAGATGTATCAGTTGCGGGCTATCCAGATGGTCCAACAGATGAGGAGTGGTAGATTTTTGGCTTTTGTCGGAGTGGTAGCAGTCCACCAAGAGTCCTAGGCCTCTTTCACGTTCAAGCCTTGCCATTGACATAGCTAGGGAAAGTTCAAAAGTATAGAATTCCAGAGCTCCTTTGCAGCCGGACATGTGAGAAAGAGATGGTTTGTATCCTCACTGTTGTTCATGCACAAGCAGCACCATAATGGTCCATGTAGATCTCTTTTGATTAAGTTGTCTCCTATGGGGATGTTATTCTTCGATATAGCCCACGTGAGTAGCCAGGTCCTAGGGGTTGATTTTAGCTTCCACATGCTTCTCCACCAATATTAACATACTAGTGGTCTATGGGTGTCGATTAAGACTAGATAACCTTCTTTGGGGGAATATCTCCCATGCTTTGAAGGCACGGACATTAGCTCATATTCTCCTTCCACAATTCTGATATGAGATTCAGTAAGAGCTTATGTGTACTCCACCCTGTGTTGTATCCAGGGTTGTGGTATGTGTAGTACTCGACCAGATTTCCAAGCTTGCTGTGTAAGAGTGGAGTGCTCACTGTCTGTGATATGACTGATATGGGTAATACCCCTATTTGTGAGGTGGTCCTTAAGCTCAACAGTCAGCCTGTGTGTATTTCCGCATCCGACCTAGGGGTCAACCCCTATTCTCACTGATGTACCAGATTGTATTCTCCATGTGAGTCCTTTGCGAATGATGGACATCAAATTGAGTACAAATTTCCAGATGATTGATATGCAAACTTTGTACCCCTGTGTCTGTTGAAGCAATCCATCAGGCTTATGGGAGCAATGTATTTTGAGATTGCAACCTTGGTCCACAAGTTGTTGGAGGTGATTAGCTACCATCCAAGCTTGGCCGCCAAAGTAGAAGAGAAATCATCTAGCCTTTTTATGCCCCATCCACCCCACTTCTTTGGAAGAGCAAGTGTCTCCCATTTGGCCCATGAAAAATTCTCCCCAACTAACTTCCTTTCCATAGAAACCTACAACAGATATTTTGTATTCTGGATAGTATACCTCTGGGTATCCATGCCAGAGACATCCAATATACCGGTGTGGCTTTTAGAATAGCTTTGATGACCACCAGTCTACCTCCTCTCGACAGGTACTTATGGTACCAAATGTTAAGTCTCTTTTCCAACTTGGTTATCAGCCAAATCCTGTCTGCTATCTTGTAGCTGTGGGGCTTTAGTCTATATCCCAGATACCTTAGACTGTCTTCCAATTGAAGTAGTGTTATCGAGAAAACTAGTGTCTATTCAGAGTTGCTAGTCCCACTAAGATGGGTAGCTATCTTAGAAACAAACAAACTAAAGTCACTTGTGTTTTCCTTTACGAGAGATAGATGAGAAAGAAGCAGAGAGTACCAACCTCAGTCTTTCGCTTGGCTCCTTGCTTGTTTCCTTTCCCCTTTGACAGAATCTTGCCACTCCTTCCTTACTTGTCCCGCTTCAAAGAGAACCTGTAGAGTCAAAGTAGCATAATATCATCAAAGCATAGAGATATATCACTGTAAACCATATAGGATCAGCTATATGTTGACCATACAAATGCATATATCAACACAATATTCAGAGATACACAAGAATCTGGAGGAAAACTCAAATAGTTTTATTGATAGAAGTAGTAGAAGAGAGAATTACAACCACTTGGTCTAACCCAGCACCATCCTCCCAGCATGAAAGCCCTCTTCACCTCATACAAATCAAGATCACCCAACAATTTCTTCAAAGAGAAACCAACAACACTTCCTTGCAAATTACAAAATTCCAGCCTCTGGATCTCTAGGATGAGGGATCCATATATAGATATTTGCAGGGGGGTGAGTCAGCTTCTGGGATTTTGATTAGTGTCATCTTTCTGATATTTCTTGGTTCCACTTGGAGATTTCATGATCTCTTACTCATCCTTGGGTGAATTCAGAGAGGCAAGTGTCAAATGAGCAGCTTCTAGAAGATTCTCAGGGTCTCCACCTAACAAATTACTTGTGCCATTTGTCTGCTCTCGCTCATCGCACCCTACAGAAGGGCTTTCCAGTATGCATCACACTTTTTACATGTGGCAGGTGAGATGCATCACACCCTTAGCACTAGGCAGTCTCTATGGTCCTGCTTTGACCAGTTCTGAGTAATTTTTCATGGAGAACTTCTAGGAGATGATGTAATCAATTGACCTTGCTCCTTTAGGGTATGAAACAACACTTTTAGGGGCTTAGAAGCCCTTGGTTTATGGACATATATGATTGGGGTTGTAGTGCCCAAATATGTCGACAACAGTTGCCCCCTAAAGCATGAGGTCGTAAATCTTTTGATGTCGGGTGGAATGATTTATAATGAGGATCCAAGGTTTTTCGAACTGGAAGGTGACTTATAATAAGATACAATATAATACATTATATTCATAATATTTTCATGATCTAGCTGAGGCGGGCATTCCCATGCTCAACTTTATAAATTCATTTTCCTATACAGAGGATAGATAACTGTCTGTGTGGTAGACTGATGATTCTGGTAGAGTCATCATCCCTTAGTTTGGATGATTATCTAAGCAGCAATGATGTACATTTGATGTCTTTATTTTCCTGAATATATTTCAGCCCGGATGGATGAAACTAGATCTGGGGTCTTCATAACTCGTTCAATCTTCGCCCGAAAGTACAAGTCCGTCCATGTGAAAAGATGTTATGATGTCGAATATGGAAAGACATCGCATGATTACCAACCAATGATTAAGCTATTAATAGGCGCGAGAGGAATCACTAATGATGATGATGACCCTCAAGGTACTGTAGTACAATTCACGTGGTGCAAATACATGAGTCGATGTCAAACACCACGCAAAATCTTTTAGTCGAAGGCCATTAATGTAAACCTGTCACCGGAAGTGAGAAACTTGCCATGGAGGCATGCAAGCTTCAAAGTACTGAAAGGGTTGTTCCTAGGTCGACTTCTTAGATAATGAGCTGATGTTGACAAGAAGTGACCCGTCGTAGGAGGGCCTTAATTAATCCCACATCTACGACACGAAACGGAGCAAATGATTTTTTGGAGGTGAAAACAATCTGATGATACAAGGTTCAGGGTGGTGGTCATGAAAGAATGAAGCGTAAAGGTATTGCAGCAGATGAGACACAAGCTGGGTAGGTGAATTCTCTGAGCGACTTCTCTTGAACATATTGGCGACACTGAAATTGATTGGTAGTGTTAACCCCAAAAGTGTATGGTACGGTGTACCAATGGTGAATGTTTGACCAGTGAACGAAATAACCCAACCCGACTCAATCATGGTGATTGAGTGAAAGTGTCATGTTCAAGAGCGACCTGCTACCAATAAAGTTTCTTCAAGTTTTCTTCCCAATTTTCCCCAGTCATTTTTGAATAGTACCTCTTTATTTTTGTCAAGCTTGAGGAGGATAACATACGCTTGTTCTATAATTTTCCTTTCAGGCAAACCCGTCGCTATGTTTTAACGAGCCTAGCAACAGTGAGACTCGCTCTTGTATGAATGGAAAAGTTTGTCGCTATTGTTTTAACGAGTTTAACGCCAAGGATAACTCGGTTCTTTTCAATTTTAAAGAGTCTGAAAAGAGACGGAAAGGAAACTTTAATATTCCTTTTTCGTAATATAATCCCTTAAGTCTGAAAAAGTATAAAATAATGTGAAAGGGATGAATTTTCGATAGTTTTAACGAGCCGAACATGACAAACGCTTGATCTTTTTGTGTAATAATCCCTAAGGTCCAAAAAGATTAAAATATAGAGGAGGGACGACACTTCCAATCACTTTAACGAGATGGAGAGGTCAATTGCTCGGCAATCTTTTCATATTTTACAAGTCAGATGAAAAGAGCTCAAAGGAGACTCATTTTTTGAGGAGCGAGTGATTTTCTCGGATAGTAGTTGTTCCAGGTAATGTTTGGAACTTTTCAATCATGGCAATGTAGAGAAGGTGGCTAATGGGATCACTCATCGTAGCTGTTCCTCAAAAGGGAAATCAAACGGAAGCATATGATCGGCTAAAAAAAGAGTGGAGGTGATGGTAAGAACATGACAAAGGCTCAAAAGCTGATAATAATGCGATTGCACGGGTTATTTACCGAAGGTGGGTTCATTTTTTAATGAGCTTAAAATCTGGTGGAACATATGCTCATTGCTAGTTTTATTTTTTAACGAGCTTGAACTTCGCGTAAAACTGCTCATGCCCGTTGTATAATAAGGATGTCTCATCGATAGGTTCATTTTTTAGGGAGCTTGCACCATTCGAAATTTTGCTCCGACTCCCTTTATTATGTAAGCTAGAAACGACCAATCCTATGAGTTTAAAGGGTTAAGAATCTATAAACTAAGAAAATAAATGGTAGCTTTTCACTTTCATGCAAAAGGATTTGCATGCCCCCAGGTATAGCGAAGTAGAGTTTCCAGGTTACCCTTCAATTTGCAGACAAAACATTTGTTCTGTCGGGAAAGGCATACCTTCTGACGGAGGTATCTTATTCCAGTCTAATCCCATTTTCATAAACGGATGGGTGTGTCAGACCAGTCATATATCCTCCGTGGAAACCTACCCTATACTTGAAGTTTTCCTGCCGAAGCAGACTAGGGTGCATGCCCCCTGGGTTTCAGTCACAACTACCGAATCACTCGCGCTCATCAGGTGGGTGGACTCGAGATTGATGAGACATTCCTTGTGCAAAAAGACTTGTTAAGGATGGCATTTGACTATTAGCTATGTGTGAATGGGAATGAAAGTTGGTCTACGAGATGGACCATTCTGCCTTCATGTGGAAAACACATCACTCGAAAGAGTGCGGAAACAATAGCTTCCATGCTATAAATTTAGTCACGCCCAAGGAGTAGATTGTAATCTAAAGGTCCTTGGACTACCATTACGTTCAGATAAACAATTTTCCTTCTCAAAGTTATAGGAAAATTTGGAAGGATCCCTAACAGTCGATTGGTTCCTTTGTCAAAGCCTGTCAGATTTCGCATCTCAGGCAAAAGCGATGGCGAACCAAGCGCTTTGCAAGCAGTTGAGGAAAGGATACTCACAGAAGCCCCTTCATCTATGATGGTACCAACCATGACCATTATGTAAGTTCGCACTATGATTCAGAATGGTAAATTAGATGGTAGACGGGGTCTGCCTAGTAGATTCCAATCGAAGGAGACGACTAGGTTACTTGGAGGTGGGATCGAATAAACGGCCGGATGCATCTCTGATGAATTTCCTTCCTGCAATAAAGGAACGGGCAGATTGCCCCCATGTTCATCAGAGTTTGTGTTTATGAAAAGAATTTGAACGGTGTCGTTCTCATTCTCTTTGGTGACTCTATCATCTGAAGGTAAATCCTATGAAGACAAGATGGGGTCAACTACCATCTCGACCTGTTGACTTTGGTTCGATGTGGACTCAGAGGGTTTATCTTCAATGATAGGTTCTTCAACCGAAAACAAAGGTGTGTTAGTCGGATTTTCAACTAGCAATGGACTCGGCAAGAGTTTCTTGTATCCGGGAGGAAGTCGCTACGGTGATGCAGGACGGTTATCCAAGACTCTTTTAGCTTTGTCCAGGAAGGGACAATAGTGGAGGGCATGATCACCTTCACACAGTCTGCAAGGAAATTTAGATCTTCCTTTTTGTCCGGTGACTTCGTTTTCACTAGTTGACGGTGTACTCTCAACATGATCGTCAGAGGTTGATGACACCGGATTGTGCAAGCGGGGAGACCAGTCCCTTAAGATCCGTGGGATGCAAGGACAATCTCGATGATAGTGGTCCCCTTTGTAGATAACACATGGAGATTTAGGTTTTTCGCTAGACGATGTATGGTTGCCCCTTTTTGTCGTTGGCTCCTTCTTCTTATCCGTTACTTGGTTTTTAGTTTTACTATCTTCACCAAGCGAAGAGGAAGAAGGAGAGGGAGAAACAAACGAAGTAGAAGGTTGGGGGCAACTCTAGTATCATCTAGTTGCTGATTTGATTGCTCAGGAATCACGGTGCTTTGAACGACAGAGGTCGAGAAAAGCCATACTGGCAGGCCAGTTGTCAATACTAGAAGGGACAATATGGCCATATGAGGTGCACCAACATCTCCCCAAGAGGAGAAAGTGATAGGATTCCCCCCAAGGGGAAATACTTGATTGGTGGACTCCATTTTCTCAACCTAAGATCAACGAGGGAACAATGATGTTATTCTGTTTAAAATAAAATTTAGACGCTTTGACACAACTTTCTTTTTCAATTTTTAAGAGTCGAGAAAAAGCTAAAGATGACTCTAGTCGCCTTCGATTTTTAATGAGCCTGAAGTGACAAGTGCTCAAATGGACCTTTTCCGTTAAGGAGTCCGAAAAGGAACAAAAGGGACTACTATGGAAATCTAAACAGAGGGATTACCAAACCAATCGCAACTGCAAAATACTTTTTACGGTACGACAATCAATCTTCCCGAATGCTGTGTTCAGTGCATTGCGATCGATAGGGCGGTAGACATGGCTTCCTAAGGATAAAGGATATAGTCTATTATGGTCTCCCAATATATACTTGACGGTACATGGGAGCACAAGTCCGTACTGGCACTTGCCGTCTCAAAGAGGAGGAATCACCCAACCTACGATGAAAGTGACAATTACCAGGCTTTACGACGCCAGAATACGTCTCTAGCCTAAACTTCTAGATGTTGTGCGTTAGATTCCAAAGCGTTTTTATGTTCATTGAATTTATTTTATAGTTGATATATATTAAGAAGTTTTCCTTTAAGGTTCACCGCGTGATGTAGATATACAACTCCTAAATATGCAATCTAAGATCATAAACAATCGTTTACTCTTCTTTTTGCAATGAAAATCCTAGCTACTAAGGAAAGAGAAGCAAAATCCTTTCAACATAGAGCAGAGAGCACACACTAGATGCACTGTCCTAAATCAAAATCAACAAGCAGTCTAAATGCAAATGCACATGCATGTATTTGTTTTCCGCTTTCTTAGTGTGTGAATGACAAAAAGAATGCTCAATACAAATCTGAATTATTCTTCTTCCAAAGCGACAATACTAACAATTTTCTTTTCAAAAAACGAAAGGAAGACAAGACGACACTTTGCGATTTTGAATTGAAAACTGCTTTTGACACTTGAAATACTACAAACTCAGATCAAATACAAGAGTAACAGTGTAATTGACTATAAAAAAGAGAAGAATTATTTTCTTTGACTAAAAACGACACTTGCGACACTTTCAAATAAAAAGACGACAGTTCGATTAAGTTACTATTTTGTAAAGGAGAATTGTAAATGGCGAAAAATACATAAAAAAATTCACAATTATTTGTACAACAGAGGCTGAATAATGCAAAGGAAGGGGGTTTCCACAGTGGTCTACTGATCACAGACAATAAAACTCCTGAATAAAGCTGAAGACAGTGAAGAAAAAACCAACATCTGGAGGCAAAAACAGGGATGCATCCCACCTACTGCACACGAGAGGTGTGATGCATCCAGTCTACCAAAAGGAGACAATGCGATGGTCTAGGAACAAGACTTTAACTTGGTTTTTGATCATATTTTGTAGCTTAGTTAAGGGATTGAGGTCGAGCTAATGATAGTCAGTAAATACAAAGTATAGGGGCTGATCTAATGAGGTTACTTGAGCTACCTCTAGGGCACTTAGGTTGTTTGCAAATCAGTTGTTCAGTTCATAAACAAACACGAAGATTGACTGAAGCAGCGTTGATCTACTTTGCACTTGTATAGAAAATGCAATTCGAAGGCTAGTTGGCTTAACTTCAGGCTCCGTCTGTAGTTTATGAAGCAAACAAATAGAGACAAGCAATCAAACTATTCGCTCCCCAGCGGAGTTGCCATTTTGTTATCGGGAAAACTAGTGTTTATTCAGAGCTGATAGTCCCACTAAGACGGGTAGTTATCTTAGAAACAAACAAACTAAAGGCACTTGTGTTTTCCTTTACGAGAGATAGATGAGAAAGAAGCAGAGAGTACCAACCTCAATCTTTCGCTTGGCTCCTTGCTTGTTTTCTTTCCCCTTTGATAGAATCTTGCCACTCCTTCCTTACTTGTCCCGCTTCAAAGATCACCTGTAGAGTCAAAGCATCATAATACCATCAAAGCATAGAGATCTATCACTATAAACCATATAGGATCAGATATATATTGACCATACAAATGCATATATCAACACAATATTCAGAGATACACAAGAATATGGAGGAAAACTCAAATAGCTTTATTGATAGACGTAGTAGAAGAGAGAATTACAACCACTTGGTTTGACCCAACGCCATCCTCCCAGCATGAAAGCCCTCTTCACCTCATACAAAGCAAGATCACCCAAAAATGTCTTCAAAGAGAAACCAACAACACTTCCTTGCAAATTACAAAATTCCAGCCTCTGGATCTCTGGGATGAGGGATCCATATGCTTCTGGGATTTTGATTAGTGTCATCTTTTTGATAGTTCTTAGTTCCACTTGGAGATTTCATGATCTCTTACGCATCCTTGGGCGAATTCAGAGAGGAAAGTGTCAAATGAACAGCTTCTAGAAGATTCTCAGGGTCTCCACCTAGCAAACTTCTTGTGCCATTTGTCTGCTCTCGCTCATCGCACCCTACAGAAGGGATTTCCAGTATGCATCAAACTTTTTGCATGTGGCAGGTGATATGCATCGCACCCTTAGCACTGGGTAGTCTGTATGGTCCTGCTTTGACCAGTTCTGAGTAATTTTTCATGGAGAACTTCTGGGAGATGATGTAATCAGCTAACCTTTCTCCTTTAGGGAAATGAATCACATAGCGTTAATTATCACTTCCGAGGCTTGCACCCGGTAACCAGGACTTCTCGGGAGGTCTACCATCCCAGATCACCTCTGGCTCAAGTGCGCTTAACTGTGGAGCTTTCCCCACAATCAAGCCCACTTAGCTTGCTACCCCATTTGCAAAATCTTAGCAAGTATTGTGCCTCATGAACCATTCAAGTAGAGTTCCCTTCACTCTTTTGAATTTGAGTATAGGGGTTTTCGCAGTGCATTATATTAGACATCATTTTTTGGGATTCAACTGCGTTATGTAAGTCATTATGTATGACCATTTCCATGAGAGGTAGTTGTAACTGACTAAGTTCTCATGATTTTTCAATAGTCCACTTAGCACTCATTGCATCGGGTGATGCTCACAGGGTGAAGAAGTGGGATTGAAACTAGTGAAATGAATCACATAGCGTCAATCATCACTTCCAGGGCTTGCACCTGGTAACCAGGACTTCTCGGGAGGTCACCCATCCTAGATCGCCTCTCGCTCAAGCGTGCTTAATTGTGGAGTTTCCCCCACAATCAAGCCCACTTAGCTTGCTACCCCATTTGAAAAACCTTGGCAAGTATTGTGCCTCATGAACCATTCAAGTAGAGTTCCCTTCACTCTTTTGAATTCCAAAAAATTATTAATATTTTTATATAATATTATATTATTAATATCATAAGAAATATTGGGGCCATTGTTGTTATTAATATTATTGTTATCTAATATTATATTATTATTATCATAAGAAATATTGGGGCCATTGAGAGAGGGATTGTTGGAGACCACTGAACAGGTTAACGGAGAGGATGAGCAATGGGTCAAAGGTACAACGGGAGTGGATAAAGTAGAATGGGAACCCAAGCAGTGTAATGCAGGTTCGGCAAGGCATCTTGAAGAAACAGACGAACACTGGACAGGGGCTGAGCGATCCAAAGTGAAGATGGAGGGAATAAGGAGAGGGGAGGATGCACATGAAATAGAACCCTCAGATTGCGGAAATGGGGAATGGGGGTTGACGCAGGAAGGAGAAATCGGACTATAAAGAGAGGTTGAGGGAAGAATAATGCCTGAAAGGTTGGAATTAAGGGCCGAGACTGTAGAGGAAATGACTAGCACGGAGGGAACGTCGGGTACAGGACTGAGAGAAGAGAGGGTGCAACCATCAACAGTGGAACAAGAATGAGCATAAATTGAATTGAATAGCTCTGCGGATTGATGAGAGAGAGCCTGGTTTGAAACTTTCCTAGCCACCCATGCACCAAGGGAATCCCTCTACTTTTTGTTAATTCTGCTGCTTGCTGGAGTCGTGGAAGCCTAATCAAAGGATGGACGTTAGACTATCGAAGGACGAGAAGCAGCCTTCATCAATCTGTTGAACTTGGCAACATGCTTCTCCTTCGAAATCTCTTCCCTGTGGCGTGCTTTTGTTGCAGAACTACCATCTATGAATTCCCAGAGAAAATCGGAGATATTGCTGGCTAGATCTAGATGAAGCAAGAGAAGTTTGCGAGAAAGCAAGTCCAAATCCCTCCTTAATATGCCAATCTCTAACCTGATTAGAGAAAGACTAGTCCTAAGAAAAAGACTAGTCCCAGGGGATCTGCTTGTTAGCTTTGATGTGGTTTCCATTTATACCAAAATCCCCATTCAAGAGGCCATTGATGTCATAAGCAAGATCACTGACCAGGACACGGCCAAACTAGTTAGCCTCTGCCTCACTTCAACCTTTTTCAGTTTCCAAGGAGAATTCTATGAGCAAACTTGTGGTGTTGCCATGGGTTCCCCTCTTTCCCCCATTGTTTCCAACCTTTTTATGGAAGATTTTGAGACCAAGGCCTTAGCCTCAGCTCAATTCTGCCCTAAGAAGTGGAAGAGGTTTGTTGATGACACTTGCGTCATCTGGCCCCATGGTCATGAGAAGTTGGATCTATTTCTGAACCACCTTAACTCTCAATCTGAATCCATAAAGTTCACAATGGAGGTTGAGGTGGATGGATGCCTTCCTTTCCTTGACATTCTCCTCTCTAGAATGGATGATGGTTCCATTTCTCACCAAGTTTTTCATTAAAAAACTCACACGGAACAATATCTTCATGCTAGTTCTCATCATTTTCCTGCTCATAAATTTGGTGTTCTCAGCACCCTTGCTACCTATGCTCTAAGAATCTCTAATGATAACCACAAAGAGTAGGAGAAATCTCATCTCCTTGAATTTTTTAAGAATAATGGATACAATAAACTCAAAGCCTCAAAGCTTTTCGAAGAGCCTATAAGATTCTAGAGAGAAAATTGCTCGTGTTGATCCTATCTCCAAGGTTCATCTCCCGTTTATTCAAGGGACCTCAGATAATATTGCTCATATCCTTAGGCGGAATAATCTTTACTCTTCATCCAAACCTCTAAGAACCATTAGAAATTCTCTTGGTTCGGTTAAAGATCCTATTGACTCGAAGGACATGAAAGGTGTTTACCTGATTCCATGTTCATGTGGTACTCCATATATTGGGGAAACAGGTCTATCAATCAACCAAAGGATCCATGAATATGCAACAGACATAAGGCATAATCGTTCCCGCTCTTCGATTCTAGCTGAGCATGCCGAGAAGTCCAAGCACCATGTTTGTATTGAGGATTCTAAAGTCATTGCTAGGGTTGACCATTTCCACCATAGGAAGCTTAGAGAGGCTATTGAGATTGAAAGGCATGCTAAGAATCTCAACATAGATGATGGTTGGAAATTGAGTAAAAGTTGGATTTTGCCCTCTCCTTATGATCCTCTTGTCTCTTTCTTCCCCTTAAATTTATATTTTATTTTTCCTTTCTTTTTACTTATGTATAGCATATTATTTGTATCTTAATTAAAATAAATGTTATTAATGCCTTTATTTATAACAGATATCATTATTTTAGTTCCTCATTTTTAACCCTATTTTTATTGGACTCCTAATTACTTCCATAGTATTTAAACTCTTTTTTCTTTGTAATACATGTTATTTATATCCAAACCTTATGGGTTTTAATTTCCTTATAATCCCCCTATGAGAGCTCATATCTTATCCTTACCTCCTTAATAATTAATATGTTTTCTTATCATTATTACTATTTTATAAATTTATGGTTTTTATTTATTCCTATCCCCTTTAGATTTTTTGGAATCCTTTCTTTACCTTATCATATTCTAATATTTCATAAAACTACTATTTTTAATTTATCCCCCCTATAACTTTGTTTTTATTATTCACCGATTTTTAACCCCCTTAATAATTTCCTTAACATCATCCATGATCCTAACTTCTACTTTATTACTAAATTAAGAATATTAAATAATTTATATCAAAAATTTTGGGGATGTTAAATAATATTAGAAATATTAAAACTCATTTTTAAATAAAAATCATTATATTTTAAAAAAATTGGGTTTTTAAATAATATTAAAATATTAAAACTAATTTTTAAATAAAAATAATATTTTATTAACTTGTTTGACTATTCTCCAATAGTTAGTTTTTAACGGCTAACCGTGGGCAATGATGCATCCTTACTATTTATTCTCGAAGGTTGTACGATTTCTTTCACCTTGTCGTGAGGATGAACCACATTGGTTGGTTCGAAACATCGACCAAATCCTAATGATGTGATTATTTCGAAAGACGTTTATATATGATTTTATTATTTTATTTTTATTTTTATGCAATGGGATATTTTATAATTAATTTTTGTATAATGTACTATTTACTGTGTAGTGTCATTATCCTCTGCTCGTGCATGGGTGTGTGAACCGTAACTTCCCCCAAGACCTACATAGTGCCATATCTAAATTATCTACATTTCTATGTTGGAAATGAAAGGAGATTCATATGGATAGCATTTCATGGTGGTGCTAAGAGATAACTGAGATTGTTTGTATGTTTGAGAAGGAATTGTCGATGAGTTTCATGGACTTGCAAGTTCATATTCTAATTCACCTAGTAGATGAGGTTGAATTATTTGGGGTGGTTTCTTGTCATTGGATGTTCTTCTTAGAGAGGTACATGAAGAAATTGAAAGGTTTTGTTCGATAAAGGGAAAAACCTGAGGGGTCTATGGTAGAGGGGTATATATCGTATGAGTATTTCTATTATGCCAGTGAGTACATCAAGTAGATCGACAACACACCAGGTGTGGTGATTTGGGACAACGAAAGGGATGAAGACAAAAGAGAAGGGGAGCTTCTCGAAACGAATGGAAAGAGGCACATGATAAAGAGTAAGTGGCTTATCATTTTTCAAATTTCTACACAGTAACTATTCACATTGAACTTCATATTAATGCATATTTTGATCTCATACATACTATATATATATATATATATGTTGGTTTGATTTCATCAGCGAATTCATAAATTGAAGCCATCAACAAATTCATTCTTTACAATATGGAAGCGACACAACCGTGGGTTGCATTGTACGAACAAAAGAGGAGGAAATGGGATAGTGATAGGAAATAATTGAAATGATTGAATGGTAGAAGCATGCATTATCCTAATCATTTAAAAGAAAATATTCTAGTGACATGCCCTAACAGTTGGGTTGTTGATCAGTCAGAGAGAAATACGGTGCATCTGGTCGTTACCCACGTGCTTAAGATGATGCGCTAAACATAGGGATTGGATGCAACAAATTGGTAATTTTAATACCTTCCTGTACATTTTTAACTTCATATTGCACCTTTGAATTGTAACACACACACACATATACATATATATTTTAATTATGTTCGAGTTATTAGACACATGACACTGTGATTTTTCACTTTTTTATAGGCGCATTTGTTCCCATCTATGTGGGCATATGGACTTCATTTTCACACGGAGGATGCTGATGATGGATGCATGACACAATAATGTGGAGTGGAAGTCGAGTTCGACTAATCTAGCCGTGCTAGTCATCACGATCAAAATCTAATGCAAGGGATGTTAGGTTACGTTGGAAAGATACAAGAGATCATTCAAGTGGACTTCTCTTCGTTCCAATGTGTTATTTTTAGGTGCAAGTGGTGGGACACCTTTGATCGGAATAATGTAAAGGAAGATCATGATAGTGGGATGATATATATCAAATCTAGAAATATGTGGCATGAAGCTAGGGAACCTTATGTTTTCTCAAAACACTGCAACTAGGTGTTTTTTTACCCAGATGTGTTGGATAGGGATTGGTGGTTCGTATTAAGTCACAACCCTAGATCAAAACATATTTTTGAGAACCACAATGTTATCATGCCAAGTGAGGAAGATAATAAGAGCGATGACAATGAAGAGTGATATGTACTTGTGTTATTTCATCATTTATATTATTGTTGTGTGTTTTTGTTTTCTTTATTTCGCTAATTATATTGCTTTTTTATTCGTTTTGTTGGAATTTTATATAATTGGTAAGATTCACAAACATTTTTACACGTTGTTTTTGCAGTGGAAACATTTTTTCACTTAAAACTAAGTATTTCCAATTGTGAACAATAATTATGATAATAAGGATTCAAGGTCACAATCCTTCTCAAATAGGAAAATGAGAAGAATATAACCAAAATGAGAAAATAGTGAATTTAGAAACAAATTGAAGATTTAGTCTCGATTTAGATACCTATTGGTTTATTAATTAGTTCACATGTTTTTTCTTCTTGTTTAGTTCAAAATCAATATAAATCATGTAGTGATAACTCTATGAGGACTTTAACAATGAAAAAATTGTGTATTAATACAAGATTAAATTCTTGACATGAGAGATAAAGTCATGTTTATTATATTTAAATTATAGTTCTTGAAACATTATGTAAACTAAAAGGAGGTCTTATGCATGTATAAAATGTTGATTACATTTTTTTATGGACCATAAGAGAAACACATGGGCTTATATGGATGCATGCAAGGTTTTAATTTTTTCTTCTTGGATAATGCAACAATTTTGATTTTTCTTTTCAATGGTAATTATAAATAAAAGTTGAATTAATAGATATTTTATGGCTAAGAATTAAATGATAAACAATGTGATGGTGATTAAGAGGCATTTGTTTGAATTTCAAATAGACTTGGTGATGCATTTTTCTTTCCTATTTATATTATGTATAAAAAATATCTATTTTATGTATTTATAAGTAAATTATTTAAAGTACACGTGTCTTTATCTTCTTATTTTTTTCTCAAACATGTGTTTATCATTGTGAATATGGTGTAATGTTTATCATTGTGAATATGATGTAATATTAGTTAGGAGAAATGTGAAAACATGAATTTTAGTGACTATGTGGAAAAAATAATATTTCTCGAGTTGTTCATTAAGAAATAATCAAATTTATTATTTGTCAAAAGTTTAAATCTAATATAGTATGCTTTTTGTATTATTTAACTCACATTTATTATTAAAAAGAGTTGAATTTAAATCATTACAATAGCAAATAAAGAACCAAAATAACACCAAAAAGCTATATCTTTATTACTAGAAAAAAGTTCACTCGCCTCGTAAAGGGAGAATTTCCAATAGCGCAAATCCCCAACTACAAGTAACTTCACAAGCCTTATTTTACATTTCTTGATCCTCGTCTTTAGAGAGAGAAATTTCTAATTTAAATTGGTAAGAGTTGTTATAAATATTAAATATTAAATTACTTGAAAATCTCATAACTTTAGTAATAAGTATAATTTTATAAAAATAGAATATTTTAAGTTATATTAAATCTAAATTAATTATAAAAAAATTATGACTTAAGTTTTTTAAATTTAACAATAGATTGAATTTTATAAACCAATATTGAATTGGTTAAATTGCATTTTTGAATAATTTATTGTTATTAATATTTTATATTAAAAATTGAATGAGTTACACATCTTCGTCTTATTTAAAACTAACTAAATTATTTTACCTTAATTATTTTTTCCTTGTGAGTATTGAAATATTTTACTAATAAAGTTAGAATGAATATGAATGAACTATCTAAGCAATAGAAATATATTTATCATTATTTTACAATCATAGTTTCAACAATACTAAACTTTGTAATTTATAAAAATATCTTTGCATTTTTTTAAAAGTAAGTCATTTTGCATGCAATTTCATATATAAAAGTTTGATATAAGTTCATCAGTATATAATCTATAATACATATTATTTCATAAAAATAAACATTATGATGATAACCATCTAACAAACATAAACATAATTTAATATACAAATTCAAATTCACTACCATAATCTAATTATATACACCTATAGCACATATAAACATTATTAGCTAGGACACAAATATAATAATCTAACAAGGCATCATCATTGTGATCACATCTAACAACAAAAAAACATTATAATCTAATATTATCACCACATACATCCTTAAATTAATATACATCTCATGTCAAATAATTGCTATCACATACACATCTATTTGCAAGCACATTAAATGAACATATCTAACATGACCTAACAACGTACACATAAAAAACAACATATAAATTAAGTACATAAACATGAAAAAAAAATGTACCATATATATATATATACACACAAATAAGTCAAATAACTGCAATCAAATATATGATACAACAGGGGTAGTAGTGTCATCCTGGCATGCAGTAGAAGACGATGGATGGTCAACTACTACCTCAATGTCTATTAAACTCTGAGGTGGAGGAGGAGGTGGCTGGTCTACAACAGAAGACGATGGATGGTCAACTACTACCACAACATCTGTCAAACTCTGAGGTGGAGGTGGAGGTGGCTAGTATGCTTTGTAAGAAAAAACATAAGGCACATCCTCTAGCTCTGACATCTCATCATCAGGCGACTGAGGAGGATGTGTACTACCAAAAGGATCACTGACACCCTAATGACCATGATATAATGGGTTAATACTACCATAAGCATCATTATCACCACCCATCATCATCACCACTCTCATCATCATGATCATGATCACCACCCTCATATAACGTATCTGTCTTTGCATGCCTTGCATCCCTCATCGCTGACAATATCCTACTAGCTCTGATGATAAGGCACGTAAGGGACATCATCTCACACAGACAATCCCTGTAGAGATCCACGAACCTAGGATATGCAATGATATCTCGAGCCCTTGTAGGGCAGGCTCCCTTCTCCACCAAAAATCTGGCCAATCTATCGTAGTAGTCCATTCGAAATTGTAGACTAGCTCTATGGCCCCAGACGCCCACTATCCCCTGAGGAAGTGCCTCACCTACTTCGACCTCACCCATCTCCTCATCTCTTCCATCCAGTGGGGAGGAGGCATGTCCCCATCGAATGTGTTGATGTCTAAAAAATATATAGTACACAACAATAATTAGACAATTTCATTAAACAATTTTATAAAACAAGTCAAAGAACGTGATAGAATAAATTTTATTCTTATTAATTAAAATAATAAAATGAAACTAGATTAATTTAAAGAAAACACAAATATTACCTCTATTATCTGGAGGCTCAGCCGGTGTGAAGAGGATGTTGGGACACTGTCTCCAATCAATTCCTGTGTATAGAAACACCAACCGGACAAACGCATAGTCATCCTCACTATCTAGTAGTGCCAGTGCTTGGGCAGAAATCCTGTCTAGATACTCCGGCATGCCCCTCTTGGGCATCATCTTCCCCCACATGCGCATCTAGACCTTAATGATCAACCTAGGAGGGCGACGGTCACATGTAGGACTCATCTCTGTAAACCTCTAAAAAAATAAACAAAAAAACTCTGAAGTGAAAAGGAAGCTTTCCCTCCCATGTATCACTGCACGACATCTATCTAAAGCCATACGAAACTGCCTCAAAAAAATGGTAGACCATCCAATACAATATGGCATTTGAATCAAAGAATTGACATAATACAAAAGAGGGAAACTAATGTGTTGCTCATCACTACTAAAGTGTGCAATGGTGGTGACTAATAATGGGAGACACCTAACCTCCTATGCAACAAAAGAAGAAATCCATAGTTGTCCACCTCGTACCTAAAAATCTGATGGATTGACTACATGAGGCCCAACATATCTCTTAGAGTAAGAACACCGACTCTCTGTAGCAACCCCATGGGGGACATAATGAAATTAGGGAAAATCCTCCCCTCTCTGGATAGGCTAGTGATAAAGTATATGTCCTCCTCAGAGGGCCTATACCACGCCCCATGACTGACCAAAAACCCTGCTCATGAACACTCCATCGATAGATCAGATGCACCGAAAAGAAAAAGTGCATCTTTAGGGATGTAGACTCCTCATAGTACTTGAGGAGGCCTACGTTCCTTAAGAGCACTTAGTTCACTGCAATAATACAGCGAGGGTATAAATCCCTCTCCCTCTCTCTGACTTTCCATGGTCGAACTGTATTGTATTGGTTCTGTATTTGCTCTTGCTCTTGCTATTGTTCCCTCTATTGACGTCTTTTTTACATGATTGACATATAAAATACATCAACCTCATACATAAAATATTTTTTTTTATTAAATGAAAAATGTATTTATAAATACGGAAACATAACATTCAATTAAAAAACAAAAAAATCCTTGGTGTGCCCAAAAAATAGTAATGCACCGGCTTTAGTGCACTTTCAAACATAACTGCACCGACCTTGGTGTGCACATGCATATGATGCACCGTTGTCAGTTAACATATTTAAATTTTCATCGTGATGCATCACACTCATGCACTGGTGCACACATATAACCTTTTTGCATCGGTACAAAACATTCAGGTTATTGAACACACCAAGCTATATTGTTAAATATTATTTTTGTGGTGCGTTTTCATTTACGAAACACACCGCAACAATAGCGGTGTGTTATGTTCACGCACCGAACTGTAGTGCACCCTGTAAATTTACAGGGTACACCACTATCAGTGTGAGCCAACATATTTGAGCGAACCACACATTTTTTTTTCCAAAAACAATGCGATTTTTAAGCTAATTTGGAATTCTAATCTGCTGAAAAATTAAATTAGAGAGAAACATACACATTACTTAGACATTCTCTCATCGGGGAGGCATTGTTGACACGTAATGGAGATTTTTTTTTAACCACTTTTTGAAAAATTTGGAAAGTTAGGCAGTGAGCATGGTATGGAAGGATGGTGAGCAAGAGAAGCACTGACATCAGGGTGCTTTCATGAGGTAAGAGTGGCACTGGTGCTTCAGAGCTCTCCAACATTGTAGATGGTAAAAATGAAATTTACAGATGGGAGGTTTTAAATTATTTATCCCTCCTCTGATGCATTATTATAACTGCATCGGTGCGGAAGATATCCAAGAGCACTGCTTTTTTTTTTTTTTTAAAATTAAAAAATATATAGCAGTGCTTTTGGTAAGATACCCCAGGGAATCTGAATATAGGTACCACACTCATGTTTTGTTGGAATATAGCACCACTCTTTAAAAAAAAATAAAAACCACCTTGCACTGCTCTTTAGAAGATACCCTGGGGCATTTTAATACATTTACAACACCAGTGCATCGTTGGAAAATAGCACCACATTTTTTTGAAATTTAAAAACTATAATTGTGCTCCTTCTTGGTATGCACCAGGGAATTTTAGTGCAAGAAGTGCACCAATGCTGTGGGTGTATATAGCACCGAATTTTTTTAAAAGTTAACCTTTTTTCTAGTGCTATCGATTATTCAAGCATCGATGCGTTGTGTTATTTAGTGCACTGTGTTTTTTTATTTTATAAAAATAATTTCTCCATGGTGCACCATGTTCTATGTGGCATCGATGTTTGTATGGATAGTAAAACAACGATGTGTTTTTATATTGGAGACGCACCGTCAAAAAAACATCTGCCCACCCACCTCCACTAGTGACGTTTGCTACAAACGAATTTTTGGGTTATTTTTATAGGGGCTTCCGCAAAAACCTCTGCTAGAAGGTCGTTTCCTTGTAGTGCGTTATGAAAGCTCCAACTTATGATCAATGGAAATGCAACCCAAGAGTTTCATTTAATAATTGGTGGTTTTCCCTTAACCTTGAGTCCCAAAAATTTCAAATTTAACACAAACCCGAGTTTAATTTGAAGATCATTCATGCATATTTTAGATATTTCTTTCAAGAACATGTTATGAATGTTAAATGTGAATGATGAATTAGTTTCCAAGTAAGTGAGATATAAATTCTATTCCGATTTATGGATTTACATTTAGCATAGTGAAACTCATTTCTACATAGAGATTTTACCTCATGGTTGTGATAAATTATTTATGTAATTTTTCTTTCTTGTGACATTTATTGGAGAAAGTAAGATGCATGGATTTTGAACTATTCCTAGCAACTGCAAAACTTAATTTGAGTTTAGAGCAAAATTACGTAGTCATTCTAAACACACATTTACAGGTTAAATTTAAATATATAGTCTTATTTGCATGCATTTTGAGTCATCCACAATTTTGAACCATTTTTATGTCAAGCATAATGAGTTATAACACTTAATTGAAAGGGATATAAAATACAATGAACAATATAAAAAAACAATAGATGGTCATGTACATTGGTTTAAATAAAATATCTTAATAATAGAGCAACAAATAGGATTGCACTTAGATGTTCCCAAGATTTGCACTACAACACAATGTGGTGTGACTCTGGGGCCCCAACAAGGTAATAACAATATGTATCACGAGAAACTAATATGGGATAAAACCCAACTAGTAGGTGAGGTATATGGTTTTAGCTCTTTTCTCAGTTATAGAAATACATATAGAAAGAAGCACCCAACATGGAGTTTCCTTTGATATTGTGGCCTAAATGGTTTGTACAAAATATTTTCCTCCTCCATTATGCTCTCACATCCCACTCTTAGATGATTTCTCAACTATGGAATGGGTACAATGCTAAATAATTGAACCCCTTCTCCACCTAGCAACAATTATTTAATGTATCCCAATAGAATTATAGGGTTAGGGTTCTGTTGACGGTGTTGGACCCGCTAACATGTCAGGGGATCTCCTCGGTAATAAGTCCCAATTAGACCTCAGACCGTTTGGTGTAGGAGTCCCAAGAGTGGGTCATATGGTAATGCCTTGACCGTGGTTTCGCACAGAGGCAAGTAAGATGTCCCTATTGGTAGCAAGGGTGTGACATATGCAGTAAGTCATGGAAGGTACATGAGAGGTTCTAACACACGGAGGGTGAGGTGAGTGTGCCCCTTGGAAACTTGTGATAGCATGGAATTAAGAAGGGAACACACGAGCAAAGATGCATCACAACATGGAAGGAAAGTAAGCTAGCAATCCAAAGTGATGGTTAAACCAACAAAACATTTTAGAAAGATTCATACATACATATACATAAATAGCTACACATGCATGCGTAAGCAAACAAATACGTATATCATTTAGAGTACTCAAGATAGTTGAAATACAATAAAACATATGAATGAAACATGTTGACTCTGTTATATTAAGAAGTTTAAGTTCCAGTCATACAATATATCCATGTCCAACCACTAGTTTCGATAGCGGAACATTACAGCCGCAACCGCCTGCTCCTCCAAAGAGATATACTAGCTTTGCGCAGTGGAGAAGCCAAGGCTCGTTACAATACTATCAGAAGCTTGGCTGACCAAAAGCCTATACAATGAGTTATGAGGGAATATATATAGCAAAGGGTGGGGTGGCCCTTGATATTCCCCTTTGTGACAGTTCATCTACCCTCATGACTCTTCATCTACTCTATGACTGTTACATCCAACTATTGAAACTTGAACTTAGACTTGATAAGATGTCACATTACAATGCACATGTACCCATGTGAGACAAAATGGCTTGAGCAAGCCGTGAAAGACATCACTATGACTTGGACAACTATTGGAAGACCAGCTCTTCGACATCCTCATGGTGGTCAACAGTAGTGAACTGATGCCAAGCTCGGTATTCTGCGATGGTATCTGTGTACTCTAAGGTGACATCTTTCTGGAAACAAACTCTTGCCTCCATAGCATCAAGGTACACTTCTTGGGCTCCTCTTCCCAACTCGTCTGATAGCATGCACATCATTGTCTTGAGTGCGGCCGGACCAACAACATACTTGTGCATGGTGTCTGCACTAATGGACAAGTCTAGGCTGGTGGCCATGCACATCAACTTGTTAAAGTACAAGTCAAGCTCTAGTTGGGCCTGTGCCTTTGTCTTCGCTTGGGTGAGTGTCCAAATAGATGGGATCGCATGTGCGCGCACAACAACATCCATACTCTTGAATACATGTGCATGAGAAACCTGTAGACTAGTGATGAGCTGCGAGAGATCTTCATAGTTCTGGATCTGACTCTAGATGCGTGCCTTCAGCTCAACCACTCTGGGCTTCATCATCTTAGGCAAGTGAAGCGGGGCTCCCTTGTATCTCATCATCCATGTTTGCATGTAATCAATAGTAGCATGCACGTTCGGCATGATACGTGCTCTTCTCACACATCTCTGCTACTAGCCGTTGAGATGTACGACTGCCTTATGCACGGTACCAAACTTGGAATACAATGCCTACATGACTGTGTCAAGGGACAATACTTCATCCAGTATTGCCTTCTTCAATTCTACTTGGGCGGATGTTGTAACCAATTCTCCTCCCTGCTTGGCTGTCTGTAGCTCCTTAGCCATTCGCTCGTTCTCAGCTATCAGGAAGCGAACACTCGAGCTAGTGGCTTCAACATATGCTCTGGTAGCATCGGCCAATGCTGTTGGATGTTTGCGCACATCAGACATGATCACTCGTTCCTCAAAAGGCGGGAGATGTATGATCATTCGGAGTCGACAATTTTCGAGATTGAACAACTCTATGTTGAGACTCGTCGAATGAGATGTTGTGCATCTCCTCCTCCAGATTGTCTCCAAGGATTTCAGTGTCTCCTTGGTCACTTGGGACTTTCTCCTCTTCTGGACACGGTGAAGCTGGTGGGTCAACCTCTTGGTGGTGAGGCATGAGGTCGATGTCTTGCTCTAACTCTTGTTGCTCCATATCCATATCCATTTGTTCAAGTTCTTGCTCTATCTCCTGAGTGAAGTCCTGCTCCTTGTGATGGTTCGCCCTCTCTACCTGATGCCAACTATTCTAATGAGTCTACTATCTGTACGGGCGCAGTTTCATCTGTTTGCACAAGTTGTGCCCCCTGCTGTACCTGTACCTATTCCTGCTATGATTCCTTCTCCTATATGTGCATCTCCTGATCCTTCTAGAGTTGCTCCTTCAACTCATGCAACTCCTTCTTTGTTTCCTTCATACTCTGTTTCTCTCTCTGCCTTTGTACATTTCTCTTATTGCACTGTTGCCTCTTTGCCTCTATTGCCAAAGACTCTTTCTGCACAAGTGGGTCTGCTTAGAACTTGTAGCTTTGTTCTTCCTCCATGTTGCCAACAATCTTCCTCTTGCCCTTGTCATGCACTAGTATGTTTACCTCTTCTAGTGCTACCTCTAGTGCTCTCCGGGATGCTGCTTCACTATCCATTCCATAGCGAGGCCGACCAGTTCAGTGAGTCTGGAGGAGTTGTAACAATATCTACATGGATCTTCCTCCACCCAATCACATGCCCCGTGGATCCAATTAAACTGTACTCTCATGCGGTGGTCTTTCACAAGACAATGCGGGTCATATGGATTGTAACTTCGGGCATCGAATGTATATTTCTTCATCTATTCTGCTTCAACATCTGAATGCTTGAAAGTCTGTATCTTGTAAAACCTGATCCGTAATGGAAGAGTGGGCCAAGGTACCTTCTTCTTCGGTGTAGCCTAGCTTATAACCTTGTCGATATGTGATATGCTACTTCCTGCATGAGTAGTTTGCCCAAGGAAAGCTTTGGTCGAACATGCGGAGGCTTTTCCGTGCTGTACATTTGTACGAAGGTTCTAGGTGATGAGGCATACCAATCAACTATGTCGATCAGTGCCTCCATTGTTGCCTTTGACATGCAGGGTGGATCCTGCTCGAATATCATCTTGTAAAGCAGGGTGATAAAATGATTGGACAACTCTGTGATAACTCCTCTGAAGCTGCATTCAGACAATGTCTTACAATAAGTGTACACAGAGGCCTCCACCAGTGTCCATGCCCACTTCAAGCTCGGGAACTCCTAACGGGCACAGATTGCATCCAATATGTAGGCAGACATGTAGATTCCTGCTTTCATATCTTTGGGTGGCTGTCGAGCCCTTGTTACATATTCCTTCAGCTGGTGAGCCAACATGTCAGACCAGTTGCATGCTTTGCCTTCTCTAGCCAGTTGGTCCAACACAATCACCCAACTCTGTGGGAAGGTTTCCATGCTTTCTTAGCCATATAGACAACATGCAAAGATGACCAAGTATTGATACGCCTTCCACAATATCTTCGTCTTGTAGACCTGGTTGGGTGTCATCCTGAATTTAGCCGACTCCTTCACCCAGTTCTTCAAGATATCTCTGGAGTTGGCATTGTTGCTGGGTATGCTGAAGGGTGTCTCCATGGTGATCATAGGCTTCGACATATGATACATTTCATCATAATCCTGTGCCCTAAAGGTAGAAATCTCCATCCCGACACTGTTCAATGTCATCGTCTCAGGATCCGTGTGCGAGACGATCCAATGTATCATGTCCGTGCATGGGAGCATGGGATAACTGCATGCAATCTAGTACAAGCCAGACTTGTGAATGTTCACATAGACTTGGTGGTCTTTGAGGTCTTCCCCAAATGTGCCTACAAATGCATCATTGACCTATTGCCATTTCAGCTTGATTTCCTTGTCTACAATCAGCTTGGTGTCTTCGTAGATCGACATGCTTGTAGACACTCGCTCAATTGCTGCTCCAGTTGCACTTTTGTCAGTGTCCTTTGATCCTGCTCTCTTGGAGGCCATTGATCCTGAATTGCTAAGAGGTGGACGAACACCCACTAGATCTGGAGACAAAGTGACATGCATGGAAATAAATCTATCAGCTAAAACCAAAGAAAACTCAGGAATGAAATGCAACATATCTGGGGATTGAATGACAATGATTGTGCAATTTTTCCTGGGAGGTTGCGAGACTGGCTGCTAGAACTGCGCAAAAGGCAGTCTAGGCTGTTTGGGGAGGCTGACTAGCTCCTAGAATTGCACAATGCACAATCTAGGCTTGCCTACTTGTTATAGACATTTTTGTGCCTTGCATCACTGAGCATGAAATGTCAATAATCAAGGGATCCAAAGTCCCTAAACATGTTGTTCCTACCCCTAGAAGAACAAGGCCAACAAACCACAACACTTAACAAAAGTTCTCCACCTGAAAACACTCAAAAACAAGGCAATTCTGGATCATGTCAACTGCTCCACTGAGCATCTGCGCTGAATGTCAACTACTCCACTGTCTACCTGCGTTGAATGTCAACTGCAAATAAGGCTACCTGCGCTGGGCGAGTTTGGACATGTGGCAGAGTCATTCCTCAAGGTGTCAATGCCCAGGAAGCTTCCAAAATGACACTTGGATCAGGGAATTCAACTGGTGATGAGTAAGAGGTTCCAAATCTCCAAGTGGAAGCAAGAACCTCCAAGTGGACTCAAGAACTGAAGTGGGAGAGGACACTAGTCAGCTTCATGCCAGCCTCAAGCTGACTCATCCTTTCTCCAAAACTCCTATATATAGATCTCTCTCATGAGGTCTAAGGAGGCTGGAATTTGGTATTTGCAAAGAATTGCTGTTGGTTTGTGGCTAGAAATATTGGGTGTATTATGCTTTGAAAGGAGCTGAAGAAGGGATTTCATTCTGCTGGGAAGGAGATGCTGGGTTGGAGCCCTATGGTTTGTATCTCTTCCTGAACCCTGTTACTTTCAATAAAGCTATCTTGATTCTTTCCTATATGCTGGTGTATTTTGTGTAATTGCATTAGTATATTTGATTTACTTCTAATCCTAAATCATTTATGAATATGTATATTTGCCTTTGTGTCGTGTTCTTCTCTTGTTGCAAGTAGCTGCTCTCTTATCACAGGTAGCTGTTCTCTTGTGATCTCATGGGATTCAAGTAGCTGTTCTCTTGATCAAGCGAGGAGGCAAGTAGCTGTGGATACACAAAGAGAAGAGGATCTAGTTCGAGGGACAACCGAAAGATAACGGTAAGTCTGCCGATCTCCTCTCTTTCATATTTCATAAAGGAAGAAATCATGATAGCTGTATTCGTTTGTTGCTAAGGCGCTGTCACACCTTAGGTGGATAGGATCGTCCTAAATAGGCATTTTTCCCCACAACAAATTGGCGACTCCGCTGGGGAAGAACTTGTTTATTCATTTCATTTGTGTTTCCGTCATTTGTTTACTTCATAGACTTGACAACAACTCTTGAACTGTATCTTTCCCGGATGCAAAGTAAAAGTTGCTGCTTTGATCCAGTATGTTGGACTTGTCTATGATTTAAACTAGATCCACAAATGATTTGATTGATCCTTGTGATAGTCTTTAGTACCCTATCGAAGCATCCCTCTGTTTATACCTTGCTTGTGTTTCTGGTTTGGCCTGAAACAATTGATTTTTGAGCATTTTGTGACCCAGAAACCAAGAGAAACGAGAGTTTCTCTCTTCATTGCAGGCATTGTGAAGGCAGTCTGCATTTCAACGCAGGTCCCGAAGGGGCTACCTGCGCTGAATGTCAAACTGACAGTGTTGTACCTGCGCTGAACCAGTGTGGCCTTGTGCAGCTGGGGTTCTTTGTCCTTTATTGCCCTGTTTTGATCTCTGTTTTTGCAGCCTTTAACCAAGTATAGGTGCTGGTCTGATAACCCTTTTCTTTGCCTGAATTCCACCCCAAATTTTTGTACAAAAAGATTGTGAATGTTTTTATGTGTTTGTGGCGTCATTTACAGTCTTCCTTTGCATAAGTAAAGTGGTCTTTCTGTAGCCTTTGATTCAGATCTGATTAAAAGCGATCTTAGAAGAGAGTTCATTGGCTGTTTGTTCAGATTGATTATAGTTTTACTTTTGCTTATTGGTTTGAATTTGTTCTTTTCAAAGTATCAAAACGAGTCTTTATTTCGAAAATCGCAAAGTGATTGTAATCTCTTCTACCCTTGTTGATTTCGAAGAAAGTGAACTTGTTTATTTTGATCATTGTAAAAGCAAATTCAAAGTTGTGCAAAAAGCTTTTTTTGTAGGCATTTATAGTAAGAAAGTGAAAACAAACACCTGCATTGTGCATTTTGCATTTGATAAGTTGGCATGTTGGATTTAGGGAAAGTGCATTAGAGTGTGCTGATTGCTCTTTGAGAAAAGATAGTCGCTCTCTTTTCCCTTAGTAGCTAGGATTTTCAAAGTTGAAAGATTGTAAAGCTTGCTTATCATCTTAGACTGCATTTAGGAATTTGTATCATACATCTCGTGGTGAACCTTGAAAGGCAAACTTTAAAAAGATCAACCTAAAATAAACTGAATGAACCTAACAATGCTTTGTAACATAACGCACAACATAGAGGTCTAGGCTAGATACGTGTTCCGGCGTCGTTAAACATAGTGACTGTCGATCTCGAAGAAGGTGGGTGATTCCTCCTGAGAGTCGGTGGCGCTAATACGGATTGTGCTCCCACGTACCGTCGCGTATATATTGGGAGACCCCTATAGGCATATATCTTTTATCCTTAGGAAGCCGTGTCGGTCGTCCTACTGATCGCAATGCAGTGAACACTGCATTCACGAAGATCGACCACCCGTACCGTAAAAAGTATTCTGTGGTTTTGCGAAAAGTTTGGCACACCCTCTGCCTAGATCTCCAGAGCAGTTTCTTTTGGCCTTTTTCAGACTCTATAACAGAAAAAGTCCATCCGAGCATTTGTCACTTCGGGCTCATTAAAACATCGAAGGAGACTAGAGTCATCTTTAGCTTTTTCTCGACTCTTTAAAACTGAAAAAGCAAGTTATGTCTAAAGCGTCGTTAACAATTTATTTTAAACGGAACAATCACCCTTTATTCCTGCGTTGATCTTCGAAGTTAGTCTACCTTCATCACAAAGTTCTTGTAGAATCGCTAGGAAATCTTTTGGATAGACTAAATATGTCTGAACAACCGTCGACATCCAGTACTGTGTCATCCGACATAGCAGCAGCAGAGCCTCCTGCTGCTACTCCAACGATGTTCGCTGGTATACCATCTGTCCCGGAAAATTGTCAACAACAAGCTGGAGTCCCATCAGAGACTGTTTCGACGACATGGTTAGTTCCTATTTCTTCATCCGGATTATCATCTGGTATTTCTTATGTTGAAACTCAACAAATTGATCCAGTGTGTCTTCAAAGGCCAATCTACCCTTTAAGCACTGGATTGCCACCATATGGAGGGCAGTATGCTTTTTCATTGTTCCCCCCCGGAGAACAACCATATGGGAGTTTACAACAAAGTTCAGGTCAAACTGGAATTACATCCAGCGGATGGGTACCAATACTGCCTCAGCAACCAAGGGTTGCATATTCAATGCAACCAGTCCACCCTGTGTCGAATGTTGCCACTATACCTGGTATGTTGATTGCGTCGCAAGTACAAGCGCTACCTGTTGTATGTCAACCCCAAGTTTCTCAGGTTGCCATACAACAACCTCTTGTCTCGACAACTCAATCACAACCTCCGGTTAGTGCCTCCTTATCTGGAGCGACTCAGGCTCAAGAAAGTACTATGACTCCTCATCTTGGTCAATCATCCAGTATTGGACAACAGCAAATGGTCCAACAACCAGAGCTGGTTCAAACTCAACAACCGCAATTCCAGCAATCATATCAAGGACCCGAGCAACAAGTCTTTGTAAGTAATGGGCAACCGTATAATTGGTTATGCCCATCAAACTTGTTAAAGTTGCCAGCATCAAATAAATTATGCTGGTATACAAAGACCCACTGCTCAGGCGATTCCATCTTATCCTGGGTATGCTCCGCCTAACCTGAATCAACAGTTGCCCTTTGTAGCAACTCTAGAATTACTAGATCTAAACCAGCTGACGAATGATCCAATTGCTTATGCCCCTTGTTGGCTAGCGATTCCGCATAAACTTCCATCGGACATTCCTAAATTCAATGGAAATCCAGGTGAAGACCCATCGAATCACGTCATGACTTTTCATCTGTGGTGTTCGTCGAACACCCTGAACGATGACTCGATAAGGCTTCGCCTTTTTCAGAGGACATTGATGGGTCCAGCGGCTAAATGGTATATTGAATTACCTAGAGCCTCTTTCGACAATTTCAGTTCCCTAGCCACGACTTTCTTAACCCATTTTCAATTACAGATAAGGTATGAAACCGGAACGGAAATCTTAACCAACTTCAAGCAGACGACGGCCACACATATATCCGATCATATACATGAGTGGCGTCGTCGTCGCAGGATGGTAAAGACTTACGTTCCAGATCAGCTGTTAGCTGAATGGTTTATAAAGTCGTTACTTCCTGCCATAACGGAAGATGTGGCCAAGGGGGGAGTCATAACGGAGGAGCAAGTTATTGCTCGTGCACAATATCTAGACTTAGTATATACTCAGTCCGGCACGCTCTATGATAAAATACCTGATGCCCCTAGACCGGAATTTTCAATTCCTCCTCCTCCTAAATCAAATAGTGACTCTCATGCCGGCGATGGCGTGATTGGCGCAACAGACATGAAATCGACAAAGGCTATATCTAAAAAGGCCCGTAAGATTCCCGGTCAAAATGCAAATGAGGAACTTCTTGCCTCGGAAGTAAGTGCCGTGTCGGACGACAAGGGCAAACAACTGAAGCAACCAGGGGGCAAGAAGAAAAAGAAAGGGAGAAAAAGGAAACCCCCTACAGGGTGTCATATATGCGATGAGGATCATTGGACAACAGATTGTCCATACAAAGCTGAGCTTAAAAGATTCTTTAAGAGTTCGAAAACCTCAGCTGTGTTGACTGATCCGTTTCCAAGCCCGAGAACCGAACTGGTTGCTAATCAAAATACTTCCCGATCCCAAGTGCTTATGTTGTCTGTATCGAAGCAGCAAAATGATGCTTTGACAAGGAATAAAGATTACAGGAATCCAAAGCTGTCGAACAACAAGGCTAATGAACAACCTAGTAGTTCGACAACAACTTTGACCAAAGTTGTGCCACCCATAGTTCCTAAGCCAATGATAAAGTCGCAAAAGGGAGCAGTACACAAATCGACATTTAATCCTTGTGCGAAAATAGCACAGATAGAGGACCTGGCCCAATCGCCGTCCGTTATGTCGACACTTGAGGTACCGCAAAATTGCTTCTCCCAAGAGCAAGCTTTATTATCAGCAATAGGTGGGATTGACCCAATGGATTCCAATCTTGTGGCCTTTAATCATAAAGGATATGACCCTCAGTTACCAGCTCAACTAGCTTTCCTTATTCAAGTGAAATCCCTCAACAAAACTGTTCATCGAACAATTATTGATGAGGGGGCATCTACATGTCTTATGTCGATGAGTTGTTGGAAAGATTTAGGCTCACCACCCTTGTCGAAATCGTCAACGACGTTAAAAGCATTTGATGGACGATCATACACTCCATACGGAATTTTAAGTAACTTGCAAGTTGAACTGGGGGGCAAAACAGTAGGAATTGATGTTGAAGTAATTGATGGAAACCTCGATTACAACATCCTACTGGGACGGCCCTGGATCTATGCCATGGCCGCGGTTGTGTCGACCTACTTCAGGAAGATTGCATTTCCCTTCCAAGGAGGAATTACAGTCGTCGACCAACAAACTTTTCTCCCCAACAGTTCACAAGTTACGGGAAGCATTCCAATGATCCATGGAAGCAATCATTCGCTCCAAAATATTGGAGTAGGTCTCCTAAAAGACCCTGCTTTACTGGGTACTTTTTCCCTACCGCCTCCAAGTAATCTGGCGGAAGTGGCCACAGTGGAATATGAAACCTTCTACATCTAATGGATTTGGAAGCCGAGGACGGTTCTTATCTTGTGTCAACCTCATTAAAAAATGAAACAAATCCCCTTTCTCAAAGGTAAACCTTCATTCCAACCACCGAGTTGAATGCAATGAAGCTTGGGGGCATGCACCTCGATTTGCGTTGTTATGCTGGGGGCATGCAAACTTATCGAGCAGTTTTAGCATAAAGTTCATGCTCGTTAAAAAATAAACGCAAGATCCGAGCAGTTTTAACGCGGTCTTCATGCTCGTTAAAAAATAAATATAAGCAGTGAGCAATGTTTCCTCCAGAGTTTAAGCTCATTTTTAACTAAAAAATGAACCTATCCTGGTAAATAACCGCTGTGAATGTAATTTATCAGCCATAAAAGCCTTGGTCATGTTTTGCACCTGCCACCTCCACTTTCATTTGGCCGATCGTTCACCTCCATATGATTGTTTACCCATTTTGAGGAACAGCTGCAAAGAGTGATTTCACCTAGCCATCCTTGTGACACTGCCGTGATTGGAAAATTCCAACCTGTACCTGGAATCAATTTCTATCCCTGTTTATCACTCGTTCCTCAAAAGACGAGTCTTCTTTAAGCTCTTTTCAGCTGACTCGTAAAATATGAAAAGATTGTCGAGTTTTGGCCTTCCAGCTCGTTAAAGGACCGGAAGAGCTATCCCTCCTCTAGATTTTAATCTTTTTGGACCTGAGGGATTATTGCACAAAAAGGTCGAGCGCTTGTTTTATTCGGCTCGTTAAAGTTATCGAAAACTCATCCCTTCTGTATTGTTTTATACTTTTTCGGACTTAAGGGATTAGATGACGAAAAAGGAATTTTGGAGTTAACTTTATGTACCTTTTCAGACTCTCTAAAAATGAAAAGGACCGAGTTATCCTTGTCGTTAGACTCGTTAAAATGATTAAATAGCGACAAACTTGTCTTTAGACGAGAACGAGTTTCATTATCGCTAAGCTCGTTAAAACATAGCGATGGGCTTTCCCGAAGGGCAGGTTATAGAACAAGCATATGTTATCCTCCTCAAGCTTGACAAAAATAAAGAGGTATTGGTCAGCAATGACTGGGGAAAAATTGGGAAAGATTAAGAAAACTTTGATGGTAGCAGGTCGCTCTTGAACATGACACTTTTCCTCCGTATCACATTCGGGTTGGGTTGTTTCATTCACCGGTCACATCACCATGGTCTTGCCATACCATCCATATTTGGGGTAATGCTACCAATCCATCACATCAGTGTCACCATATGTTCAAGAGAAGTTGTTCAGAAAGAGTCAACCGGGTCCCATCCACTGCCATACATTATCCTTCATCCATTCATGACCGCCACCCTGAATCATATGTCACAGATTGTTTTCGCCTCCATTAAAATCATTAGCTCCGTTCCGTGTCATTGATGTGGGATTCATTAAGGCCCTCCTTTGACGGATCGCTCCTTGTCGACATCAGCTCATTATCCAAGGAGTTGATCTAGGAACAACCCCTCCAGTACTTTGAAGCTTGCATGCCTCAATGGCAAGTTTCTCACTTCCGGCGACAGGTATACATCAATGACCTTCGACCAGAAGATTTTGCGTGGTGTTCGACGCCAAGTCCTTTATTCACACCACGTGAATTGTACTGCAGTACCTTGAGGGTCATTATCATTATCGGTGATTCCTCTCGCGCTTGTTAACGGTTTACATCATTGACCGGTAATCAAGTAATGTCTTTCCATGTTCGACTTCAGCGCAATTCTCACATGGATCGACTTGTACTTAGAGTGAAGATCGAACGAGTTTGAAGACCCCAGATCTAGTTTCATCCATCTGGGCTACGATATATATTCAGGAAAAATAAAGACATTTGACATGTACATCATTGCAGCAGATGATCATCCTACTCAAAGGATGATAATTTCACCAAAATTATCAGTCTACCATCAGACGATCGTCTGTTCTATGTACGAAAATGAATTTATAAAGCTGAGCATGGGAATGCCCGCCTCAGCTAGATCTTGAAAGCAGAATGAATCATAATGTATTGTATTGTATTTTATTACAGGTCTCCTCCCAGCAGATGGATGAACTTCGGACCCTCCTGGATAAAGCATTTCACCCGATAAACGGCCTCATAATTTAGGGGGCAACTGTTATAGACATTTTTGTGCCTTGCATCACTGAGCATGAAATGTCAATAATCAAGGGATCCAAAGTCCCTAAACATGTTGTTCCTACCCCTAGAAGAACAAGGCCAACAAACCACAGCACTTAACAAAAGTTCTCCACCTGAAAACACTCAAAAACAAGGCAATTCTGGATCATGTCAACTGCTCCACTGAGAATCTGCGCTGAATGTCAACTGCTCCACTGTCTACCTGCGTTGAATGTCAACTGCAAATAAGGCTACCTGCGCTGGGCGAGTTTGGACATGTGGCAGAGTCATTCCTCAAGGTGTCAATGCCCAAGAAGCTTCCAAAATGACACTTGGATCAGGGAATTCGACTGGTGATGAGTAAGAGGTTCCAAATCTCCAAGTGGAAGCAAGAACCTCCAAGTGGACTCAAGAACTGAAGTGGGAGAGGACACTAGTCAGCTTCATGCCAGCCTCAAGCTGACTCATCCTTTCTCCAAAACTCCTATATATAGATCTCTCTCATGAGGTCTAAGGAGGCTGGAATTTGGTATTTGCAAAGAATTGCTGTGGGTTTGTGGCTAGAAATATTGGGTGTATTATGCTTTGAAAGGAGCTGAAGAAGGGATTTCATTCTGCTGGGAAGGAGATGCTGGGTTGGAGCCCTATGGGTTGTATCTCTTCCTGAACCCTGTTACTTTCAATAAAGCTATCTTGATTCTTTCCTATATGCTGGTGTATTTTGTGTAATTGCATTAGTATATTTGATTTACTTCTAATCCTAAATCATTTATGAATATGTATATTTGCCTTTGTATCGTGTTCTTCTCTTGTTGCAAGTAGCTGCTCTCTTGTCACAGGTAGCTGTTCTCTTGTGATCTCGTGGGATTCAAGTAGCTGTTCTCTTGATCAAGCGAGGAGGCAAGTAGCTGTGGATACACAAAGAGAAGAGGATCTAGTTCGAGGGACAACCGAAAGATAACGGTAAGTCTGCCGATCTCCTCTCTTTCATATTTCATAAAGGAAGAAATCATGATAGCTGTATTCGTTTGTTGCTAAGGCGCTGTCACACCTTAGGTGGATAGGATCGTCCTAAATAGGCATTTTCCCCCACAACACTACTGGCTATTGGAACTGCGCAATGTGCAATTTCAGCTGGCAATGGTTGCAGGCCCAATGACTGCATTGCACAATTTTCTGCGCTAACAGTCACTGTCCCTCAGAATTGCGCAATGTAAGGTTGGAGGATAGTCACTAGGCAGAAATGCACATTTTCTGAGAGGAAGAAAAAGCCTTCCCTCTCAGGATTGCGCAATGCTGTCTTGGTGAGGCAGAGTCCTGGCCAAGGTTTCCTGGACCCGTCGACGGGAAACTGAAAGCAAATATGAATGTGATTGCATGGAAATATTAAGTGTACGTAGGAGTGAATGATCGTGCATGCAAACAGTGAATGAAAGATTCAAAAAATGGAACAACATGCATGTGGGTGAAGCAAGTCATCGAATCGATGACCTTTCATGCAAAACAATTTCATGCATGTGACAGCAGTGAAATGCTAATGAAAACTGAAATGGTGCTAGTACAAGCTAGTATGCATGTAAAGGACAACAAATGTTCACGGAAATCAAGCAAGCAACACTCACACAAGTGAAAACACAAAAAGCGACAGAAATGCTGCAAAAGACAAGTTAAGTCAACTTACCTGTGAATAACTGAGGTGGATGTGTCAAAGACTCCTGGATGTGCTGTTGGATGTCAGATCTCCAAGATCGATGTGAAGAAATGAGCCACAAACGTGCCACAAATCTAGGAAAAAGCGACACTTGGAGGAAATATTTTAAAACGATCTTTTCATGTAACCTCCACCTGCTAAAAATGGCTCCCTAAACTCTAGGGATGCTTTTTGCTTGTTTCTTTTTGCTATTCTGGGAAAAAACAACCCAAGCATGCAAGTCAAGTTTTCTCGGTCTTGGGTGGAACTGGTCAAATCAATGGCTTATGCAACAGCCTGTTCAGTTGGGGGGAAATTTGTGCATTTTTGGGAGGGAGTTGGGCTGGCTGCGTAGAAATATTGCACAATTTTCAGGCTGAGTAACTAACTGCTGCCTAGAATTGCCAATTCCTGGGCTGAGTAGTCTTTCTAGGAGGAATTGCGCAGTTTTCTCAGTGAAGCTTGACAGGTAGATTTGTGCAATTTTGGAGCCCAACAGGTTGCCAGACAGAATTGCACAATTTCTGGAGGGAAGGCTAGTTCCCCTCTAGAATTTCACAATTTCTTGAGGGAGCTGCTCAGCTTGCAACTGCACCAAGTCCGGAGAAACAACCTGTGAGGGGGGGTGCAACAAGCTCTCATGCACAGGCTGGCAATCTGCTATAAAATCACTGAAGCTTGTGTACTTGACAAGGCAAGACATGCTGTTGTGGAAGGTTGGTAGGGAGGTTCCAAAACAAAGCTAAGAAATTTTTTTGGAGGGTGGTTGTAACCGCTACAACACTTGGCGACACACTGGTAGAACTCGAGCTCTCTGAATGGACCTTGTTCGTGAAAAGCAAGTATAACGCCTCCAGAAGTATTGTTCAGTTCTCAGTTCATCTTGGTTTCCACACTTGCTTGATTGTAAGATGTAGCATCTTCCAAGCTCTTGGTCGATTGACGCACATTCCAAGGCAAGGAAACACAGTTGTTTCAATTGGGGTTGAGGGGTATATGGGTGCACAAGCAGTATAGCCGTCAGAGTCTTAGTTTAATCTCTGGTGTTGCTCTGCTACCAATAGGACTGGACAGTACTCTGACAGGGTCACTCAGGAACACAAGCATCGCTCCACTTCTAGCGAGCCTAGTTAGTACCCCAATGGAGTTACTTGCATCACCTCTCTGCACAGGAAGCCTTTCTCTTCTTTCGCCTTATTCATTTTTCATTTTTTCAAAATTTTTCACTTTTCATTTTTTCATTTTTCATTTTCATAACTGTGCATAACACTTATTCATTTCAAAGGCGGAAGAGGGATCCCGACTTATTGAGATCATAAGAGGTTGATCCCTCAGGGAAGTAGTTTATTATATACCTCTAACATGCTTGTTAAGGTTTTCCCCCTCACCTTACTCTACTTGACTGAGCTGCCAAGGGTTAACCCAAAAACAACCTACTAGAGTGGGTGACACTAGTTAGCGCGCAAGCATTGTGTTTTCACCAGGGTTCACTTCGAACAGTACGTATTTTCCATCATCGTATCATGGACCAAAAGTAACAAGTTCTTCATACAGAGGCAGGATGACAGATAACCATGTAGTGATAGCTGCACAAGGCCTCTTGTACTTTACCCGGTTTGTTTCAAGAGTCACACACGGTCCCATGCAAAACTAACCTATGAACAAAACAAGAAAACAAACAACTAAGAAAAGTAGAAGTAGAAGTAAATGGGCAAGAAAAGTGAGTAAGAAAACAAGAAAGCAGACAAACAAACATGAAAGCAAACACTAATCCTACTCCTAAGCTAACGGTGCATGGGGCTGATCATGTGAAGTGATATTTCCAATGCAGCCACTGGCACATTGGTTGACCCATGTTAGTGAAGGCTTGGTCCATGAGCAACCCGGTTGTGTGAACCACCAAATAAGAAAGATATAAAAATGAAGACAAACACACTCCATGTTTCAATGTGTCCATAGAACATGAGTGAGTGCAAGTATATAACATGTGGTCCATGGACTTGCCACAGTGTTGTGTGACACTACGTGCAGCTTTTAAGCACATGCATACTCTTGACTGTGACATGCAAGCAAACGAAAGAAACAAAGACAACGTGTGTCGTACACGTGTGCTTTCAATGTAAGATTCCTCCAATGCATGAGCGATGGGATCGTGCAGTTCAAGTGGAGGAAGCATGATTTGTGTGAGATTGATCTTCAGTGCATACAGATGAGTGATGAGGAGCCTCGGGTGATTGTAAAATTTCCTGATCGAAATCGAAACCAACCTCAGCATAGCGAGGGCTTGACATAACCATCAGCTCGGGCAGAAGTGCCTTGGCAGTCTGGGGTGTTTTGACTTCATTGTGAGATAGATCATCATAAAAAAGTGGCTTCAAAAAATCAATTGCGATAGAATCATGATCATGATCGAATATGGGAGTAAATAGATCACGACAGCTACGATCAGCAAAATCAATGATTTCATCGGCATGCTCATGATCTAATAAATCAAATAGAGGGGTAGATGAAAATCAGACAAATTCATCCTTTGTGTTTCCCAAAAAGGCAGATGAAAGGTCAAGTGGATTTTCAATGAATAATTTATCCTCTCCATTGTCGGATGGTGGACTGACATCCGGGGTGTCCTGTGAGTGATCAACAATGGGCGCATCCATAGATGAAGATACACATGCAGAATCATGGATGGCATGCTCACCAAAGACGTCAGGAAATAACAGAGGAGGCTTGGAAAGAAGGGAGTCATCCTTCACCAATTGTTGATGCTCAAGCTCCCAGTCATACTCTTCATGAATGACAACGCATGTTGGTTGTGAAACACCAACTCCGTTGATGGCTTGATCCTTGTTCACGACAAGTGTAGAGTCTGGAATGGATGAACACAAGACAGTATCATCCGCAGGATCATCCAAGTACGAAGACAGAGGTTGTGGTACAAAATGCTTATGACAACTCGATGGACTCACAACCAAATCTGTGCGAAGATTAAGTGAAGTGATGTTGGGAGGATGTGACAGTTGAACAGATGTGTGTGCACATTCTCTCACATCACTCTAGTGGTGGAGCTGTTTGATGAGAAGATGACGGACAGTCACTTGTGACAGTGACCATATCCATATGTGATTACGTAGCTCCATCACTGAAGTATGTTGAGCAAGGCTTGGGCTCAAAATTCTTCTTGGGATGGACTAATTTGTTAAGACGATACTCGAATCTATCCCAAAGATAAGGAAATTTCATATGGATTTTCCGAGCTTGAAACTGCAAATCATGGAAGCATTGCAGAAAGTCCATAGGCGATTCATGTGGAGCCTTCCATTGTTGTAACAGTTTTTGGTAAAGATATTCTGGATCAAAATGATAGAAAGTATATTCAATGAGATCATAGAAGTACTGAAGTGAGTGCACATTGTCAGCGGGTAGGCTGCAAAGCCACCAATGTGGGGATTCGCGAAGTGTGTATGCAAGCAGTAGACTGGCCTATTCATCAGAACACCCATCTTCCTCATTAAGCATGGCAAGGAAGTCATGTATCAACACATGCCAGGCCACTTTTCCTTCACCTTCATACGTGTATGTAGACAAGATATCAAAAAACTCCCTCGAGATGTGGACAGGTTCGACATGCAAAAAACATCATGGAGGGTTGACAGTGCAAGACTCCATGATAGATATGCAAAGGTTCAAAACAAGATGAGAGGATGCAGCTTGTCATCTAGCCCTCCTTCTAGTGCCAGAAATGTTGACGGTGCTGGACCCGCCAACATGTCAAGGGATCTCCCCGGAAGAAGTCCCAATTAGACCTTAGATCGTTTTGTGCAGGAGTCCCAGCAGTGAGTCATACGATAATGCCTTGACCGCGGTTTCGCATAGAGGCAAGTAAGATGTCCTTTTTGGTCGCAAGGGTGTGACATATGCAGTAAGTTAGGGAAGGTGCATGAGAGGTTCTAACACACAGAGGGTGAGGTCAGTGCGCCCCTTGGAAACCTGTGATAGCACAAAGTTAAGAAGGGAACACATGAGCAAAGATGCATCACAACATGGAAGGCAAGTAAGCTAGCAATCCAAAGTGATGGTTAAACCAACAACACATTTCAGAAAGATTCATACATACGTATATAGAAATAGCTACATATGCATGCGTATTTAAATAGATACATATATCATTTAGAGTACTCAAGGTAGCTGAAATACAATACAACACATGTATGAAACGTTTTGGCTTTGTTATATTAAGAAGTGTAAGTTCCAGTCATACAATACATCCATGTCCAACCACTAATTCTGACAGCGGAACGTTACATCCACAACTGCCTGCTCCTCCAAAGAGATATAATAGCTCTACGTAGTGGAGAAGCCAAGGCCCATTACAATACTGTCCAAGCTCTCTCTAAGATAGTCCTATCAGAAGCTTGGCTGACCAAAAGCCTATACAATGAGTTAGGAGGGACTATATATAGCAAAGGGTGGGGTGGCCCTTGACATTCCCCTTGTGGCAATTCATCTACCCTCATGACTCTTCATCTACTCTATGACTGTTACATCCAACTATCGACACTTGAACTTACACTTGACAAGGCATTACATTATAATGCACATGTACCCATGTGAGACAAAATGGCTTGAGCAAGCCATGCAAGACATCACTATGACTCGGACAACTGTTGGAATACCAGCTCTTCGACATCCTCATGGTGGTTGACAGTAGTGAATTAATGCCAATCTTGGTAGTTCACGATGGTGTCCGTGTACTCTAAGGTGACATCTTTCTAGAAATGAACTCTTGCCTCCATAGCATCTTGGTAAACTGCTCGGGCTCCTATGTCCAACTCGTATGATAGCATGTGCATCATTCTCTTGAGTGTGGTTGAACTAGCAACATACTTGTGCATGAGGTCTGCACTAATTGAAAAGTGTGGGCTGGTGGCTATGCACATCAACTTGTCAAAGTATGAGTCAAGCTCTAGTCGGACCTCTGCCTTTGTCTTCACCTGGGTGAGTGTACCAATAGATGCAATCGCATTTTCGCCCACAACAACATCCATACTCTTGAATACACGTGCATGGGAAGCCTGTAGACTAGTGATGAGTTGCGGGAGATCTTCATAGTTCCAGATCTGACTCCGGATGCGTGCTTTTAGCTCGACCACTCTGGGATTCATCATCTTAGGCAAGTGAAGTGGGGCTCCCTTGTATCTCATCGTCCATGTTTGCATGTAATTAACAGCAACATGCATGCTCGACAGGATACATTCTCTTCTAGCACATCATTTCTGCCAACCGTTGAGATGGACGACTGCCTTATGCATGGTACCAAACTTGGAATACAATGCTCACATGACTATGTCAAGGGACAATAATTCATCCATTATTGCCTTCTTCAATTCTACTCGGGTGGATGTTGTAACCAATTCTCCTCCTTGCTGGGCTATCTGTAGCTCCTTAGGCATTTGCTCATTCTTAGCGATTAAGAAGCGAACACTCAAGCTAGTGGCTTCAACATATGCTCTCGTATCATCGACCAATGCTGATGGATGTTTGCGCATGTCAGAAACAATCACTCGTTCCTCAAACTATGCAGGAGATGTATGATCCTCCTGAGTCAACACTCTACAAGATTGTAGAACTCTATATTGAGACTCGTCGAATGAGATGTTGTGCATCTCCTCCTCCAGATTGTCTCCAAGGATTTTAGTGTCTCCTTGGCCTCTTGGGACTTGCTCCTATTCTGGACATGGTCAAGATGGTGGGTTGACCTCTTAGTGGTGAGGGATGAGGTTGATGTCTTGCTCTAACTCCTGTTGCTCCGTATCCGTATCCATCTGTTCAAGTGCTTGCTCTATCTCTTGAGCGAATCCTGCTCCTGTGATGGTTCACCCTATTTGCTTGATGCCAGTTGCTCTGACGAGTCTACTATCTGTACGGGTGCAGTTTTACCTGTCTAGACAAGTTTCACCCCCTATTGTGCCTGTTCCTACTGCGCTTCCTTCTCCTATCTGCATAGCTCCTTTTCCTTCCATAGTTTCTACTTCAACTCATGCAACTCCTTTGTTTCCTTCATCCTCCATTTCTTTCTATACCTTTGTGCATTTCTCTTATCGTGTTGTTGCCTCTTTGCATCTATTGCCAAAGCTTCTTTCTGCACAAGTGGGTCTGCTCAGAACTTGCAGCTTTGTTCTTCCTCCATTATATCGACAATCTTCCTCTTGCCCTTGTCGCGCACTGGTATGTTTACCTTTGCTAATTTTTCCTCTTGTACTCTCCGGGATGCTACTTCATGCTGCTTTTCTATCCATTCCATAGCGAGGCCGACTGATTCATTGAGTTTGAAGGAGTTGTAACAATATCCCCATGGGTCTTCCTTCGCCTAATGACATGCCCCGTGGATCAAGTTCACCTGTACTCTCATGAAATGGTATTTCACAAGACAATGTGGGTCATACGGATTGTAACTTTAGGCGTCGAATGGATATTTCTTCATTTGTTTTGCTTAGACATCCGCGTGCTTGAAAGTGCATATCTCGTAAAACTCAATCCGCAATGGAAGAGTGGGCCAAGGTTCCTTCTTCTTCCATTGAAACCTAGCTGATAACCTTGCCAAGATGTGATATGCTACTTCCTACATGACGAGTTTGTCCAAGGAAAAATTCTATAGAACATGTGGAGGCTTCTCCGTGTTGTACATTCGTATGAAGGTGCTAGGCAGCGAGGCATGCCAATCAGCTATGTCGAACAATGCCTCCATTTCTTCCTTCGACATGTAGGGTGGATCCTGTTTGAATATCATCTTGTAAACTGGGTGACAAAATGATCAGAAAACTGTGCGATAAGTCCTCTGAAGCTGCATTAGGACAACATCTTACAATAAGTGTTCACAGAGGTTTCCGTCGGTGTCCATGACCACTTCAAGCCTGGGAACTCCTAATGGGCACAGATTGCATCCAAGATGTAGGTGAACATGTAGATTCTTGCTTGCATACCTTTGGGCGGCTGTCGAGTCCTTGTTACCTGTTCCTTCAATTAGTGAGCCAACGTGTCAGACCAGTTGCATGCTTTGCCTTTTCTGGCTAGTTGGTCCAACGCGATCACCCAAATCTGTGGGAAGGTTTCCGTACTTTCTTGGCCATACAGACGACATGAAAAGATGACCAAGTATTGATATGCCTCCACAGTATCTTTTTCTTGTAGACTTGGTTGGGTGTCATCCTGAATTTATTTCGCTCCTTCACCCAGTTCTTCAAGATATCTCTAGAGTTGGCATTACTACTGGTATGCTGAAGGGAGTCTCCATGGTGATCACGGGCTTCGACCTCTGATACATCTCATCATATTCCTGTGCCCTGAAGGTAGCAATATTTGTGCCATTGACACTACTAAATGTCATCATCTCAGGATCTGTGTGCGAGACGATCCAATGTATCATGTCTGTGCATGGGAGCACGAGATACTTGCATGAAATCCGGTACAAGTTGGAATTGTGAATGTTCACATAGACTTGGTGGTCTTTGTGCTCTTCCCCAAATTTTCTTGCAAATGTATCATTGACCTCTTTCCATTTCAGCTTGATGTCCTTGTCTACAATTAGCTTGGTGTCTTCATAGATTAGCAGACTTGTCGAAATTCGCTCAACTGCTGCTCCAGTTGTACTTCTGTCAGTGTCCTTTGATCCTGCTCTCTTGGGGGCCATTGATCCTAAACTGCTAAGAGGTAGACGAACACCTGCTAGATCTGGAGACAAAGCGACATGCATGGTAAGAAATCTATCAGCGAAAACCAAAGCAAACTAAGGAACGACATGCAACATCCCTGGGGATTGACTGGTAAGGATTGCACAATTTTTCCTAGGAAGCTGGGAGACTGGCTACTAGAACTGTGCAAAAGGTAGTTTTGGTTGTCTAGGGAGGCTGATTGGCTGCTAGAATTTCACAATGTGCAATCCAGGCCGCTGTTGGCTATTGGAACTGCGCAAAATGCAATTTCAGCTAGCGATGGTTGTAGGCCCAGTGACTGCATTGCACAATTTTCTGGGCCAACAGTCACCGTCACTCAGAATTGTACAATGCAAGACTGGAGGATAGTCATTGGGCAGAAATGTGCATTTTATGAGAGGAAGACAGAGCCTTCCCTCTCAAGACTGTGCAATGTTGTCTTGGTGAGGCAGAGTTCGAGCCAAGGCTGCCTAGACCCGTTGACGGGCAAATGAAAGAAAATGTGAATGTGATTGCATGACGATACTATGTGTAAGTAGGATTGAATGATCGTGCATGAAAACAGTGAATGGAAGATTCATAAAATGGAACAACATGCATGTGGGTGAAGTGAGTCTCTGAATCAATGACCATTCGTGCAAAATAGTTTGATGCATGTGACAGCAGTGAGATTCTAACAAAAAATAAAATGATGCTAGTACAAGCTAGTATGCATGTAAACGATAACAAGCATTCACAGAAATCAAGCAAACAACACTCACACAAGCAAAAACACAAAAAATGATAGAAATGCTGCAAAAGACAAGTTAAGACGACTTACCTGTGAATAGTTGAGCTGGATGTGTTGTGGGATGTCAGAGCTCCAATATTGATGTGAAGAAATGAGCTCTGAAGCGTCGAATAAATAAGTTTGAGGCTCATGACGTGCATGAGACAAATCTAGGAAAAAACGACACTTGGAGGAAAGATTCTAAAACGATCTTTGCATGTAATCACCAGCTGCTAAAAATAGCTCCCTAAAATCTAGGGATGCTGTTTGCATGTTTCTTTTTGCTATTCTAGGAAAAAACAACTCATGCATGCAAGTTAAGTTTTCTCGGTCCCAGGTGGAACCGATCAAATCAATGGCTCATGCAACAACCTGCTCAGCTGGGGGGGAAATTTGCACATTTCTGGGAGGGAGCTGGGCTGGCTGCCGAGAAAAATTACACAATTTCTAGGTTGAGTAGTTGATTGCTGCCCAGAATTGTGCAATTCTTGGGCTGAGCAGTTCTGCTGGGAGGAATTGCACAATTTTCTTAGTGAAGCTTGACAGGTATATTTGCGCAATTCTGGAGCCCAGCAGGCTTCCAAACAGAATGCAATTTCTAGAGGAAAGGTTGGTTCCCCTCCAGAATTGCACAATTTCTTGAGGGAGCTACTCAGCATGCAACTGGACCAAGTCTGGAGAAATAGCTTGTGAGGGGGGGTGCAACAAGCTCTCATGCACACGCTGGAAATCTGCTAGAAAATCACTGAAGCTTGTGTACTTGACAAAGCAAGACATACTGATGTGGAAGGTTGGTAGGGAGGCTCCAAAACGAAGCTCCAGAAAATTTTTGGAGGGTGGTTGTAGCTACTACAATAGGTTCTTGTATCCTCAACTCTCAATTAGTGATAAGGTTTTGGACCTTCTTGAATACTCTTGAATGGGGGATAATGTGGCATCAATTCATACCATGGTGGTCAACAAGGTAGGTTAACTTGTGGAAGGCATAAGTCTCACATATGAGCTTTAATTGAGGCTATTTTTTCATTGTTGGAAATGTATTAGTATGCATAATAATGTCTAAGGGTTGAGAGGGGATTCTCCACATTCATTATTTTAGTAAATGGACATATATGGGGGTATAATGAGTTTGTAACCAATATCACTCACCTTCTCCAATACTTCAAATGACCATATTTTAGAGTGTTGATCTTCCTACCAAGAATTTGTGGTGTTTTCTTAACTCCATTTCCCACTTTGAATGATTTATTTGTTCTAAGCTCATCATGTTTAGCCTTGTACCTTTCTTGTGAGTTCTTCAACATCTCCTACACTTGAAAATGGGTCTACCTAATATTTTCAACAAACTTCTCAACTTTTAATGCTTTTCATATGATGTCTTCCCTCTCTCCTCTTTATTATCCATAAACAACATCTATGGGTGAAGGTGGTTACCTAAAGAAAGCTTAAAAAGGGGAATTATGTAACACCTTTCTCCCACATTTAACCAAGCTAACCAGTCCACTAGGGTAAACATGTGATGGAGATTTAATATGATATGATTCAACTCCCCAAGTACAATTAAGGAAGTGTAATTGACATGACAAGACCAATATGATCTTCTACACATGCTACATGACCTTCAAAAGCCAACCAACCCTTCTAGGTGACTAACCCCTGAGGATTTTTTTTTTTCACTACCTTAGAGCCTCAGTTGGTCCCATGACAAGGCATACATTCGACTGGGACCCTCCAGTCGCTCCCACAACTGGGCATCCATGCAACTGTGGCCTTTTTCGGGCAGTTTTGTGCCAGTGATCCCAGATTATGTGCCACTTTTTCAGGGCCAAGACCCAGGCGACTACCTAAAACTTCATGAAACTTCCAAAAATGATAAATTACATAGGAAAAAAGGTACTAATGCAAACACTTGAACAAGGACTTTACTTGACCCCTACTAACCATGACTAACATTTCGTCAAGCATATCACAGACTTGTAATCTACAGGTCACAACAAAATATTTGATCATAGGGGTCTCATACTTATCTGAGAATCGTCAAAGAGGATTCACATCTCCTCACAATAGTTGCATTGTTATCTATTAGGCCATTCATTCACTAACATTTCATATACTAACCAAAACATGATAATAGCCATACATCATAACTGTCATAAAACATACTTATAACCAACAAATAACCAGATATATATCAATGAGGAAACAACCATTAAAGCCACATAATATCAAGCACGTTTACCCATGAAATTACCAAGGAAAAGGAGCTCTTATTAACACATGAAAATCCAACCAAGTTAGGGACTTCCACGTACCACCTGACCATAGATTGGGTTGAACCAAATCTCTCTTTCAACCAATCACCCTCGCGCCATATTCCAAGCATGAAAGTGGGATCTCATGAAACAAATCAAACAAAATCAAACAAAAACAAACTAGGGCTTCCATACGCCAAACCACCTCAACCCTCAACCAATGATTCTATCTCATGGTTGGACATCAGTAACCATCACCAGTTCGCTCTCTACCCAAGCTATCCAGGGATCTAGAATATTTGTTCCATCCAAGGCTTCCAAGACTAGTAACTCAACCCACCAAGGGCTCCAAAGAGTTTTTCCAACCAAGGCTTCTAGGACTAGTAACTCAACCTAGGCTGTTACATGGATTCTAGAGCTTTTTTCCAACCAAGGCTCCAGGAACTAGTAACTCAACCCACAACCATAAGGAGCATGAGAGCCAACCAGAAAACAAAAGGAAAGAAACCCACAACACCATGGCTATCCAAAAAATGGCAAGGCTAGGAAAAACCACTGTCAATCCAGGAAAACCTTCATGCCAACGACAGATCGTAACCAAGAAACTACATGCATGTTCCAAGCATGCCAAAAATAGCAAGGAAATCATACATGCAACTCAATACCTGCAAGAAAAACCCATTGTAATTGCTGATCCTGATGTCCTCTTGTGATTTCCTACTCTTCCTTTTCCTTCTTGCTCCAAATACAAAGTTTTACACACTCCTCCAAGAGTGCTCCAAGAAACTCTAAGTGTCCAAGAGTGTGAGAGATATAGAGAGTAGAGAGAGAGAGAGCTCTAAGATAAAACTAACAAAATTTTCTATAGGGTTTATTGCACAGGTGGTTGTGGATGAAATACCCTTTTGGTTCTTCCCGGGACCTAAGAAAGACTATTTGAGATTAACTGCAACTGTCACAAAGAAGCATACATATATTTGTATTAACCCATGATTGAAAAAGAAAAAAGAGAAGATTTACCTCAGTCCTTCATGTAGCCTTGCTGGAGATCTCAATGTGGCAAAGTGGAAGACCTCTCCGCCAACTCCTAGATTAGGATTTGTACATAAACAAGACAAAGCATAATATTCATAGCATATGAACCTTGAAAATCAAAGCATTAATATACATGAGAATATAAACTTAGCATGCATCTAAGCTACTTATCAATCGTGTCATTGAACCAACATGTAAAGAAATACAATATCGACATGATCAAGTAGACATAATAGAAACTGATCTACATTATCAGATAGAAGAAGGATGATTACAACCATCTTGTCTAGATCATGCCTCCTCTAGTCCTTCAGCTCCTCTCTCTCTCAACTTCTTGGCAGCATAACAATACTTAAGCTCTTCAAACTTTCGACAACCATTTGACCTTTGTTACAGTGACCAAGCCTCCAATTTATAGATGGAGAGAGGCTCATCCTTGCTAATTCCTCCATGAGTTCCAATGAGGAAAAATCTAGGAACTTGCCTTGATTTATCGCTATTTCCATTTCCATGTGTCTTTAGATAGGATTAACACTATCCCAAGTCAGGGCTAAGGCACGTGTTTCCAACTTTTTGAGTTGATAGTTGAGTGAAAAGAGGGATATCAGTCAATAAACTCGTGTTTTGACCTCCAGACCTTATGAAAATCCAGTAACTCTTCCCTTTAGGCAAAACAGAGCGTTAACCTAGGGATTAAGGCTTTTTGCTGAAAGCTAGACAACGTTATAACTCCTTTTGTCTGTTTCTGGGGTGCATTACCCTAGAAAATAGGCCTGTAACTTAGGTCTTTCTTCCAACCAATGTGTCTTTCTCCTCTGAGCTGATGAGGAGGTCATTTTTTTGTATAACAAGTGCCCCCTAAAGTGTGAGGTCATAGACGAAGATGATGAACAAAATATTTTATAAATGTAGTTGAAGAGAGAGAAAATTGGATATTCGGGACCGCCGGAGACCTGAAACAAGCAACATATGTAAAAAATATAAGAACATGTCCTAAGTTGGGAATTCCCATGCTCAGTAGTTATGTCATAGTGATTTATCAAAAATAGGTATGAATTTCATGTCCACTGATAGGCACGATGTGGAAGTTGTGTCATAATATGATCAATCTGACAATTTGTCTCCTAAAACAATATACACAACTTGGGAGAGGAAAAAAGGCGGAGTGATATAAGCCTTTACCCAAGGCCTTGGTCACCACTAAACTGAAAAACATATTCTGCACATGTGAATAAAGGAGTTAACGTCTAACCTATGAGAAATCATCTAATTACCAGTAAATGAGGAAAGTTGTTAACAGATGCAAGGATGTCCACCGATAAGGATAATGGTCTCTAAGATGCGCAGTACAATCTAGCGAGTGCGAGAAGGATTTTATCGTTAAAAACTCGTAGAATCATTCAACTGAGAGCCAATGATGAAAACCCTCAATTAAACGTAGGGTAACCTGCCATTGAGGACTGCAAGTTCTAGGGTATTGATATGTTTTTGGATCTACTTCCGAGATAGAGTGTTGAAGTCGATAGGAAGAGATCTGTCAAAAGGTAGGCAATAAGGTGTTCTACATCAGTTGACATGAAATGAGACAAGAAGAATTATTTTGGAGATAGTTTAGAGCAATGGGTCAAACAAACGGAGGGAAATTTCAGGCATATGATGGTATGGTTGATATAGGAAGCAGAGGATATATGAATCCCTTGAACAATATAAGGCATGACATCAAGGTTACCAGGCAACTTAGACTCATGAATACTAAAGAGTGTTAGGATACAAGGATGCAGGAACATCAAAGTATCAAGGCTAAACTCATATGATGCTAAGGGTCAGCGAGAAGATGACAAAATAGGTTTGTTGAGGGAGCACCATGTTCAAGGGATTGATTGTTTCCAAAAGATCCTTCAAAATATAGATATTGAGCCACTATTTTGTCCAATTCCACCCGATGTGATTAAGTTTAATGAGTCTAGACAGGTAAACTCGGTGGTCTTTTCATATTTAGAGAGTCTGAAAAGATCGTAAATACAACTCCAAGGGGTACCTTTGTCATGGTTGATGACCGAGTGTGACAAAGGGTTAATAGTATACCCAACATAGTTCCTTTTCTATAAGTTAGTCCATTGAGTCCGGATAAAGTGATAAACCTATGCTCAATAAACTTCTACCTCATTTTGTTACGAGTATGAGGAGACAAAGTGAACTCGATATTCTTCGTAAAATTTTAACGAGTCAGATGAAGAAAAACTCGATAAGTCTTCATAAATTTTTAGCAAGTCAGATGAAGAAAACTTGATATACCTTCATAAAATTTTAACGAGTCAGATGAAGGAAACTCAATAGATCTTCATAAAATTTTAACAAGTCAAATGAAGAAAACTCGATAGATATTCACAAAATTTTAACGAGTTAGAAGAAGAAAACTCGATATATCTTTTTTCAGTTTAAGGAGAGAGAAAAAGAGATAAAAAGAACTGCTTAGGTCTTCTTTGTAGTAGTTTTACGAGCTCGAAGAAGGTAACTTGGGTTTTTTAGTTTTAAGAGTGAGAAAAAGTCCCTATAAGGCTTGATCTTCTTTGTGGTTGTCTAACAAGCTCGAAGAAGGAAACTTGAGGTTTTTCAGATTAATGAGCTAGAAAATTACCATAAAAAGAATGCTTGAAGCTTCTTGATGTCATGCTCGACAATAGAAGGGTCTATGTCAGGAATTTCCTCGTAATACCAAGTGAAAACATTGCGAAATTCCTTAAAAAGGCTGGTGAAGCTCGCAATTTCCTCAGGAATGGAGTCAACTCCAATTTGACTGTTTTCCATGATACCTATTTTGACTGAGATATCGATGAGCATAGTATTTGAAAGATTTCCCAAGTTACCTTTCGAATCTATAGTTTGGATAGTCATATAATCTAAAGGAAAAATCTCATGTGGGTCAAAAGGTGGGATTTGCAAAGGTGTCACGTCTGAATCTGATATTGAGGCGCGGTGATGAGAATTTTCCCAAGGTCACTCTTCTAAAGAAATGATCTCTTGAATAACTTCATTCATAGGTAGGACTTCATTGAGGAGATCATTAGAAGGAGATGTGATGGGAGAGGAAGTGGTACTGTTGGTCATAACCAAAGCAGCGAAAGAATAAGATGTAGATTGAATGGCTTGATAAGCCAATTTAGCTGGTGAAAGCGGAATTTGTTCTGCATAAGAGTCAATGTATGAAGGGGTCGAGAGGATCTAGGGATCGGTTAGGTCATGAGGAATGTTAGAGACCATAGAAATCATCTGTGGAACCTCATGCGGTGTGAGAAGAAAGCAACCCAATAGGGAAGAACCCTTCAAAAGATCGGTACCAACACTGACATAAGAGTCAGGTATGCCACCCACTAAGGGTATGATGCCACTAGGCAACGAGGAGTAATCCAGGGTACAAAAAGATAAGTGGTCCACTGTGACTATTTTCCCATCCAACGGGTAGAGGATGAGTCGGAAGACTGAAGAAATAATGGCAGTCATGGCATAGGTCCAATTACGGCCCAAAAGAAGATTATAGTTGAGATGATGATCTACGACTTCAATATCCATTGTCACCATTTTTCCACTCAAAGTGATGGGGTAGCTGGTAAGGTATCCTTTTAATATGAAAGTGTGGCCATCGAATGGTTTAAGGCAATTTGACGATGGTGTGAGAGTGGGAGAACCCAGGGTGAGCCAACATGAATTAGACATTACATAGGTCGAAGCACCTTCATCAATGGTTGTTTGATGGATAGCTCTGCCTTTCGATATAAGTTACACTTAAAATGCAAGTTGGTGGGAAAGGAGAGGCTTACTTTTATCCATGTCAAAAATTTCTATCATGGAATCTCGAGGGTCAATTCCACCAATGGTTGAAAGCAAAGCTTTCCGTCGTGTCGAACAGGTTTGTAATACTTTGAGGGCATATATGGTTGATGGTGCTTGCGCCAAATCTTCTACAATATTGTAGTTTTGGGCAACATGCGTAGAGGTATTGTGTGTTGTGCGATGAAGTGACCCCTTGGGGGGATGGATCACAAGGTCAACGACGGGCCTTTCGATATGAAGATCGTTAGGTAGCAGTAGATTCAAACTCAAGGTAGTGTCTAGAGTGTTAGTGACTGGAGTTCCATAATTTTTGGCTCGTGTTTGAAGATCAATTGTTTCAAAGGTGTAAACAGTTGAGAACCCTTCACTAGAGGAAGAAGGATGTGAACTACTATTTCCCCCTTGCAAGCGTTGCGGTGGGTTCAAAATAAGATGTTGTTGCTGATGAGCAGGGAAAGGGTTGTTTAGGAACGCTTGGGTCCAACCAATGTACTTTTGAGAAAGAATATCTGTGCATTCCTGAAGATGAGGATATTTATAAGTCAAATGGTCCTCCACATAGATTTTACAAGGGAACTTGAAATTTTTTTCTTTCCCACTGTCATATTTGGCAACAACTTTCCATTTGGGGTTGTTCTATGTAGCAGGTTGTGCCTTAGAAGGAGAGGCATTTTTCTTGTTCTTCATGTTCTTACCACTGGGTTTTTGTGTAGACTGCACAAAGTTTATCGCAGTGGTTGGAAGAGCAGTCGATTGGGTAGTAGGAGTGGTATCGACAGATAACTGGGCAACTTTCCTACTGAGTTGTTTTACATCAGCCCCAGAAGTAGCACTGAAGAGGCCGTTAGCATGTGCAACGGGTTGCTAAGTAGCAAGAGCATTGGAAATTCGAGGGTAATGGAGGATTACATCGTAGAGAGTGCCATACTAAGAGTAAATCAAATCTAATTACTAGGCACTATGAATGGATTTGTATTTCATGACCGCACCACCTAAGGAAACGTCCTTGGCAATTTGGGGAAGAAGTGACTTGCATAACCAATCTGCTAACAGGTAATCTAGAATGGGGGCTTTGACAAGCCTTCGCTTACGTCTCCATTCATGGATATGATTAGAGATGTGGGTAGAGGTGTCTTGGCATAGGGTAGTAAGGAGTTATGTTCCGATTTCATAGTAGATAGGAAGTTGGAAGTGCTTTAAGAATTCCATTGCCAGGGCACCAAAGGTATTGACTGACACATGTGGTAACTCAATGTACCACTTGGAAGCATTGCCAGTAAGGGTGCGAGGGAAGATTCTGAGCTGGATACTGTCATCAACCATGGAGTTCGATACACACCATAAATGGTAGGTGGTGACATGTGTAGCCGGATCATCCCCTTATTTCCCTTCAAATTTCAAAATGTCGGCAGGTATCTTGTGCGAGATTGGGGGCCAATGCAAGTTATGATTGATGGGGTCATTAGTCAATTTATATAGATCGAGGATATCAAGTGTTTCTAGAAAAGGCAAAGATGTAGGTGCCCCTGATTCTAACCAAGGTGATGAAAATGACTTGAAGGACCAGGGGGTTCACCCATCAAGTTGTTTCCAACATGATACATAGTTTTGATAAGATAATAACCTCCATGTTGTGGTGGGGCATTCATATAAGATGGAGGTCCATATGGGAAACTAGGTTGGGGGGAAAGGATGGTTTCCCTAAGGATAAAAAGTGCCCCCTTAATTCAATTGAGGTTGAGGAGCGGGTGCCCAAATGGATGTAGCAGGACTAGGTTGAGGGATACTACTAGTCATGTAGTTGGTAGTAGGCACATGACTGACACTAGAATAGTGTCCACTTGGAGGAGGTAAGTTGATCAACAATGAACCAGGTTGTCCTATAAGTGGTATGGGTACATAAATTCCCCCTACTGGTATATGCATGTTGGGAACATTGCCCCTAATCATCTGAACCTAGGGGTTAGAACTTAGCAATTGATTCCAACCAAAATGGTTACTGAAGGCAGCCGTGCTAACAACGCTACTAGGAGTGATAACCGGAGGTCCAGGAGCTGACATGAAAGGGACATAAACTAGAATGTGTTGAATTCCACTCATAGATGGTGTAACTAGGTTGCTCAAACTAGGCATAATCTGAATAACAGGGTAACCAGTCAACTATGTAGTACTAACCTTAGGCAGGGGAAGTGATGGTGGAGTGAAATTATCCGCAAAGGACCATGACCCATTAGTTTCCAGAGGAATATTGGATGTGGATACTAACAAAGACATGAAAGGTATAGGTGCTATCTGAACCAACACTGGTCCGAGAGGAGCGGTGAGGGGACGATTGTGAGGAGGTATTACTCCTTCGTTAAAGAAGTCCTTAGGAAATATAGTTTCTTGGGAAGTGTTATGTGATTCAGTGTTAGACACTAGAGATTGACTTCCCGAAGAGGGAGAATCTGGATCCCCAAGGCTCAATAGATCCTCCAGGGTTAGTGGAGGAAGACCTCTTTGTCGTCTAGATAGAAGACGAGGGCCGAATGTAGCTATGGTGAAAAATATATTTTATCAAAAAAATTTAAAGTGATATTTATTATAGTTTTAGTGATAACAAACCAACACCTAAAAATAAAAAAATACTCTAAAAGACAATCAGCAAGCATCCAGGGGATATAACTTTGTCTGATAACCACCACTCATTGGAGATGAAACCCAGTATCGCAGTGGCTAAAAGAGAGAGCCGACCAAATGTACAGTTATGATTACTCCTGAGCTTCACCCAAGCCTTAGATTAAGGGGCCAAGTACTCTCATGAAGACGAGCACCCTCCCAAAAACCAATGAAGGAGTAGGTTGATATGGTTAGGTACTAAGGCATCCTGCCCTAGTCACCTTGTGCTCGTCCCTAACAAGTACGTTGTGTGGGAAAGATACCTTAGTTCTTTGACTCATCTCCAATATCCCCGAGGGGATCCCTAGTACACAAAATACCCATTGGAAATGCAATCAAAGGTGGGATACCTTCTCTCACACTTGAATGTTGTCTCACATTTAACTCCTTTACGAGGGGAGCGGGCCCAGATGATATGAGTGCAACAGGATTTTTCTCTCATTAATGACAATAGTCTCAGTTTTGTGATCTTGGGAAGTTTATTCACCATTGCCTAGCTCAAGACCCTAGCTTTGTGTGTAGACTCAAAAAATAGTTGTTGATTAAGCGTTGATTTTATGTGAACATGTATTAGTGTCTTTGGAGGGGGTGTTGATGTATGGAGTTCAGTGTGACTCTGACACAAACCATGCAACAAATGCTTTCATATTTCCATTCAATGAAAAAGAGCTCTTACAAGGAGAGGTTATCTATACATCATTTCAATAACAAACATCCAAATGTAGCAAAAACACACACAAAATGAAAACATACAATGCTCTATAACAACTAACCTAATATAAAAAAAAATCAAACCAACGGAAATAGAAATATAAACAAAATTTTCATTTTTTTTTTTTGAAAACAATGCACTTAAGAAATTTTCCTAAGAAGAAAAATGATCATGCAAATAGCCAACCAAACATAGCGCATAGTTGCAAATCCTAAGGAATGACTACAAACAACCTATCAACCCAAGAATCCACAGGATTGGTTGGATTTCAAGATATTGGTTGAATAACGCTTCTCAGAAGGAAAAGAAGAGTGTTAGTAGCAGGACTAATGCTCTGTCCAAGAGACTGGGGAGTGTTATAACACCCTGGATTGCACAGTCAGGGTGCATTATAGAGGCAAAGGTTGCAAAAAGGGTCAGTCAGGGTTTGATCAAAAGTTGTGAACAACAGAGGAGATTGGGAAGCATACTGAGTGGTCAAAATGGGAACCAAGAAGAATAGGAAGGCCTGGAGAGAAAGAGAGATCTTGGAACTAAAATATCACAACTGGGAACTATGTATTAGTCCCTAGTGGAGTCGCCAATTTTGCTATAGGGTTTATTGCACGGGTGGTTGTGGATGAAATACCCTCTTGGGTCTTCGTGGGACCCAAGGCTGATTGTTTGAGGTTAACTTCAATTGTCACAAAGAAACGTACATATATTTGTATTAACCCATGATTGACAAAGAAAAAAGAGAAGAGTTACCTTCGTCCTTCGTGTAGCCCTGCTGGAGATCTCAGTATGGCAAAGAGGAAGACCTCTTCACTAGATCCTAGATCAGAATGTGCACATAAACAAGAAAAAGTGTAATATTCACAACATATGAACCTTGACAACCAAAGCATTAATATACAAGAGAATATAAACTAGCATGCATTTAAGCTACTTATCAATTGCGCCATTGAACCAACATGTAAAGAAATATAATATCGACACCATCAAGTAGACAGAACATAAATATATCTATATTATTAGATAGAAGAAGGATGATTACAACCATCTTGGCTTGATCAATCCTCCTCTAGTACTTCAACTCCACACTCTCTTTCTTTCTCTCAACTTATTGGCAGCATAACAATACTTAAGCTCTTCAAACTTTCAACAACCATTCGACCTTTGTTACAATGACCAAGCCTCCAATTTATAGATGGAGAGAGGCTCATCCTTGCCAATTCCTTCATGAGTTTTAATGAGGCAAAATCTAGAAACTTGCCTTGGTTTATCACTTTTTCCCTTTCCATGTGTCTTTAAGTCAGGACTGCAACACATTTTTCCTACTTTTTGAGCTGACAGTTGAGTGAAAAGCCGGATGTTAGTTAGTCAACTCGTGTTTTTACCTCTGGACCTTATGAAAATCCAGTAACGCTCCCCTTTAGGAAAAATAGAGCGTTAAACTAGGGATTAATGCTTGTTGATGAGAGTTGGACAATATTATAACTCTTTTTGTTTATTTTTGGGGTATGTTACCCTGGAGAATAGGCCTGTAACTTAGGTCTTTTTTCCAACCAATGTGTCTTTCTCCTCTAAGCTAATGAGGATATAACAAAAGTATAACACTAACAAAAGCCATGAACTAATCCTCAGAAGCCTTTTTATCATTGAGGCCTCTATTTTCTTGAATTTCCATTATTTTTCATTTATTTTCCTCCTCACATGCAACATGTGCCCTTTCACCTTCCTTTTCTCCTAATTTCCATTTTTTTCATAAATAAATGCCAAATAATGCCTCTTGCCTTTCCAAATCCTTTGCCAATTTCCTTATCCATAATAAGTTGAAATGAACACCCACTACGATGTTTTCCAACCATTTAGTTTGGAATACGAGTCCCATGACCTTGGTCTTATATTTTTTACATGAATTTTTAACCAGGGTTGTTACAGAACCCTCCCCCTTATGGGAACACCATCCTCGATGTTCAATGACACCTATAACCAGCAAGGCCGCTGAAAACAAAACATACTGCCCATGGAGATTTATAGCACAACTTGCTGTAGTATTTACAATGACCACTACTAAAACATGACAACATATTATTTACTGGAGCTTTATAACACAACTCATTACGGTATTTACAATAACAACCACATACATACTCAAATGCATTTGCTTCAACCAGAAAATAATCATACTATCTATGGTGCTTTATAAATCCATCTCAATACAATATTTACAATAATATACACATATATACATATGCACATTTTCTCAACCGACAAATAAAAGGATACAATGCCTGTATCAATCAACAATGGAATCTATAGGATCACACATCCACCCTCAAAAGTAGTACCATGATTCAACTCCTTCTCGGGAAGTCCAGAATCCACTACCAAGATCAAAGTCTGCATCCAATGTCTAGTGTTATAATCCATGCGTCACTTTTCCTCTCAGTGAATAGTTACCAGCTCATTGTTCCAGGGCACACTCCCACTGTGCATTTGATTCCACCTAGAAACGATAATGACCAAAACAAATCCATCCCTGACCTTCCCTTATCTGCTACACAGTCCCTCGGGAAATCCAGTCACCCCCTTTTGTGCAGTCACACACCTTCCAAGTTTTTTGGGCATCCCCTTCTCTGCTACATAGTCCCTCGGGCTAACCCTCCCTAGGAAAGTTTTCCTCGCATCGAAAGGTCCAAAAACCAAGGCATATCCCTGCCTCAAAACCAACATACCAATCATAGCATTCTCATGGAAACCAATGGACACTATTGGGTACCAATGTCCCGCAATGGCCCTACTATTGAAGTGCTTTACCAACATACTTTTGCATGATGACACTGCTAATTCTTGCAGTGGTTTCAACCACCTAGTCCGGGAAATTCACTTTCCTGTACCAAGCACATAATTCCGATTAGATTCAAAACAAATTGAAATAAATCCAAATCATACCTCATTAGTAGCCCGTCAATAAGGTACACTTGCACTTATTTTCACTACCTGTTACAACAAGCTAAACCAACTCTTGACCAAATCATCATGTATAAACATATCACATCCAGTTAGCTCAAAACAAAACCATCATAAATCAAAATCATGAATCACATGCAATCATCATAAACCAGAATCATAGATCACATGTAACCATCATAAATTAGAATCATAGATCACATGCATAATAAAACTGAAATAAAATACTGATACTTATCCTTTAATCAGTCCTTTGCTTCTACCTTTGTCCTTTGTCCTTTTTGTACACACACTAGATTGGTTGCCACACCCAGCAAGCACCTAGTGCCTTCTCTCCTCTTCAATCACGTACACATACACATAGTATACATCACAACACATACACTTACACCCAGTGTATAACACAATACAATACATATACGTACATAGATTACAACACAATGAATACACATGTTACGATACAACGTCTACACAATCCATATAACACAATAACACAATACCACATGTACACAACACAATGTGTATAACTTGTACACAATACCACATGTACATAGTGCCACCTACACAATGTGTACATAGCACCACATGTACACAACATCACATGCATGACATGTATACAACACCACATGCAGGATATGTACATAGCACCACCTGCACACAACACCCCATGTACAACATATACACAAAACCACATGCACACGACACCACATGTACAATCATGCACATAACACCACATATACAACATGCACACAATGCCATATGCACACAACACCCATATGCAACATGCATAAAGAACCATATGTACACATCACCTCATATCCAACATGCACACAACACCATCTGTACACAACACTGCATAAAAAACATGTACACGCCACCATATATACACAACATCACATGTATACAACATCACAGGTACAACATGTACAATATGTTCAACATATACACAATAGTAGTACTGCACATCCAGAGACCACACTATCTCTACCACAAAACCTTGCTTCTTCCATCCATGCTTGCCCTAGCATGCCACAAATCACATTGCTTTCATTCTGCTGATGTATCCCTCAACATTACCTACCATAACATAGACATAATATAATCACATAATATTAATTTATATCCACATGATACTGACCTCATAGATTTTTCATGGATATTATTCCCACTTGATTCCTTATAAGGCCAAGAACCTCTTCATGCCATTCACCTGTATAAGCAATCATTCCTCCTCAAGCATGATCCCTGATGACCCTGTTAGACAATGAAATACATACATACCTACATACATATAAACATTAGCATAAAAAAATCATGATCTCTAATGACCCTGCCAGACAACAACATACATATATACCTGTATACATATAGAGACATCAACATAATCATGATTACAACATAATTACCAGATATCATAAGGTCAAGGTTAAGAGAACACCCTTTATCCATGCACAACATTGAGAACAACAATTCCTAACTTAGCCAAGGCATATGAAGCCCTCAAATCCATTTACTTTACCTTTCCATTACCTTTCTCATGACTTTGCTACAACCATCCATTTATCCTAATGGACCCAGCCAGTCCAACTAATTGTCATACTCTTGCCTTCAACTGCCCTTATATATGCACCGACTTCATCTAGGTATTACATTACCTGTTGGGTTCCATTCAGTTCTCCTAGAGCTCCATTAAATTTTCTCTTTCCCAAACCAATTCCCAAGACCCTCCAAACAAAAAAGGAAAGAACAAGAAACAAACAAGAAGAAAACCATGAAAACCAATAACAATACAACACCACAAGAAAAGTGTCATGGCCATGCACCAAACATAAATGAAACTACAAATCAAGCACAAACAAATCACAATAGACTGAAAGAAAAAACTAGCAGCAAACACCATGACTCAATTGCCATTGGTTCCAACTGCTTCCAAGGAAATCTCAACCCAAGCCTTCTTCAAGATTCCAAGGTAGTCTCTTTTACCATGCAATCCCCTGCATCATACTACCATAAACACATAACTGTCAATGCACAAATAAACATAACAACATATTAGCTACCTTACCTTGTTGTGCTAAGCACGTTACCTTGTAACTAAACACATACATATATCATCTCTAAAGGGACTCCAATCCCCTTGACAGATCCAACTATAACTAGACACTAGCTATTATACCTGCCAAATACATACTCAAAAATATAAATACATACTAAAAAATATAGAACATATCCACATAATGTCAAATTAAATCAAGGTTAAGAAAATTTTATGTATTCATACAAAGCACTCATTCATTTGGAATTGTGATTTCCAAACATAGCCAAAGGAATCCTCACCCAATTCCTTTCTTTTACCTTTTTACCTTGCAGCAATCAGGTCTTACTATGTACTGACACATCACCCAACTAATAGTTATATAAACAAATCAACTATTACCTTGTCATGCTAATACCAAGCATGTTTCCCTGCAACTCAATGTATCTCAGGGGAGGCTATCACATCTACAAAGGTCAGTCCAGATTAATACGACACAACATCACAAGAATATCATCTCATATCTGAATGTCATAACCATAACCATCTACACAAAAAAATCCGGATCAACACGATACATATAACGTCAAGATCTCAATGCAATAAACCTAATCATCAAGTTAACTAACATATAACAACGAAAAGTTAACATATAACATACTCATCAATAACATATAACATAATCATTAAGTTAACTAACATAAAACAACAACAATAATGCATATAACAAGTTACTACCATGCATGACTATCCAACACATGTGTATATGACCGCACTAATTAACTAGCATCTATCATGCATGTAACCATAACAACAATATATTGATAGGCATGTACATAACCATAATGCATATAACAACCATTAACCAACATACTTGCATGCCCAACATACAAACTTGTTATATGTATGATGATCTAATGATCTGCATCTCCCGCTCTATCTCAACCAACACATTAGAATCACGATGACACAAAATGCATATAATGACCTCACAATGCATGTTTGACCTACTATACATGCATAACTATAACCAAGACAATGCATGCATAACAACATATAGACACTAACATGCATAACAAATTCATATACAACCGACATGCATTCATGACAAACACATCCCAACACCAACACAATAAAATTATACATGACAACACAACTATAGCAATCACTGCCACCATGCATACATAACAACCACATATACAACCTTCATGCATGCATGGAAATCCACATTCCACCCATCCCGTAGAAGTGTTGAACCATGCTCTGATACCACTCTATAACACCCTCCTCCCACATTTACGCAAGCTAACCAATCCACTGGGTAAACATGTGACGAAGAGTTACTATGATATGATTCAACTCCCGAAGTATAGTTAAGGAAGTGGAATAGACATGAAAACATCAATATGACCTTCCACACATGCTATAGGACCTTCAAGAGCCATCCAACCATTACAAGTAACCAACCCCTAAGGCAACTTGTTTTTTCACTGCCCTAGAGCCTTAGTCGCTCCCATGACAAGGCATGCATGCGACTAGGACCCTCCAGTCACTCCCACAGCAAGGAATCCATGCGACTGTGGCCTTTTTCGGGTAGTTTTGTGCCAGTGACCCCAGATTATGTGCCACTTTTTCAGGGCCAAGACTCAGGGCACTTCCTAGAACTTCATGGAACTTCCATAAATGATAAATACCATAGGAACAAGGGTACTAATGAAAACACTTGAACAAGGACTTGAACTGACCCCTACTAGCCATGATAGGCATTTCATCAAACATATCAAAAAGATGTAATCTACAGGTCACAACAACAGATCTGAGCATAGGGATCTCAGAATTATTTGAGAATCATCAAAGAGGACTGATATCTCCTCACAATAACTGCATTGTTATCTATTAAGTCATTCATTCACTAACATTTCAAATAATAACCAAAACATGATAAGATCCATACATCATAATTGTCATAAAACATACTTATAACCAACAAATAACCAAAGATATATCAATGAGGAAACAACCATTAAAGCCACATAATATCAAGCACATTTACTCATGAAAGTACCAAGGAAAAGGAGCTCTTATTAACATATGAAAATCCAACCAAGTCAGGGACTTCCATGTACCACCCGACCATAGATTGGGCTGAACCAAATCTCTCTTTCAGCCAATCACCCCTGCACCATATTCCAAACATGAATGTGGGATCTTATGAAACAAATAAAACAAAACCAAACCAGGGCTTCCATAAACCAAACCAAGTCAACCCTTAACTAGTGATTCCACCTCACAGTCAAACATCAGTAACCATCACCAGATCGATCTCTACCCAAGTTTTCCAGAGCTCCAAAAAATTTGTTCCAACCAAGGCTTCTAGGACTAGTAACTCAACCCACAACTGTTGTCGGGCTCTAGAGCATTTGTCCAACCAAGGCTTCCAGGACTAGTAACTCAACCTACCAAGGGCTCTAGAGCATTTTTCCAACCAAGGCTTCCAGGACTAGTAACTAAATCCAAGTTTCTACATTGTTTCCAATGTGTTTGTCCAACCAAGGCACCAAGAACTAGTAACTCAACCCACAACCATAAGGAACATGAGAACCAACTAGAAAACAAAAGGAAAGAAACCCACAAAACCATGGCTATCTAGGAAATGGAAAGGCTAGGAAAAACCACTATCAATCCAAGCAAACCTCCATGCCAATGACAGATCATAACCAAGAAACCACATGCATGTGTCATGCATGCTAAAACTAGCAACAAAATCATACATGCAACTCGGTACCTGTAAGCAAAATATGTTGTAGCTGCTAATCCTGATGTCCTCTTGTTCTTTCCTGTAGATCCTTCGCCTTTGTACTCCAAATCTAAATTTTCCACACTCCTCCATGAATGCTCCGAGAAACTCTAAGTGTCAAAGAGTATGAGAGAGTGAGAATAGAAAGAGAGCTCCAAGCTAAAACTGACAAAAGCCATTAACTGATCCTCAAAAGCATTTTTGTCATTGAGGCCTCTATTTTCTTCAATTTCCATGATTTTTCCTTCATTTATCTCCTCACATGCAACCTATGACCTTTCACATTCCTTTTCTCCTAATTTACATTATTTTCATAAATAGATGCCAAATAATGCCTCTTGCCTTTCCAAATCCTTTTCCATTTCCTTTACTAATTTCCTTATCCATAATAAACTGAAATAAACACCCACCAAGATGTTTTTCCCACCATTAAGCTTGTAATATGTTTCCCATGACCTTGGTCTTATATATTTTACATGAATTTTTAACCAGGGATGTTACAAATTACCAATAGAAGTATGGACTTATATATTATAAAGAGTGTTAAATGTTGATAAAATTTTCATCCCAATTAATAAGATGCTTATGATTGTAACCCCTCAAAAGTTGAACCAAAGTATTAATGGCTACTTCTATCTAAGCATATGTCTATGGATGGAATGTTGTAGATTTATTCAACTTAGTGCCCATCTTTTCCTAAATTGTAGTCCAAAAGGAATTTAGGAATCTCATATCCCTATTTGAGATGATGCTCCTTGGTATCCCAAAGTGTAGCTAGATCTGTTCAAAGAACATGTTTATTGCTTCTTGTCCTTTAATATTATTTTTTAAAGGCACAATACTGTACATCTTGTTGAACTTATCAACTACCACAAACATATAGTCGTGTCCCTTCCTAGTTTGTAGTATACCACCAACAAAATCCATGGAAATGATTCCTTGTAGTCAAGTGGGTATAGGTAAGGGATGGTATAAACCTTTCTTTCTATTATTTGGCTTGCTAGTACAACAAAGCATGCATCCTCTAATATATAGAGTTTGATCTTCTTGCATTTTGGGATAATACACACCTTTGTAAGTTGGCATTTATCTTCCCAATGCCAAAATATCATGCAACTTTGGAGGTGTAATCCTCTTTGATAAGTTTCAATTATTCACCTTTAGTAACATAAAGATTCTCTAGCTTATAGAGCAACCCATTTTGGAGATGATAGTTAGCCTTATCGTCATCTTCTTCTACATAGTGCTTGAATACCTCTTTAAAGTTATCATATTCTATGTATGCATCTTTCTATGCATTATGGGTAAAAATATCCATGTGCATAAGGGTTCCCAAAGCTATGATCTTGGATGTGTGAGGCCTTGAAAGCACGTATACCAACTTATTAGTGTTGCCCTTATCTTTGATGACTATATGAAATTTTTGTGAATACCCCATCCACTTGTAAAGTTTAGTTTGTTATAGCTCACTTTGGGCTTGCAAATATCATAGTGATGAGTTATTAATGTAAATAATGGTTTCCTTTCCCATTAGATAGTGCTTCCATTTCTTAAATGGTTGAAACAGGGCATAGAGTTCCTTATCATATGTAGGGTACATCAAAGTGCCTCCATTGGCTCCTTGTATTAGTTCTAGTTTTGCCTAAAAGTCAAATCGTTTTGTTATCTCGCTCCATTATTTTTCCTTAAATAAGCCCTTTTCCCCTTCACTATTTATGTTAAATACTAGAAATAACAAAATAGGATTATAAGGGTACATTTAGTTGTTTTTATTAATTATTTCATAAGTTTGAATGTTTGTTAGAGACCAAAAGAATGTTTGCAACCTTACTAAATATTTGACTACAAGATAAATTGAAACCTACAAAAGTTGATGTTTTGTGTGCCAACACAACATTAATAAGGAAATGTGTAAAGTGTCCTTGCTCCATATTTTAGGGAGATACTTTGTTGTCTATATGAGAATGGACCATCTTATTCAACATGCAAAATTAAAATAAATCTATCTCTCGACTCCTCCAATAGAAAACAATATTCGAGTGTCAAAATGATCATGTTTTAATGTAGCATGAATCATAGATCATATAATCGTCTGTGAATTGTTAGTCGACTTTGAGATTCATACCTAGCAACTAGTGTACTCAAAATTTACACAAGAATAACTCCAAATCTTATGTGATATTTTCTCTTTGATTTTCATGGTAAAATTAGAGTTACAAGAATGAATTGTAATCATAAGATATCAATCTAGAAGACCACAAGCATTAAATATTAGGGCTTCTAGCTAGTCGATCTAAAATATGTTGTACAAGATCTAATAGATTCATTTTTAGAGCAAACTCTAAGTGTTTAAAAGGATATAATGGTATGAAATAGGACATGAGAAAGACACATAAAATTTTGTATAATTGAAGGATTTTGAAATAAAAGATTTGAAACTTCAATTCTTGATGCATTGTGTTAAAATTCTATAGGTTGAGAGTCTTTAATACTGGTTCATTTTACAATATTTTCAAGGAAGAGGTAGGGCCCTTTGTTCCAAGTTAATATTGTCTCATTTAAATTTATTTTAGTGTTTCTATTGTATGTTGTAGTACAATATTTCATTCATGTTCATTTTAATTTCTAATATTGTGTGATGTGTAAAGGAGGGTTATCTAATCAATGAAAAATAAGATAAAAAGTCTAAAATGTAGTATTGTTGTAATTAAGATCAAATTGATATAGGAACTGTAGCTTGGTGATCAACATTCTTGGAATAATTTTGATAAGTTTAATATTATGTCACGACCCTCTTGAAACTATTTTTCTATATTTTATCTTTGAATTATGTTTGAGGTTAATCTTGTTGGTTCTATTGCTAAGCAATATGCCATAATCATAACATTGTTGCAAGACAAGTTTATCCACTTAAAGTTGAATATTTCTATGCAACCTAATATTTTAGCATTATCTGGGCATATTTTAGTAGGAAATAAATATATATTTTTACAGCAACTCTATTTGAATTTTAACAAATGTGAAATTGCATCTAGGTAAAAAAGTATAAAGAACTAATCTTACACAAATTGTGTCAATGCTTCACAAGATTACATACCTAGATTGAATAATAAACGTAATAACATTTATAACAAATGAATTTATTAACATCTCCCATGACACATTTCAAAATGATAACATAGTAGTTTACCTCCTTGCATCAGAACTACTCGCTAGCATACCCACTTGCCTCTATCTCCATTTTGAAGGGTATTTCAAGTTAGGCAATATGATAACTAGTGCTTGATCGATATTTCATTTTAGTTTTTCAAAATATTTCTACTAATTCTATTATGGTTCAGAGTGGCACAATTACCACTAAAATGATGTTATGAACTTATGTAGGTGTTGCATTACCTGGAAAAATCTCCTAACTTCAATGACATTAGTGGGAACTGGCCACTTCATGATGGCCTCCATATTTGTAGGATCAATCTTGAGTTCCCTTCCATTTATCACATACCCCAAATACACCAATTATTGCTAAGAAAACTCACATTTTTTAAGGTTTTCTAGTGACTAATGCTTTTTTAGAGTCTTTGACACCTAAGTGACATTTAAGATGTGCTCTCCCACATACATGTATAAACCATTATGTCATGTATATACACTATTACAAATGAATCTAAATATGGATGAAATAATCATTCATCAACCACATAAGTGTAGTTTTGCATTCCATAAACCAAAAGGCATAACCAACCATTCATATAAAACTTTCCTTCTTAAAGGCAGTCTTATAGGTGTCTTCTTCCTTGATGTGTACCTTGTGGTTTCCCAATTTGAGACCCAACTTGGTGAAGTACTTGGCATGCTACAACTGATCTAACAAATCATTAATCCTATGCAAAGTGTATCCATTTTTAAGTTTGATATCTTTCAAATCTCTCTAGTCAACACTCTTTTTCCAAATCCCATCCTTCCTACATATTATGATGATAAGTTATTAATTTTCCAAATGTTATATGCTATTATAATCACTTATACAATATAACATCCAATTTCATTCACCCCAGTAATAGCTAAGCAATTATAGATAGAATAGTAAATAGTAGTGCACAATAGAAGAAATCCAAGCACAATGAGACATAGATTTTTGGTCAAAGACAAGGGAAAAACCACACAAGGGGGAATCCCATAATTAATTCTTCTTATTCTTTAGTGAACCAATGTTGAACATGAGATATACATAGTCCAATAGTACATGCATAAACCAGTCAAAGCCAAAGCTTTGAATTCCCAAGTCAACCAAATCAAAACTAGTCAAATGAGAGATAATACATTCAACACTGGTCAAAATTTAGACCTGCAATAGAGGGACGAAATTTGGCCTGTGGAATTTCGGTCAAATGCCTTAGTCAACCTATGATCAAAGCTCAGTCAAACCTTTGGTTAACACCTAGAAAGGCATATTGAAATTTAGTCAACGTAGAGAATATTCTAGTTAAAGGTTTGACCTCCAAGCATAGTAAAAATCTCAGTCAAAACAACAACAAAATTCTTGGTCAAAGCAATCGAAGAATTCTTAGCCAAAGCACAGGTTTGACCTGTGGTCAACCTTAGTCAATGAGCCCAAAAAAAGATGAATTTGTTAAACCAAATTCAAAGAAAATATACAACTTTATACCTTCCAAAAATGTCCAAAACTATCGGTCAAATAGAGACAAATAGCCTAGGTCAACACAAGTCAAAAGAGAGAGAAAGTGTTGGTCAGCAAAAAATAGAAAAGACTCCTTGCTTCTTCACACGTGTGAACTTGCTCCTGCGAATTTTAGATGAATGTGTGATGATGTGATGTGCCAAAATGACCTCCAATGATGTCTTATTTAGATGTGTTTTAGGAGGGGTCATTTCACTTATGAGGATGATTTATCCTCCACTAGGTCGATTCGGTAAAATTAGAAAATTGAACTTTCTCCATTACTTAGTTGATGAAATAATGATCATAACTACCAATTTTCAAGACTTCCTCTCAGCTAGGGGTAATTTTTAGCTGCACCATAAGTCTCATCTCAGATGTACATGTCTCAACATAAGAGAAGCTCATCTTATCTCAGAGGATCGTTCTAATGCTCAAACCTTCTTTGTTATGTCCCTTTCGTATAGGGTGATTATTTCAGATTTTAGATTTTTGCGACCATTATCTTTTTGTTGTAAACAGGTTTCCGAATCCTCCTCTCAACCAAATTTGTGAGGACTTCATGATACCTAGTAAAGTGTTTATATGCCCCACTATCTACCAGACAATGATCAATGTTATCTGAAAATGAGCTAGAAATAAAAACAACAAGAAAATATTCAGATTGAGATTTAGAAACATTATCAACATACCTTATGTTCTTGGCCCTATTTTGAGGGCACTGAGTCTCTTTAACACTTGCATGGGAAACAAGACCTCCTCTTATCCTTCTATTGTTGAAGTTGTTGTTGTTTCCATTGTTGTTAGTATTGGGCCTTGGAGAGCTTCTTCTTTCTGGGAAATCTTTGGCTATGTGGCCAAATTTGTCACATATATAACACTGGACTTTGGACAAGTCCCTTTTATTATTGTTGAATACTAGAGTTGGCTTCTTTGACTTCCATTTGGAAGGTCTTCCTTTCCTTTTTCCTCTCTTAACATTGACTACACATGTTTTAGGTTCTCCTTCCTCTTGTATTTGAATTCTCCTTCTGGAAATGAACCTGGATTCCTCTTGAGTGCAATAGTCCAAGAGTTCGTCAAATGAAGGGAGATCCTTTCTGCTACTAACGCTTGTAATGAATGTATCCCAAGACATGAGGAGTCCTCCAAGGGTCATCTGCATTAGCTCTCTTTCAGGAATGATTTCTCCAATGGAAAGAAGTTGATCTCTTATTTGAGAGATTCTCATGAATTACCCTGTTACAGATTCAGACTTGTTCATCTTGATGTCATGGAGTTGAATATTCAGGGAAACGATGTGGCTGATATTGTTGACCTCATATATCTTAATCAATTTTTCATACATATCCTTTTTACTTCTTCAGCTTGGACACATAAGTGATGAGATGATCTATGAGAGAGTCAATATTCTTGGCTTTGATCTCACCCTTCTTGTACTTGTATTTGACACTAGCATTGACATTCTAATGAGGTTCAACTACCTTGCGTTCTACATACTCCATCACATCATTCTCTTCAAGGGTAAGATCCAATCTAGCCCTCCATGCTACAAAGTTGGAGGCAACATTTAAATTCTCTTCAATATTGAAGTAGTAGGAAGTCATATTGTCTAATAAGGTTGATCACCAATTAGCAAAAGAAGTGTCTCAAAGGGGTGTTCTCTGGTCTCCAAAGGTTAATCTTCACCTCAACTTTGAAACCAAGTTAATTTTTCACATGTTCTATGCTGTTATAATCACTTAAAAAATATAGCATCCAATTTCATTCACCCCAGTAACAGTTAAGCAATTATAGATAGAATAATAAATAGTAATGCACAACAGAAGAAAGAAAAGCACAATGAGACACAAAGATTTTGGTAAAAAACCAGGGGAAAACCCCATAAGGGGGAACACCCATAATAAATTCTTCTTCTTTTTAGTTAGTCAATGTTCAACATGAGATACATAGTCCAATATTACATCCATAAACCAGTCAAAGTCAAAGCTTTGATTTTCAAGGTAAACCAAATCAAAATTATTCAAATGAGAGATAATACAGTCAATGTCGGTGAAAGTTTAGATTTGCAATATAGGACCAAAATTTGTCCTGTGGAAGTTCGCTCAAATGCCTTAGTCAACCTGCAGTCAAAGAGTAGTCAAACCTTTGGTCAACACCTAGAAATATAACCCAAAATTCATTAAATGTAGACAATATTATAGTCAAATATTTGACCTCCAATCATTTTCAAAATCTTGGTCAAAATAGTAACAGAAGTCTCAATCAAAGAAATAGAACAAGTCTCGGTTAAAGCACATGTTTGACCTACGATCAACCTCAGTGAAAGAGCCTAGAAAATAGAGATGAATGCAATAAACCAAATTTAAAGTCAATTTGCAATTTTTTGCCTTCCAAAATAGTCCAAAAACCTCGGTTAATAGAAACAAATAGCCCAGGTCAACAAAAGTCAAAAGAGAGATAAATTGCTGCTCAACACAAAACATAAAAGGCTCCTTGCTCCTTCACACAAGTGAACTTGCTCTTGTGAATTTCAAAGGAATGTGTGATGATGTGATGTGCCAAAATGGCCTCTAATGATGTCTTATTTATATCTGGTTTGGGAGGGGTCATTTCACTTATGAGGCTGACTTGGTCATATTAGAATTTTTTTACTTAGTTGATGAAATTTTGACCATAACAGCCAATTTTCAACATAGGTGACCCAAAAGTTGAAGTGCTTGGTAAAATTACTCCCTTCTCTAGCAGTTACTGCAACTATTTATTCATTTCATCTACTTCCAAAATATATTGTCTATACAATACAATATTTGGTAATGGGAAGTCAAGAAACAACTACAACTTTTGCTCCACTTCCCTCTTAGGTGGCATCCCATTAAGCTCCTAGAAAAATCAAATGAATTCTTATAATTGCTCCTCAATTTTGTGTTTGTATTCTTTCTACATCCCTCTAGGGATGCCTTCACTCTTATCAACTCTTTCCCTATCTCAATCTATCTTGAGAAAATAAATACATATTTCTGACTAGAACTAATGAAAATTTTGGATTGGTTATCACTTATTAGAGAGATCTTTGACTTTGCTTCGTGTGTGTTGATGATGTAATAATTCCCATCCTTGATCAAGTTCTATTGGTTTTCTCTTCACATGAAGCTAACATCCCTTATACTCATGTATGGGCTTCCAAACACTACATCACACATATAAATGGGTATTGCATCTAACTCCATTTCATCAATAAAATTTGAACTTAAAAAAAATGATCTTACACTACCTAGTGACTCTAATATTTGCATATTTATTCATCCATACTAAGAGATATGGGATTAGATGATCATGAACCTCTAACCCAATCTTGTTGACCTAGTCATATACTATGAGTTTGGATTGTGAAATAGAATTGAATAGAGCATCTACCTTAGTGTTCTAGACTTGGATCTTGAAATGGAAGAATTTTTTCATATTATTATATTTATCATTATGAAGGCTACTTAGATTCACTTCCTTAAGCTCTAAAGTGAAAACATTAATCTCAACCACATTTTAGTTTCTCTCTACTTGGTTGCTTGCGTCCTTGCCTAGCAAGTTCTTCTTCTTGTCATCCTTCTTATGATTATTTGGATTAAACTTTTGATGTAGCTTCCACCACTTATCTGTGGTGTGACCATCAATATCACAATGGTTGTAGTGGTTTTTATTTTTATCCTTGCACTAATGTGTTGTGTATGCCATATTTTTGTCTTTTCCTTTCCACTTCTTCTTCCCCTCCTTAGAAGCACTTTGGTTGCATTTCTATTTAGAACCAATTTGTTGTCCTTTATTACATATTATGTTATCTAGGTATCATGTTTGCAAACATGCCTCATTAATAGTATTGGGTTTGAAGAGCATCTCTTTATTTCACAAATCACTATCTAAACCCCTAAAATACTTGGGGACTACATATGGGTTCTTTGGAGAGACAACTAACATGAACACCATTTTCCTCAATTCGATGGTGTACTCTTGCACACTTTTCCCTTGGCTTTGCATGAAGTGATGCCAACAAGTCCATTGGTCCTATACATGCGCAATAGGTTAGAATGGGGACTTTATGAGAGTTTAAAAATCATCCAACTTAGATAATGGTGGATTACTTTGTAGCCTAAGTGTATGTGTGTGGCTTTCCCACCAAGTTCGTGCATCACCCTTTAGTTTCAATGAGGAAACTAATGTTTTCTACTTTTCATCTATATTATGGATATTGAAATGCACTTATAATTGTTACAACCAATTATTCAATTTAATGACATCGATCTCACCTTGATAGGGTTTAATATCCACTTTTGCTTCTATCTTAAATAGAGGTTGAGTGATTGCACTATAAATTGGTTTCTCTTTATCAGGATATTTAGTTAAACTATTTCCTAAGTTTTTACAATCTCCTAGTTTCTCATAAGATCTAGCTTCTGAGTTAGATCCAACAACCTTCCCAAAATGCTTCAACATGCTTGCTAGAGATGCCACAAGGAGGGCCAAATTGCAATAGATATCAACAACTTGATCTCCCAACCTTGAGAATATCTCTTGTACTACATCTTGAGGATTGTTATGAACATAGTCATCCACCATGGCTAGGGTTCTACAACTTCCTCTTTAGGCCAATTCCTAAATCCTATAAATTTCGACAAATACCCCAAAAAACATATCTCTGATACTAATATGAGCTATAATTTTTTGTGGATATTCCACTAGAACAATTTGTCTCAAGAAATTTTATAATATTTTTAAAATATTAGATTATGCAATTTATTTCATTAAATACAATGCTAATTATTATTAGCTTAATGCTTGAATTTTTAAGATAGACGAAATAAAAAATAAAAGAAATGAACTAAGAGAACACACCATTTAGACAAATGAACAAAATATGTATCTTTGGAAGTACAATATGGGAGAAAATATAGCTAGAATGTGAAAGCTATGATCTACTCTCTTTTCTTCAATATGGAAATGAAAATACAAAGAAAGAGGTACTCACCATGGATTTTCCTTTAACATAGTGGGCTGGATGGATATTGAAAAATATTTTCCTCGTTTTTTATGATGTCAAATCCCACTCCAAGATGCTCTAATCAACTATGGAATGAGTACAATTATAAAGAGTGGAATCCATTCTCTTCCTAGTGGCTTGATATTTAACATAGACGAGTATCCTTCTAAAGGCTAGGGTTAAGGGTTGTTGCATCCTCAACCCTCAATTCATTTTCAAGTTTTGGACCTTCTAGAATCATATTGAAAGTCCACATGTGGCTAACCCCATATGTGAGTAATGGGGGATGATGTGGCATCCACTTGAATATGGTGATCAATAAGGTAGGCCAACTTTCGGGAGGCATAAATTCTACATATGAGCTCCATTTGAAGTGATATTTACACCATTGTAATGGCCTTAATGTATACGATAGTGTCTAGGGATTATGAGCTAAGCATACAAAATTTTGACTCCAAAAAGTTCCATTTGAGGCCTCAAATGGTTTGAGAAGGTTCTAGATCCTAAATTTCCAAATTGGGACCTACAACTAAAATGGGCCTTGCAATCTAATTCCTCCAATTTTCCACATAGAATGTAGCAAGATAAAAATTATATAATGATCTATTTTGGATTAATAATACTCTTGGTATCCGATTATCATTCCTAAAAAACTTGATCATGTGATTCTCTGGGGGATAACCATACAAGCTCCATGATTATATTGAAAATAGGTGCATGGATGATCCATACAATTGTTTTGATGGACATTTGTGCAAACCCCATGGCTCTCTTTCAAATAGTCATGCAAATGATCCACTCTACTTAAAAGTAAACTATTTCATAACATGCACAATAAGATGATATAAAGCCATAATTTTGACACAAATCTTGGTTTTTTAGGTTTGTAAGCTTTATAGATTGAAATGACTATCTATTGGAGGAAGCATGATTATGCAAAGTTGCAACGAGAAGTGGGGGATGTCTTTGCCATGTGCCATGATTTTTCCATGCATGGTTTGCTCAAGTTTTTTTAATGCCCCTTGTTGCTTTCCAGTGAGGGGCTATTTAGAGAGCTCATCTAGATGTGGCAACTTAAGGAGAATCATTTTATGATATAGGGATAGTTCTTGGAGTTGATTTATCCTATGAACATTTACTGCCTAAATGGTATCCCCATAAGAGGAATGAGGGGTGAGCTATGCCTATTGATTGAGGGAGTGAGGACCATTAATCAGTTGGTTGTTGGGTACAACTCTAACCCCTAGGGTAAGGATGGGAAGTGAATTGTGGACATGCTGACCTTAATGGTGGTGACCATGATGGTGATGATATATATGTCCTTGAGTATCTAGTGCATTATTGGTGGGAATACGCCAATAGTGGAGCATGTCATCCATGGCCACTGCTACTCATGAACACCCCTTTACGTGGATGCATTGTTTGTGTAGTTGACACAATGTTCACTAGTGAAGAGGGGAACTTTAGTTTTGGGTCCCTATTATGCTATTTTTTTATGATCATGTTCCCTATTAATCCCGCAAATCTTTATGCAACTCAAAGGGGCCTTGCAAGCCTCGAATATGATTGTTGGGGGAGATGATGATATGCATGGGGGGGAGTGAGGCATGGATCACTTCATATATTAATTATTTTCATGGTGATAGGAGATGTTCCAAATCATTTTAGAGTTCTCATACATTAGTATAGATTACTACGATGATCCAAAGATGTCCTTACCTTTGAGGGAGCATTGGGGGCCCATAGGTGAGAACCTTTTTCTTTGGTACTAACAATTTTTTTACTTTATCTAGTATTTACTTTGTTAGAAACTAAGATAATACTAAGAGATGGTTGGGGGGGCGGGGTGAATCGATATTATGACCAAATTAAACAACTATTGTCAATTTATACTTTCCAATTTATTTAGCAATAATTCATGTAAGAAACATCATAAATCAACACATGAATCACACAAGAACACTATAATTAGCATGCACACATGCAACACATAGAGACACTGGATGTACGTTGAAACCCATAAAGGGAGAATACCACCAATATTATTCTTGTTCCTTTTGTAAATGCAAGCTCCAACTTCTTGTTGTAATATGTTTTTTAGCACCAAACAGAAGGAAGCAACCACTCCCTGATTTGTTGGCACCGACTTAAAGGAGCACCAAACCCTATTTTTTTTGTTGGCACTAATCTGTAGGAAGAACTGACTCCCTGATTTGCAAGCCACTACTTACAAGAGCACCAATCCCTATGTTATTTCTCAAGCACCCTATGAAGGATGCACTGACTCCCTAGTGTGCAGGCACGAACGTGTTGAACCAAGAAGATCCATTTTTCATTCATTTTCAAACTCAAATCTACAAGATTCCTTTGTCATACATACATAGATAAATTCTCTTTTCACTCATTGAACCACCCATTAGCTACTCTCTCAAGATATACATATCTCAAACATCTTGGATCCAATATTCATCTCTGACTGATTCACACCTTCACTTGTTCATAAAACAACTTTGACATTAATTCATTCTTTGCAATATTGCTCGTCTCTCTACTCATACCAATTCATATATTTCTTTGCACTATTGTTTCTTCTTATATAGATTTTAAGCTACTTATGTATTCAACTGATTTGTAAATTTTAGGTTAATCAATTAATTTCACTTTAACTATGTTCTTTATTCAGTTGATTTACAATTTTTGGGCTTAAACAATCTCATTAATCTTCAACTATGTTTTATATTATCCTTTATTTACTATTGTTCACTTAATTTTCAAATTGATTCATGTGAACAATTCAATTTTCTTCCCGACATGCTTTTCTTGGATGAAACTATGTGTTATCAATCTGTTTTATCTTAATTCTAGTGTCCGGAATGCAGTTTATCAGGCTATTTTGTTTGAAATATGCATTATGGTTTTGTTTCCCTGTTTTAATTCAATTATGTAGTTTAATTGTAGTTTAGTAGGCCTTTGATTTGGTTGGAGTTATGTATATGGTGTAATGCCCCAAATTTGCGTACAATTCCAAAACATTGTTAACTAGTTGAGCGTGCCAAACCAAATCAAGTCTATGGGTTGGCTTCCACCAAAAACTGCCCAAACGCCAGAATGTTCAAATGTAGTTCGACCAAAACACTTTACAATTTGCTTGAAGGCCGAAACTGTGTCTTTGTCTCGATGGTTATAACCTCCCATGCCTTTAACCTTTCATTTCCTGGGCTTTACAAGCCCGTAGGCCAAAATCATGTCGTTACACTTATACCACAAGCTTGGAGGACCCTTGGCCTTTTTCTTACTTGAGTGCCGAAAATTAATTACAAGGGAAATCTCTTACCAACACACTCTTGGCGTGAATTTCGATGATTGATGAATCGTTAGTTAAGGACAAATTCTATGTACCTCGGGTCTATCATTCACAGTGTATGCCATGACTGCGCATTTCACTAGACCTCTTCGATGGGACATGAATTGTCCCGTCTATTGGAGTCTTCTCCATCTTACGATTCTATCAATCACGACATTTCACCTCCACAAACCACTTGACTATTGATACAGAGCAGGATGACGTGTCAGCTAAGTTGGGCTTGTCGGATCCCAACACTTGGCCAATTATTGAACTAAACACATAAAATAATAACACATGAAATCGTTTACCAAGATGCCCCCTAACAGGATTTTTTTAGGACATGCCACATCACCTACCACATTAGCGATAATATGCCACATCATTGTTGATCTCATCACTGCTAGGTGGTGACATTTTAGTGGTGCCAAATGTCACCTAAAAACGAGCCACTTGGCCACCAAAAAATACCAAATCATCATGCCACGTGTCCTCCACCTAGACTACCACATCATCACTTGGATGATGTTACTGTTTCCACATGTGTACCACGTCATCTTTGTTAGCCAATAGGCTTACACCACCTATACCTGAGCAATGTTATTTGTGTACGAAGAAAGAGGCCATGGACTTGTATTTTTTGTTAATTTTATTTGTTAAGTGCCAAATCCATCTCCTAGCCCACCCATTTCCATAAAATAACACCATTCACCAGCTCCCTGGGTGGGACATGAATAGTTGCAACACTTGTTAGAAACATTCCTACCCCCTGGCTTTGGCACCCACGAGCCTTCCATTTTAAGTCATCCAGTGAAGGAATCTAGGATGGGGAATGTGCAATATTAATGTTTTTTGATGGCCTCTTCTCCATCTCATAGGCTTGTTAACCCTGCCACACTCCACAAACACCCCTGTCATGAATTTACCTTCTTGGGGCGGGATGTGAAATTCTTCAATAGAGTATGGGTAAAAGACCATCTCTCGGGCTTTGTTATTTGTGGGATCGCTAACACATCACACTAATAATAAAATGTTGGGGCACGAATGAGAATATTCTATAACAACAGTGATGAAGTTGTCCATCTTCATGTCTCCATAAATCATGAAAATATTCCTCTGCGGAACCAACTTTTTGTCAAGCTCCTAGGGCGAGTGATGTGGCCTCTAATGGGACCATCTCCTGGGGCAAATTTTTTTTATTAAGTGCTTTTACTACTTTGTCCCTCCAGAGCTTTGTCATTTCATGATTTTTTCACCTTTGTGGGAATTTTGTTAACACAAGAAACTGTTAACAAACATGACCCCTAACACATATTCAAGGTCATGTGGAACCATGAGACCTAGAATTCTACCAAAACTTTAAACCTCAATAACTTTTGATCCCTTGGAATATTTTTAGGCTTCCATATATAGTTGGAAAAGTATTTTAATTATCTACTCAATCATGGCCTCTAAAGGAGCATTTGAGCTAATTTTTTTTAGCCATATTTCTCCAAAGACATGCTCCATGCTTGACCTTAAACCACCTTTGACATCAATGAAAACACTCTTTGACATTAATGACAACACTTTGCTAACATGATTTGCTATGGCCTTTATCCATATCTGGTACTGATGTGATCTAAAATGGATCCACACTAGTGAATGGTTGTAAGATTCAATACCTACACTTGATTCGTAATCTGCCATGAATATTCCACTATACAATTCCTCACAATAGATCTAATAAAACTATATTTAAAAATATAAAATCTACACTATTAGGGTTTTGTTTCTCTTTAGATTTCCAAATCTGTAGATTATTGTTAATTGTGTATGTATGCAAATTTATTATTCAGAAAATAGATAATAGTGAAATAAAAGCTCACAAACCAAGATTTGACACAATAATGACATGGAACCCTTCAAGGAGAAAACCCATCTAGAAGGTGAGGCCACTATGCTCTCTTTCTTTAAATATAAAATGACAGCGAGTACACAGAAGTATGGCTTGTGGTATGTGGGCTACTACAATGAACAAATACTCTGTGTGATATATACATTATCCCTCTTGAATATTTTTTCTCATCTATGGAACAAATGCACTCAAAAGAATGGAACCCCTTTTCCTCCTAGTGGCTTGGTTATAACACAACCTATCACCTACTAGTGCTTAGGTTTGACTACCTCAACTCTTAACCAGAGTTACAATATGGATTCTTCTAGAGCCTTCTTCATCATAATAACGTGGATAGCCACTTTTCCATAAATAATGGGGGCTAACTTGGCATCCTCTCAAATTATGGCAGTGAAAACATGAAGGTCAACTTCTGAGTGGCATAACCTTTGCATACAGAATTTGATTCAAACAATTCTTACACCGTTGGAAAGGTATCTCTGTGTAGAATATGAAAAAATTATATGACACTAAAGTGGCAAAGATTTACCCCCAAAAATGTCATTTGATGCCTCAAAAATGCTCTTGGAAGGTTTCAGACCCCAATTTGCCAAACTGGGTTCCGTCGGTAAAAATGGTCCGATGAGTTTATTCCTCCACTTTTTCCACTTTGAAAGCATCGAGATGGATGAAAAAAATCATAATTATCCAATCCAGATCAAGAATCCAATTTGGAAATTAATGAAGGTTAGTAAACTATGTAAAAGACTGCAATGTAAAAATGAATGACATAAAAGATAGGAAAAAAAGAGAATGAATGAAAAAGAAAAAAGAATATGAGAGGAGAATAGGTTTAGGAATGGAAAATTAAAGGTCATTCCTTTTTGCCATGTAATTACGATATCTCTTCCTCTTTTTTCCTATATTAACACTCAAATGAGGGAGCAGAGGGTTGGGCATCTGAAACCTAATCGCTCGACGCTATGGTTCATGCCTCTTTCCATTTGCATTTCCAGGGTTTACATCCTTTGTTGGTGATTCCGACATATTTTTGTTGGGGCTCTCTTTGTGGAAGGTTTAGATAGTCTTTTGCAGCCTTATTTGTGTGTTGTTGTGTGATTTCATTGACGTCTCTACTACCGTTGTTCTACTCTAAGCTAGGTTTCTACCATGGTCTCGTTCAGGTGTGCTGTCTCTTTGCCTCTTGCCACTGCGTTTTCGTCTTTTTCAGGGGACGTTTTTGTTGTTTCCCGCTTGGTTATTGCCATGGGTTTTTTTCTAGGATTTGATTCCCTATTCATTTTGTTTTAGGCATGGTTTTGGGTGTTTCTCATGGGATGTTAGGGCAACCTATGCCCTATTATAAATTTTCTAAGATTTCATGCAATGTTTGTTGGGGTTTTTTGACCTCCTTTGTTAGCCATTTTTTGTGGCATGTGTTTCTTGCCTCGTGCTCGTTTTTTATTAGCTGTGAGGTGTTATTGCTTGAATGTGTTCAACATATGAAAAATGTGACTTTTTTCTTCTTTTGGATGAATATAATTATGGGTTTCTTTTCTCAGGGAAGAGATTAACTCTCAAAGGGATTTTTCATTGGCCATGTAGAGGAGAGGATGAACATAAAGACATGAAAGCTATAACACTCCCGATTTTGTAAATAATTGTACATAACTATTTTATAATATGGTGAGCTAAATGATATGGAAAAAGGACAATCCTATTAATTTGGAAGCTCAGTGACAAATTCCAACTATTGGATTATATTCCTCTTTTTGAGAGGACCAATTTTGACTATTGAAGCGCTCAAATTGGACAAGAGAAAGTGTATTTTTGAATTAAACTCTACATGTGCACAAAATGTCACGACAACCCAAAAGAGAAATTGGAAACCCATGGATGGCTATAAATACAAGTCAAACGACACTCATTTGTACATCATCATTATGATCATTCTTCTTTCTTTAGGTTTGGCTTGCATAGTGTCGTGGAGATTGGTTTATATAGGTATGAGATTGTAGGTTCTGAAGCTCACACACATGTTTAGGGTTTTTATTTCTAGGTTATTGATGGTGCTGGAAGCTGCCAATAGGGAAGGGGGTCTCCCTGATGAGAAGTCCCAATTAGACCCCACACCATTTAGAGTAGGAGCCCCGATCGAAAAATGACTATTTTCCAAAGTGGTGGTTTCAAAGTTGTGCCTTGGATGTGAAAAACACATAGAATGGGATATGCATGGCTTTGGTGGAAGCAAGTGTATGAAATTTGTGTAGTATCAAATGCAATGCATGCAAAGTTAAATCACACCGGAGGGGAAATGAGTGAGCCCCTTAGAAGCATGTAATAGTACTTAGCTTAAAAGAGACACACAAGCTATACAAGATAATCGTTAGTTAGCTGAAAAAATAGTTCACATGATAATAACGATTGTGATAACATAAACACACATATCAAAGAAGAATTAGTTCATAAGGATTAGTGTAAATGAAATAACACATATCACACACATAACAATAATAGTCTTACTACATCCACGACATAGGCATGAAGACGTGTCGATTCTAAGCTTTATTAAAGAATGAAAGTTCCCAACATACATTTAAAATTGACAAGACACTAGCCCCAATAGAGGAACATGAATCCATCACTTTCTTCCCCAAAGAATGATATTCCTCCTATGCTAAAATGTAGAAGCCAAGGCTACAAAACAATGCTTCCAAGCCCTCTGCATGAGTTATGAGGGTGTATTTATAACATATGTCATGACCCTTCATCTCCCTTTGTGACCTTTGGACTTCCCTCATGATTCTTTGACTTCTTTTGTCCTTTTCTAACTAATAAATTTTCATATTCCACAATTGACACTTGAACTTCCACTTACATATTTATTTTCAAATACAATAATACAAAGCCCATATGAGACAAAAATGGGTAGAGCCTAATAAGACAAACTAGACATATCAAGATTGAGTTTGAGGAAACTCTAGCTCAACAACCTCAACTTGTATATATTCAGTCACATAGTGATGCCAAGCATTGTATTGTACGATGGTCTCCTCAAACTTTGCAAGAGGATTGGGCTGAAAGCAAACTCTAGCTTCCACTGCATCTGGGTATACAGTTTTGGAACCAGTTTGTGTCTCCTTCTTCAATAAGAACAACATAGTGTTAATCTTGGAAGGACCACCAATATAGTTTTGCATGGTTTGTCTATCAATATCCAAATCTTCTTTGGTAGAAATCTGTCTTAGCTGGTCCAAGTATTCTAAAATTTCATGCTTGATTGCATTTATCCCTTTTGCTTCTATGAATGTCCTGACTGAAGGGATCTTATGAGATTTCACTAGAGTGTCCAAACTGTTGTACAACCTTGCATAAGAAGATAAGATGTGGGCTATGAAAGTGTTGAGATATTTATTGCTTTGTATAAGCATTCCGACTTCTGCTTTCTCCAACTCATCTTGGTGTCTTTTTTCTTAACCATTCCAACGGTGAAACTTTGCACTTCATTCCCCATTCATGAACAATAATGATGGCTACATGGATGACCTTCAAAGATTTCAAATTATCCGTAATTTCTTCTACACGTCATGCAAGGGCATAGCTTCTTTATTCATGGTGAACAACTCCTCATATGGATTCATCATAGGTTCTCCCAATGCTTGCACTTCACCAAATATAGCTGCCTGAAGCTCTTTCAAGTACACATGTGGGGGAGTCATCTTCTGAGTTTCTGCCTGGAGTTATTCTATCTGTTGTCTCACAACTACAAAATTCTTTTCCATTTGTCTATTTTCTTCCATCAGATACTCTGTATTTGAGTTAGAAGCTTCTACAAAGGCCAACTTAGTTGAAAAAATAGTTTTAAGATTCTTTATGGTGTACATGACAATTAAATTCTCTGTATTGGTGAAAGCAAGATGTGTGAGGTCATTGGGAAAATTCTTCTTTCTCGCTTGCACAACTTTCCTTTGAAGCTCATTGAAAGTCAAGCTATAAATATCCATGACTGGGCTATCATATAAAGGATAAATTTCCTCTTCATCACCTGGAGCTTGCCCATATGTAGGAGAAGGTAGAGACTCAATGATGATATGTTTTGTGCTAGGTATAAGATCAACATCTTGATTGTGCTTCTCTTGTTCTACCTCCATGTCTTGAATAAATACTAACTCTTCAATCTCTTGAGCAAGTTCTTGATCCTAATGTTGTTTAATCTCTACTTCCTGTAGCTGATTTTATCCTTCTTCTTTAGCTTGCTTCAACATTGTTTCTTCCTCCTCCTTTCTTCTCATTTTTTCTTCTTACATATGCCTTTCTTCCCGTTCTCTCTTTTATTGTTCTTCCTTTTGTATTTTCTCTTCTTCTTACCTCTTCTACTCATCTCACTTCTACTTCCTCTTTATCTCAGTTGCCATAACTGTTTTCATAATAGCTAGATTCACTTTGAATTTGTAGTGTTACTCCCTTGTTGGACTGTGAGCAACCTTCCTTTTATATTTAATGCTCACATGGTTTCACTTTTTTTGTTACCTTGCTTCTAGAGTAGTATCTTGTTATGGAGTCACATGATATGGACCTACTTGGCTTCCTGGTGTGTGGGGCTTAGAGGCATTATAACAGTTCTTGATCTTCTCCTCCTCTACTCTATAATAGGTCCCACTTGGCCAGTTGAAATGTAGCTTGGCACATTCCTACTTGAAAATGATTCTGGGATCATACAAATGGTACTCCATTGTGCCAAACTTGAATTTCTCCAACTCATTACCTTCAACTTCTGCAACCTTCAGGTTCTTGATTTCATAAGATCTCACCTGCAAAGGAAAAGTAGGCCAAGGTGCTTTATTTTTCCTTTACAATATTGCTAATCAGCATGTGGCAAGATGATATACAATCTCCTGCATGACCAACTTATCAGTGGCATACATCGGTAACATGTGAAGAATTCTGGCAACCAAACACCTTGAGGTAAGTTCCATCTAGTGAGGAAAACAAATCGACAAGTTATGCTACTAAGTCCATAGCCTCGCGAGACATGCAAGGTGGTTCCTTTTAAAAAATTATCTAGTACAATACTTTGAGGAAGTGGTCAACCAACTTTTCCATGACTCCCCTATAACTACACTTTGAAAGTAGTTTGCAATAAATATGGAGAACGAGCTATTTGGGTGTCCAAGTCCAACTCATTATGGGGAAATCATTTTGAGCACACATACCATCCAACATGTATGCAGACATATAGAATATGGATTACTTTCCCTTAGGTGGATTATTTGCGTCGTTCACATTAATCCTAAGTTGTTGAGCCAAAAGATTCAACTAGTCGAATACCTTTTCCTTGTTGACAATCTGATGCAACATGTAAATCCAACCTTCAGGGAAGGTTTCTGTACTCTTTTGACCATATATCCAACAGCATAATAAAATCAGGTATTACTTGGTGTTTGGAAAAACTTAGATGAATATTTCACCCACATCTTGATAACATCCTTGGTACTCAAATAGCTGGTGACTGCGTAGAAGTGTGAATCCATGTATGCCTCTCAGTGAGGAAAGTGATACATCAAGTGAATATCATGGGTTAAATAAGAAGCAACTTGATTCCCATTGAAAATGTTGAGGGTCATTCTCTTAGTATCCAAGTGCAACAATATACATTTGATGACATCTACACAGGGTAGGACTTGGAACCTACAAGAAACTCTATCAAAACCTAACTATTGGATATTTATGTACACTTGTCTGTCCTACAGATCTTCTTTGAAATCGGTAATTGTGAATGCATATTTGACTTTATTCCATTTAATATATGAGTCTTTTTGAATGAAGGATGAGTGTCAGATCATATAGGAATGGTAACTAAACTGCTCACAACCACTTCATCGGTACTGCTCTCTATTGTTTCTTTTGAGGCTGATCTCTTTGGAGGCATGATGATGACAAATGATGAAAGAGAGATGAGCTCAAAACCTACAATACTTGTAAACAAAATATGCACTCATGGAAAAATATTAGATTAAGAAGATCAGTACATCAACCAAGATAAAAAAAAAATAACATACTGACTCTGGGAGGTAGAATAGGCTCTTGAACACTGCACTGCACAACCTCAACAAACAAGGGTGGAGCTTGAGGTTTGAGGCTATGCAATGCACAGTCTTAGCTGGGTAAGAGAGGGAAGAGACTGTGCATTGTGCAGTCTCAAAGGCCAAGGATGAGGATTGCGGCTTGGAATTACATAATGCATAGCTAGGCAAGCTAGTGACTATGCATTGCGCAGTCTCAGAGACCAAGGGTCGAGCTTGATTCTTAGAGATGTGAAATGTGCATTTGGAGAGCAAAAAACTACTCAAGAGAGAGAAAAACTTCAAGATCTGATGTCAGGGAAGGAATAAGTGTAGATTGTCCTTAAGGCGAGTTAGACCAGTCAAAATCATGGGCAAGAAAATATCGTGCAAAAGGAAAAACATGCATTCACAAAATGGCCCAACAACGACAACTGCTAGTAGGAAAAAAGAAAGAAGGTGATGCGACACTTATAAAAATTGAAAGACAGACCGAAACAACACTTGTACAATATAATAACAATATAAACACCAACTACCATTAAAATAAATGGGAAAAATAACACTCATAGAGGCAAAAGCGACAGAAAAAGCAGCAAAAAGCAACACATGAGAAACTTACCCTGAAAAGCACTGCAAACCAAGTCCAAAGCTCCTTGATCTCATGGGGAAGGCTAGCGATCTAATGTTGAGTGTGAAAATGATATATATATAAGCACCTATTATATAGATCTATCCCCCATGGGGTTAGGTTAGGGTTTATGATGTGCATGCCTAAAATGAAGGAAAAAGTGGCACTTGTCATAAGATTGAAAATCAAAACTTTGTGCCATTTTTTAAACATTGATTATGCACTCCCTATTTTATATGGGTGAGCATTAGCTTATTTTAGGAAACTGCATAGTCATACTAGCAGAAGGAACTCTGTAATTCTCAATAACAAGGGATTGCACAATTCACTGACTAAGTGGATTGCACAGTATTGACTATGAGAGAGAGAGATATCATAATTTGCATGCTCAGTGACTACCTATCTGCAAAGTTTTCATAGGTTTTATCCTCAAGGCATAACATAGTTTCTAGTGACAAAGAATTGCACAGTTCCTAGAGGGAAGACCGACGGTGCAAGATCACGATGGAAGTTGGCTTGTGTTAGAAGTTGTTTAGTTGTTGTCGATAAGACTTAGTCATCATCAAGACAACCTAATCAAGTCATCATAAGCACTACATGCAAATATAAGTCTTCATAATTCTATATAATCAAGAGGAATACTTGTTGACAGTGAAAGATAGGTTATGAACAAAAGGTAGGCTCCAAAATCAAGGCATGGGAAATTTTTTGGAGGGGTGTTGTAGCAGCTACAACACTTGGTGACACACTGGTAGAACTCCCACTATCTGTATAGGTCTATCTTTATAAACGAGGTCTAGCTCTTTAGGAAGTATTGTTCATCTCATTAATTAACACAACTTATTTAATTAGCTCGAGTTAAAGATACAATCCCTTCACTCTCTTCATTGACGCCATACTAACAAAATAATGTCAAAATTAGTTGTTTTGATTAGGGATAAGGAGTATATAGATATGCAAGTGAAAACAATTATCAGAGTCTTACTTTTCATCTTTGGTGTTGCTCCACTACCAGAAGACTTGCATAGTACCTCGACGGAGTCACTATAGGAACACAAACATGGCTTCACTTCCAGCGAGCTTGGATAATACCCCGACGAAGTTTCTTGCTTCACCTCTGTATGCAAGAATCCTTTCTCTTATTTCACCCTTTTTTTATTTTTTATTTATAGAACTGTGCTTCAACACTTAGTTATTTCCTGGGGTGGAAGAGCGATCCCTACTTATTGAGAGCAGAAGAGGTTTTCCCTTCAGAAAAGGATATTTATACACCTATGAAATAAAATTCACTTGTTTAAGTTTCCTCCCCTCCTTACTTTACTCGACTAAGTTAACAAGATAAAACTGATCAAACATAAAACCGACTAAAGAAGAGGGTACTAATTATAGATTTAAGCATCGTAACTCCACTAAGGTTTTCTCAGGGAAAGAACATATTTTCCATCTGGGAAACATCGAGTAAAAGATACAAGGCCCATGAAATGAGAGGGAATAGACAACAAACCAAGCATTGATAGTTATACAATGTCCTCTTGAGCTTTTCCATGCACATTTTAGAAGCAGAACACGATCTCGTACAAGCCTTATTATGATGGAAATAAAGGAAGTATGAGACAAAAGCAAAGCAAACAAAGACTAAAATAAGACTAAACTAACTAAGCTAAACCTAATCCTAAGCTAATAGTGGATAGGCCATGCTTACGTAAAATGAAATTTCCAATGTAATCAACGAAGCACTACCTGACCTATATCGGCGAGGGAAGCAAGGACAACAAAGATCATCAAGAATAACATGACAAGAAAGATAAAACACGATATGTTCCAAAATCCGAACACAAAAAATGCAAGAAGAAAAGTACAATAAGAAAGCATGCTCTAAACATTTTGATGATGCATCATGATAGTTACACACATCGCGATAGACTCCCATATCAATGCATCCATTTTGACTTCCAATCTTGGCAAACATGAAGAAAGATAAGAACTTGTGTTTCACAAAAAGGCTTGCCAAGTATGATTCCTCCAACCATTGAGCAATAAGATCATGAAGAATGAGTGAAGGATCTTGAGATTGAGAGATAGGATCATTTTCAACTTTTGTGATAACCTCATGAGGATTCTCCCAAGGAAGAGTATGAATTTGATCATGCTTGGAACAACCATCAAGATCGCGAGATCCTGACATAACCATCAACGTAGGATGAAGTGTCTCGACATATTGACATGGTTCCAAGATATCTGAAGATATATCATCGAAAACTGGTGGCTTAGAGTAATAAAAAATTAAAGACATCACTACTAAATGAATCAATGAATAAATTAAGATAACCATGATAAGAATTTGATTTTTCAAAAAGAAGGGAATCCTCATGATCTGATGAATCATAGAGAGGGGCTAATTGAAAACAGGAGATTCCATTCCCTCTTTCTTCACATTGGTAGAATGAGGGATGAGATATATTAGGAAGAGAGGATTCTTCCTCACATTGCTTTGATGTAAATTCAACATTCCACCACACCTAACTGCGATCAGAATTCACATTTTCAAAAACTAACTCACCGAAAGATGCAACAGGTGTGATAGGCTCAATGAATATGTCAATATAATGGGTTTAAGGTTAGGAAAAATTTGAAATATTATATGAAACATCATCATTCATCATATAATCTTGTTCAAAATTAGAATCCTACACATAATCACTATGAAGGATATCGCAAATTTTTTGGTCTCCACTGACTCCATCTTGAACTTGAACCTCTTGAGAATCAAAAGAAAGCATTATAACATGTGTAAAAACTCAAGATCATCATGATCAAAGGAAGTAACCAATGGATAATGTGAGGAAAGAATGTCACTTCTTAAATTAGATTCAAAATTGAAACTTGCATCCAAATCTTGAATATGAGGGGCGGGAGAAGATGGTGGTAGATTAACATATTAACTTTCATTTTCTCTAAACTCAAATTGTGTGCATGGAGTTGTTTTATTTAACAAAGAACGAGAAGAAGACAAAGAGTCACACGGAACAACACTTTCTTCCTTTGCATATTTGAGAGCTCCATAACCAAGAAATGTTGGGAGACTTTCAAAATATTTGAATTCAGATGGATTAAAAGAAATATAAACAAGATACTCAAACGTCCCTTTCATAAATTTTCAATCTTTATCATCCTCAAAAAGCTCATAACATAAGTGAATGAAATTCTCATGAAAATATTCAACATATTCATCAAGTTATTTTTTGAGATGAATGATTTTCATAAGCACTTTCATAATCATACTTGTCAAAAGCACGATGAAGCTACTTGACAATATGTTCGAAAGAGGCGGTCATTAATGTATAACACCATTTTTTAAGGCATGGTTCATGTAAGGATGAACAACCTGCAAGAAATATCCTCACAATTAATTTCATGATAAGTGCAAACTTCAAGAAAGGGAGAGGTGTGCTCAAGAATGATTGTTCCGCCCTCGCGATAAAATTTTATTTTCGAAAAGTCATGAATTATCCCTGAGGGCACTTTCATATTTGGAACTCTAGAAAAACATGTTGGGGTTAAGATTTGGGAAGAATCCATTTAAGAATGAGGAAGGTTCAAATAAACTTCAAAGACTCAGCTTGTCATATCGCTCTCCTTGTAGCGCCAAAAACTTGTTGGTTGTGATAGAACCCACCAATAGGGAAGGGGGTCTCCTCGATGTGAAGTCTCAATTATACCCCACACCGTTTGGAGTAGGAGCCCCAACTGGAAAATGGTTGGTTCCCAAAGTGGTGGTTTCAAAGATGTTCCTTGGCTGCGATAAACACATAGAATGAGATATGCATGACTTTGGTGGAAGTAAGTGTATGAACTTTGTGTAGTACTAAAGTAATGCATGCAAGGTTCCATCACACTAGAGGGGGAATGAGTGAACCCCTTAGAAGCATGCAATAGTACTTAGCTTAAAATAGATACACGAGCCATATAAGAGAATCTTTAGTTAATTTGTAAAATAGTTCACATGATAACAAAGATCGTGATAACATAACAACTCACATCCAACAAGATTCATACTAAAGCAAACGAATTAGTTCATAAGCATTAGTGTAAATGAAACAACACATATCGCAAACATAATAAGAATAGTCTAACTACATCCACAACATATGCATGAAGACGTGCCGACTGTGAGCTTTATTAAAGAGTGAAAGTTCCCCACATACATTTACAATTGACAAGACACTAGCCCCAATAGTGGAACATGAAGCCAACACTCACTTCTCCAAATAATTATATTCCTCCTATGCTAAATTGAAGAAGCCAAGGATACAAAACAAAGCTTCCAAGCCCTTTTCATTAGTTATGAGGGTCTATTTATAACATATGAGATGACCCTTCATCTCCCTTTGTGCACTTTGGACTTCCCTCATGACTCTTTGAATTCTTTTGTCCTTTTCTAACTAATGAATTTTCATATTCCATAGTTGACACTTGGATTTCCAATTACATATTTATTTTGAAATACAATAATACAAAACCCATATGAGACAAAAATGGGTAGAGCCTAATAAGACAAACCAGACATATCAAGCTTGAGTTTGAGGAAACGATAGATCAACAACCTCAACCTGTAGATATTATGTCACATAGTGATTCCAAGCTTTGTATTTTGTGATGATGTCCTTAAACTTTGTAAGTGGATTAAGATGAAAGAAGACTTTAGCTTCCATTGCATCTGGGTACACAATTTTGGAACCAATTTGTGTCTCCTTCTAATATGGAAATAAGACAAGTGGAAGTCCTCCTCCATTTCAAAGATAATTTCAGGCTATTAAGAGAGGAGAGATCATACGCTTGTCAAGGAATATGGAAAGGTTTTCCCCATAGCATGAAATCAGAGAAAACCCCTCTCCTAATTGGTTTTAGGCAACACTAGCCAAAACTCACTTATACAAAAGGATCATTGAAAAACTTGGATTTTATTGGATAGGGTTTTGGTTCAATCCAACCTTGTTGTTCGGGCCCCAAGAATACCAAGATCAAGAAGAATAATGCAACAAATGGATGTTTATGGAAGAAAATGCAGGATTTCACCCAATAGGTGCAACCAACACTAGCTCAACTTGGTATGTGAATTAGTTCATTAGGGAGATGAATGAAAAAGAGTAGACAAAAGAAGAAGATTAAGTTGCTCAAGGGTGAGAAATAGTTCCAGTACGAGGGTATGATGGGCCTCCAAAATATGTAAATCATTAGGCCCATCAATCCACTCCTAAGCACATAAAAACTATATTGAACCCACCTTTTGCACTTAATGATACATTTTTCCAGCCTAATTTCTTAGAAGATCCAATGAGGGTTTCCATATTTTATGTGCCTTAACATGTTTATTCTATAGTATTTCAAGACATATTTCACAAATTTCAAGATATCTAGCACTAGAGGTATTCTTGGGACTTGTTCCCTATTGTAGGAGAGCAACCACTTACTTGGCTAAGGGCCTTTAATGCCCCTTACTATCATTGTGATGTGGACTAGGAGCAAGATCCCTTTTTCTAGGGATTTTTGGAGGGAAATGTAGTCCTCCTCTCAAGGAAGCTACTCCCCGCTCATTGTATAAATAAGAGGATTGAGTATCCTAATAGACATACAAAGAAGAGTGTGAAGAATAGGAGGAAAGGCTAGATTTGTATTTCCAAGCTTAGTTAATGAAAGTGGTGTTCTATTTCATCTCTTAGGTTGTCTTTCCCTTAAGGAATCCGAGAATATTTGGGATTGACCTACCTCAATTGCTCTATATCCCCCCTTTATTTATTTTCAGTGTTATGCTTTTATTTATTCTTTCCAACATTTCTAAAAGTTACCTTAACAGAGCACACTTGTGCATGGTTAAATAAAATATTTCTTTATAAAAAACTCCTTTTGTAGGTTATCTATGCATTTGATTATAGTGGTAGAACTAGTTAATTCCATTTTGGATATTCATTTCACTTTATTTCTCTTGTTGTTACAAAATTTATAGTTCACTATTTTCTTTGTTGTGTAACCAATTTTATAGCTACAAGAAATACATAGAGTTTGGTTTTACTAAGATGAATATGCTCCAGGTTGTCTTAAAGAATGCACTAGGATAATATTACTTATGTCTAAAATTTCTATACCTTCCTTCCCTCTTTGTTTGACATATAAATCCCCCTTTCCATCAAGGGTGATCTACCTAAGCCTCGAAACTAGACATAGAAAAAAAAGTGACAATAATAGAAAACTTTTTCTAATTCTATCATGATGATATCATACATGAGAAATAAAAAATGAGTGTTTTGTACCTTGTTAAATGATGTTTTTCCTGACTAATTTCTTGTAATATTTAGCTCTTAGATTTTTCTGTAGTCCCCATGGAGAAGAAACATATAGATAGCACAAACAAACAAGAGATCAAGGCATGAATATACAAATATGATTAGGAAAGAGACCTATACATATGATCAAGGAGATATGAAATAAAACCATCAAATGTAGAAAATGTTTATGAGAAAGAAATGTATCACTATACTAAACATAAAAAGTAGTGATTACAACTTGAGCCTTGATGTTATGGATCTCATCCCAACTTGTTCCTTCATTCCAAGCCTTGCCTTCAAAAGCCTTGTAGTCAAAGGATTAGAATTTGAGTGAAGTTTCACCAAGCTTCTTGAGATTTTATATCTATACATCTCAATGGGAAATGGTTATATTTGTAGAGTTGGGAAGGGTTGGAGGAGGATAGGGGATAGAGGTTGAGATCCAACAATCTAGGGAGGTTAAGCTAGATACAAACTGATTGGAGGAGATACCATCCATGACGCTTCTATAATAGAAGCTTCTCGATTTTTTTTAATTGTTTCTTTGTTAAAATAGTTTCACACCTTATGAAATATAAATGTGCAATAGTGTCACAGGTAAGGAGTTATACATAGTGTAACAACCTAATAGCATTGCAGATAATGATGATCCCACTAGCGAAACCCTTTAAAATCAGGGTTTTTAAATGTATTTTCATAAGATTCTTATCTTCATGAGTAAGGTTTTTCTTCCATCTTCTTGAGGGATTCATGGAAATTATGCTTCAGATGGAAAAGGATAGGGGTAAAACATCATTTATCATAAGTGCGATAAAATTATGTGTAATATAATTCCCCTTAAATTATGAAGTGAAAAAAGGAGTCACGACGAAAGTTATTTATCATGCAAAGGCATCAAAATAAGGGATCAACTAGTTGCAAACCTACCAAAAACAATCAAGGAACTATAGTACAATAATATCATATGATAGTCTCTAAGGTAGGCATTCCCATAAATAGAATATAAATGAATCAAAGTAAAATTATGGACATGCAAAGATCCATGGAAAATGACAAGCATCATGGAAACCAACATACATCATGGATCCATGAATAGATGACTCAATATGAACATAGCCACCACACATACACTATGGATCTATGCAACAATAATAATTACTAAAATAACTTCATCACAACTTAGAAATAACAAACATGATCTAGGGCCTTCATCTCTATCATGCCATTGTATGAATCTAACCATACGAATCAATGTGTTGAGGTTGAACATGGTATACTTTTCCTTATTACTAGTCAATGATGAAAACCATTAAAATACACAAAAGGAACCACCAATAATGACAATGGCCCTTAAGGTACTCAATTAAATTATATGGATAAATGATATGATGTCAAACACTCATAAAATCAATCGATTGAAGGTTAATGATGTAAATTTATCATCAAAGGCAAGGAAACTTTCCATTAAGGAGTGCAAGCTCCAAGGTACTGAATGGTTTCTAAACCAACTTCCCAGATAATGTGTTGAATTCGATAAGAAGTGATTCATCATAGTTGGTCTTTGTTGTATTCCCCATCAATGACAAGAAACATATACAAACAATTGAATTCGAATAGAGCACAGTGTGATTTAGGACTAACTCGGGGATAGTCAATGTGAGAGAATACTTTAAGGACTATAAAAACTAACTAATTCAACTATGTCTAACACAATAAAAGGCTTAAAAATTGAAATCAGGTTGAACTTCTCTTGAAGATATTGACGACATGACTATTGCATTGGAAACACTAATGCAATAAGTGGATCACAAATAAATGTATAATATTTTTCAAAATGGTATGATCAGGGAGAGACACGTGTAATTCCCAACCTTGATGCAAAGAGTGAAAAGGTGTCATGTTCAAGAGTGACTTTCTACCATACAAATGTTGGAATTATGAGACAAGTGTTGTCCTTGATGGCAAATCACACAAATGATAATTTATAGTGCAGCAAATTTATTTGATAAATTATAGTGCAACAAAGTTTATTTCATGTAGAGAAAAGTTCACGCACTTTTATGCAGAGAAAAGTTTATTTCATGTAGAGAAAAGTTCATGCACTTTCATGCAGAGAAAAGTCCCTTTCATGAAGAGAAAAGTTCACGCACTTGTATGCAGAGAAAAGTTTATTTCATGTAGAGAAACGTTCACGCACTTTTATGCAGAGAAAAGTTTATTCCATGTAGAGAAAAGTTCACGCACTTTTATGCAGAGAAAAGTTTATTCCATGTAGAGAAAAGTTCACACACTTTTATGCAGAGAAAAGTTTATTCCATGTAGAGAAAAGTTCACGCACTTTTATGCAAAGAAAAGTTTATTCCATGTAGAGAAAAGTTCACACACTTTTATGCAGAGAAAAGTTTATTTCATGTAGAGAAAAGTTCACGCACTTTTATGCAGAGAAGAGTTTATTTCATGTAGAGAAATGTTCACGCACTTTTATGCAGAGAAAAGTTTATTTCATGTAGAGAAAAGTTTACGCACTTACATGCAGAGAAAAGTTCCCTTCATGCAAGAGAAAAGTTCACGCACTTTCATGGTTGGTTCATGGTATTAGTCCGACAGTTTTTGATCCTATGGTTTTGGCCCGTGGTATTGCATCCAAAGTGTTGATCTCACGCACTTTCATGGTTGGTTCATGGTATTAGTCTGACAGTTTTTGATCCTATGGTTTTGGTCCGTGGTATTGCATCCACAAGTGTTGATCTCACGCAATTTCATGGTTGGTTCATGGTATTAGTCCAACAGTTTTTTGATCCTATGGTTTTGGACCGTGGTATTGAGAAAGGACTAAGGCTATAAAAGAGGAAGGAGATCATTTGGCAAAGTATCATCTGAATTATTGAATATCTGATAAAGTGCTAGATCTGGAATACTGTGATTGGGTTATGGTGCAGATCTGGATCTGAGCTAAAGAGGGATCTCACCAGTTGATGGAGAACAAGATCTAAGGATAGATCGGGATCAAATGGTTTGAAATGAACTATCTCTATATATTTGATTATGCTTATTCTAGATCTGTATATTGAAAATGATCTGAACTAGGTATAACTTAAGTTTGAAATCGCTGCAAGTCATGTTTGAATATTTATAGATCTGTACGTGGGTTGGCTTTGGTGTAAGCGCGTATATATGCAGGTTTGGTTCATTGTAGTAGCATATACAATTTGAGCTATGATATTTGAAGTCACAGGTGGTTCTGGTTGTTGATGGGTTCTGATGACAGTTTAAAGGTGTCAATATTCTGCATATCCTGTTTGGTTGATTGGGTTTAGCTTCAGTATTGATGGATGAGAACTAATATTGGATCAGGATCATAATGACTCATATTTATGTGATCTGATGGACTAGATCTGGGTGCTAACACATATATTATCCCTGTATATGTATTGATCTGGTGTTTGGGTGATTTAGAAGATTGATTGATTATGTGCTTCAATGATATTAATGGGTCCAGTATGAAAATTGGATGAAACGTGGCCTTTCAGATTATGTGTTGTGCTTCAGGAGTATCCAGTCTAAAAATGTATGAAACATGGTACCTGGAGGAGAGAAGATCGTAGGCCGGCACCTACGTACTAGTATCTTAGCTAGTACAAGAGCTAAGGGGGTGGTAGCTCCCTTCCAGTAGTAGTTGAAAACTTTGGAGCATTGTAGCAGGTAGCAGCCTGTGTACTAGTAAATGGATCGTCTAGTACAAGAACTATGGGGGTTGTAGCTCCCTTCCAGGAGAGACTGGAGAACGAGAGAGGGTTGTAGCTCTCTGCAGGTGGAAGCCTACGTACTGGTATAAGACTGCACCAGTACAGAAATATTGTAAAAGGATTTTCTTATTAAGAAGAAGATTGAGATGACTTGCAGCAGGTGGTTTTCTCCCACATTGGGTTTCCACCTTATATCATGGTGTTCATGTGTGTGGCTTATGTGTGATGATCTGTTCTATTTTACTACACCTGTTTACTATTAATATGGTTGATAATGTTCTAATGCACTCATTAAGGATCAACTAATTGAATCATAAGAAGTTCTGGCAGTAGCATATATGAATTTGAATATGGAAATGAAAAAGTTTTATTGATGTGATAATACTGATTCACCCCCCCCCCCCTCTCAGTATTATTTCCAACAATTGGTATCAGAGCAGGTCCTTTGGTAGAAGCTTGATCGCTTGAAGGAGATCCGTGGAACAATGGGAAATAAGCTTAAGAAGAAAGCTCATAAGAAGAAGAAGACATCTCAGAAGAACTATGACAGTGGCAGAATCGATTGAGGATTAGGTATAAGAAGCTCTTTATATTCAGATTCAGATTCGGAATCATTTCAGAATGAAGATGAACTATCAGGTATGAATTTGCTATCCTCTGATGTTCCAGCTATCTATCCATTTGGAAAAGATGGAAGTGCTCTTATGGGTGAGGAAGAAGGATATCAAATAGAAGCAGAATTTAACACGCTGACAAACAAAATTAGTGAACAAGAAAGACTTCTGAACATAAAGAGTGGTGCCCTCGAAGAAGCTGTTACTAGAAAAAAGGCTCAACGAGAGTTATTCAAGGAGAAATATCAAAAGTTGCAGGTTGAAGCAACATCTCTAAGAAATGAAGTCAATGAAAAGAACACAACCATCAAGAAACTCAGAGATAGATCCAGTTACCATGAAAGTCTTGAAGCCACGATCCGCTCTCTAAAGGAAGATCTTGAAGAATCAAAGAAGCAGAATAAAGATCTAGTCCAAGATATTGAAAAACAGGGAAACGAAGTTATCAGCTTAAAATCTCAGCTAGAATGTGCCTTCAGAATTCGTCAAATGCAACAGGATCTGAATGAAGAACAAGAAAAGGAGATTCTCAAGCTAAAGCATCAGTTGGAAGAAGAAAGGAAAGTTGAAGAAGACATGAAGAAGCAATATCTAGAAAAAGAAGAACAACTTTAGGTTGAGGTAAATATCTTGAAAAGTAAATTAGAAGAAAAGGATAAGCTCTTACGTTTTCAAGATAGTACTAAAGTCTTGGATGATATTCTTAATAGTCAAAGATCTCCTGCTATCAAAACTGGTCTTGGCTTTCATGAATCTGTTGAAGGTGAATCTAGTTCACAAGGTGAGGCAAGGAACTCTAGAGAGAAATCTAAAATGATCAACAAGGAGATAAGAGAGATGAAAGGTCAATCTCATCATCAACCAAGGAAAGAAATTCTTCAAAGAAAATCTTTTACTTCTCCTATGAATAATGTTGAATGTTATGTATGTCATAACCTTGGACATGTTGCAGCCAGATGTAGAAGAAGAAGGATTCAAGATCATCAAACAAACAGATCATCTCAGTCAAGGTACTTTAATGGATATTGCTTTGCTTGCAATATGTTTGGTCACAAAGCTGCTGATTGCTACAGGAGAAATATGAAACATGTAAGATGTTATGCATGTAACAAGCTTGGACATATAGCAAAGGAATGCAGAAACAAAGTACAGACATCACACCAAAAGGAGAAAACATCATCACACTTGAAGATATGGAAGAAGAAGGAAGTACAATCAGAAAGATGTGGCACAACACAATATACGCAGACACAGCACAACACAGACATAACAGACTCAGAGGGAGCTGGAAGTGTAAAACTTCAGTGTCCTGAATCACATACGCAAGTTCCATAAAGGGAAGTAGCGTATATACGCGAGTTGGATACTGCACAGTCGCGTATATGAGTATCTGAAGAAATGCAGTAGGGACAGGTTCAGGAAAAGGATTTGTTATGTCTCAGACCATTATTCTCTCTGTTTGATAATGTTTACAATTTGCTAAGGGTGTGTGAAAATGTCTTGTTACTTATAAGATGTTTAGAAGGGTTTGATCCTAACTTGATGATGATGTCTTGATACTTATAGATGATTTATGCATGATCAGATCTAACAGTAAACAGATGGCACAGGTTGAGGGGGAGCATATGTCTTTAATAATGCATTGTTGGCATTATGGTTAATAGTCCTTGGTGATGATGCTTATATGGCTAAATGATATATCTTGCTATGATGTGGTTATGAGTTGTCCATGATAAAATCTCATATGATTCTTGGGGTTACATAGTTGATGTTCAGATCATATTTATGGATTGATTCTTAGATGGTGCATATATGATGCTTACATGGTGATCTTCATAAGGATAAGGAGAAGTACAAAGCTTGAATACACATTTTCATTACTTGATGATGAGTCACTCATATGTTGCTGTCGTCATATGCATAAAGATCATATAATACAGTTATGATGCAGATATTCCCAAGTGTTGATACATGGATGATATTGTTGATAAGATGGCTATGGTGTTTTTCACATATCATGTGAATGATTTTATGATGATGAGTTGATATCTACATGCAGACATACCCTGTTATAGGACATTTATAGGTTGCTGATCTGGAAATGGTTGTACGCGAGTTTCATAAGGAGTATCCGCGTATATACGCTTGTTTCTGTGGAAACAATCGCGTATATGTTAATATGGAGGAAATCAGTGGGCTAGACTCAGGGTGAGAAGAGTCTGATATGGGTCAGATAGAAACCATCTGGCACAGGTTCAGGGGCAGCAGATCAACGTCTAATGCATTGTTGGCATTACCTTAGAAGCTTTTGGTGCTAGCTGTTGTTGGTTTCGGGTGGAACAAATGCAGAAGGAAATCATGATTGCTGATCTGAATGGTGAATGACAGATGCTGCTGCTATCTAGTGACTTTCATAAGTCTTGCTCTAAATATTTTGTCTCTATGTCATGTATCTCTTTTATGGTGTCAAGGTCATGTAACGACCTATTTTGGTTTCCCCACTATGCCTGGGATGAAGATGTAATTTATTTGGTTGTCATATTTCTGATGTATCCCCACTTGGTTGGGTGATGGATGTATGTATTGAGTATTTTGGTGATAGGAAGGTCTTTCATGATGTATAAGTCTTGGTTCTTCTTGAAGAACATCTTTTGCAGATCTTTCCTACAGTCAAGGGGAGCATGAACAACACAATTCAGAAAGAGCAGAGCTTTCAGCATGTAGCATGGACAGATTGGTACACCTTGGCATATACAAAGGGGGAGCTCATTCAGAGATTTCAACAGGTACTCAGGGGGAGTATGAACAGCGGAATGCCTTTCTAGGAAAGAGAATATCTTGGTTCGCCCTTTGCCCTTGATGTCAAAGGGGGAGAGTGATTTGGTATTGTTGCCATCAAGTCCAAAGGGGGAGATTGTTGGCATTATGATGCATGTGTTGTACTTGATGGCAACCAACTCATAGAAGATCAACTCACTTATATATATCTAGATGAATCTACGGAAGAGATATCAGATGAAAATTCTCAGTATGACAAGTCCAAAGGGGGAGATTGTTGGCATTATGAGACAAGTGTTGTCCTTGATGGCAAATCACACAAATGATAATTTATAGTGCAGCAAATTTATTTGATAAATTATAGTGCAACAAAGTTTATTTCATGTAGAGAAAAGTTCACGCACTTTTATGCAGAGAAAAGTTTATTTCATGTAGAGAAAAGTTCACGCACTTTCATGCAGAGAAAAGTCCCTTTCATGAAGAGAAAATTTCACGCACTTATATGCAGAGAAAAGTTTATTTCATGTAGAGAAAAGTTCACGCACTTTTATGCAGAGAAAAGTTTATTCCATGTAGAGAAAAGTTCACGCACTTTTATGCAGAGAAAATTTTATTCCATGTAGAGAAAAGTTCACGCACTTTTATGCAGAGAAAAGTTTATTCCATGTAGAGAAAATTTCACGCACTTTTATGCAGAGAAAAGTTTATTCCATGTAGAGAAAAATTCACACACTTTTATGCAGAGAAAAGTTTATTTCATGTAGAGAAACGTTCACGCACTTTTATGCAGAGAAGAGTTTATTTCATGTAGAGAAATGTTCACGCACTTTTATACAGAGAAAAGTTTATTTCATGTAGAGAAAAGTTTACGCACTTTCATGCAGAGAAAAGTTCCCTTCATGCAAGAGAATAGTTCACGCACTTTCATGGTTGGTTCATGGTATTAGTCCGACAGTTTTGATCCTATGGTTTTGGCCCGTGGTATTGCATCCAAAAGTGTTGATCTCACGCACTTTCATGGTTGGTTCATGGTATTAGTCCGACAGTTTTTGATCCTATGGTTTTGGTCCGTGGTATTGCATCCACAAGTGTTGATCTCACGCACTTTCATGGTTGGTTCATGGTATTAGTCCAACAGTTTTTTGATCCTATGGTTTTGGACCGTGGTATTGAGAAAGGACTAAGGCTATAAAAGAGGAAGGAGATCATTTGGCAAAGTATCATCTGAATTATTGAATATCTGATAAAGTGCTAGATCTGGAATACTGTGATTGGGTTATGGTGCAGATCTGGATCTGAGCTAAAGAGGGATCTCACCGGTTGATGGAGAACAAGATCTAAGGATAGATCAGGATCAAATGGTTTGAAATGAACTATCTCTATATATTTGATTATGCTTATTCTAGATCTGTATATTGAAAAATGATCTGAACTGGGTATAACTTAAGTTTGAAATCGCTGCAAGTCATGTTTGAATATTTATAGATCTGTACGTGGGTTGGCTTTGGTGTAAGCGCGTATATATGCAGGTTTGGTTCATTGTAGTAGCATATACAATTTGAGCTATGATATTTGAAGTCACAGGTGGTTCTGGTTGTTGATGGGTTCTGATGACAGTTTAAAGGTGTCAGTATTCTGCATATCCTGTTTGGTTGATTGGGTTTAGCTTCAGTATTGATGGATGAGAACTAATATTGGATCAGGATCATAATGACTCATATTTATGTGATCTGATGGACTAGATTTGGGTGCTAACACATATACTATCCCTGTATATGTATTGATCTGGTGTTTGGGTGATTCAGAAGATTGATTGATTATGTGCTTCAATGATATTAATGGGTCCAGTATGAAAATTGGATGAAACGTGGCCTTTCATATTATGTGTTGTGCTTCAGGAGTATCCAGTCTGAAAATGTATGAAACATGGTACCTGGAGGAGAGAAGATCGTAGGCCGGCACCTACGTACTAGTATCTTAGCTAGTACAAGAGCTAAGGGGGTGGTAGCTCCCTTCCAGTAGTAGTTGAAAACTTTGGAGCATTGTAGCAGGTAGCAGCCTGTGTACTAGTAAATGGATCGTCTAGTACAAGAACTATGGGGGTTGTAGCTCCCTTCCAGGAGAGACTGGAGAACGAGAGAGGGTTGTAGCTCTCTGCAGGTGGAAGCCCGCGTACTGGTATAAGACTGCACAGCACATAAATATTGTAAAAGGATTTTCTTATTAAGAAGAAGATTGAGATGACTTGCAGCAGGTGGTTTTCTCCCACATTGGGTTTCCACCTTATATCATTGTGTTCATGTGTGTGGCTTATGTGTGATGATCTGTTCTATTTTACTGCACCTGTTTACTATTAATATGGTTGATAATGTTCTAATGCACTCATTAAGGATCAACTAACTGAATCATAAGAAGTTGTGGCAGTAGCATATATGAATCTGAATATGGAAATGAAAAAGTTTTATTGATGTGATAATACTGATTCACCCCCCCCCTTCTCAGTATTATTTCCAACAACAAAGTAGATATACATTCTCTTTTCAAATTCCCCCCACCATTTCTGGCAAGTACCTCTTTATTTTTATGTGACCTTGAGGAGGATAACATATGCCTGAACTATAATCTCATCCTTCAGATGAGTATTTCAAAGCATTTTTAACGAACCCTAAGAAGGAGTGGTTCATTATCATTCTAGAGATGGGTCCTTTGTTTTTTAAATTTTACAAGTCTAATGAAGGCATAACTTGATGCCTTTTCATGTTTAGAGAGTTTTGAAAACAAATAAAAGGAAACTACAATACAAACTTTTTTCATTTAGATTTAATGATTCCGAAAAGAGGATAAAATATAAATCATTCATTTCAACATAAAATTTTAACATGCCCAGAGAATGTAAAGCTCGATGATTTTTCATATTTAGATGGTTTAAAAAATTGAAAAAGGAAACTCCAGTAGATCTATTTTTCATAAATTTAATGAGTCGAAAAAAGAATAAAAGTATGCTCATACCGAAAATTTCTATGTTTTAACATTTACTTGAAATCAACGCTCACTCAAATGACGTAAATTATCATATATACCCAAAAAATATGTCAGAAATAGGTAAAATGAGGTATTTTTTAAATAAAATATTAAAATGGTAATTCAAAATAATAAAATATTCATTTTTTTTAAGGGGAATTTTTTTTATTTTTTTACCATTTTGTTTTTTTACCTATTGTTGGATTGAAAAGCCCTCATTTTAGCTATAATATTTAAGAGATGATTTCAAGCAATAACCTAAATGACTTCTCGTGTTGTTTCTTCTAGGTAAGATATTTTATTCTCCTATTCAATTTCACGGCTTTTATTTTCATTTTCCACATTATTTTTGGTTGGATTTACTTAAAGTAGGAGAATTATGCCCTAAGGGTGTCACACCTATCCCCCGTCTATCAAGAATTGTGAAATTATATAGTTGTCATAGTTCCCAAATGGTTGGGATGTAGCACTATCACATTGTCTCTAAAAAAGGGGGTGCGACCACCGTAAAATAAAATCAGGATTTCATTTTTAAGAAAAAATATTTAAAATTTCTCTTATTGAAGAATTAATACATTCTTCCTTTGATGTTATAAATCATTTTGACTACCATGATGTTAGAGTGGAGGGAAAGAGAGCATGAGGAAGATTATTTAATAACTGCCAATGATGAAAATACGTTACTGACACTTTGTCAATGCAAATTGTATAAATTATTTCTGATCCTAAGCATGAGGGATCAATTGAAATTATTGGAACACTTGGTAAGAATGTGGGATCAAAATGAATAGAATTTTCATTTTTGTTTTCATAATCTTACCATAGATGTAGAGGATATCTACTTCTTGACTGTGCTCTCAAATATAGGGGCCCACATTTCATTAACTGGTTGGAGAGTTGGAGTTGAAACAACTGATGATTTTATTGTTCAATATTCTTCTCCAGGAACGAGGAAGAGCATTGGAAATATCCCAATCAAGGTAGTGAGAGATATTCCTCTTAGAATTGTGCTATTTACCATTACCCGCATATAAGGGAGCAGAACTCCAAATTTGGCTACTAAGCCCCAAATGCAATATTCTATAGAGTGTATGGAGCTCATAAATTTTAACTAATGTGAAGGGATCTTGGTCAACATGAAGGATCAATTCACCAAGTGTAAGACAGGTGAGTTCAAAAAATTCAGTTATGGATCAATTTTGGTGGCCTTCTTACTGGAAATGGTACTTGTGATGTGTCCACAGGTAGATATGGATGATCCACCTCCATGACATCCTTGTATGATGAGGTGGGTGAAGTTGACAATGTTCCATGGGGGCACATAGACATTCCCATTTAATCCCACATGGTTCATATGGTTGGAGGATCATTTGATATTGATCAAGGATTTCCCTTACGCAGGCACAAATTTATGAGGAGATATGGATCTAGGTCTTCTTGCAGAATTTCAGTGGGATGTGACAAGTAGAAAGGAATTTTCAAAATATTTCAATTTTTATGTATTTTTATTTTTAAATTTGTTTTGTTATGTTATGACTAATATCATGTTTACATGTAGATGTTGGATCGATCCTTCCAAATGGAATATCACCAATCCACCGGTGAGGCCAACAAGGTGGATTGGGTGACTATGACTAAGAGGCAACTGAGAAGCTTCAAGAGAGAGAAAAAACCTTGAGGGCTTGACTCAGGGCATTACAAATATGCGGCTCTAGGAGGTGCCTCAGTGCTATCACCACCATACTTTGGGAGTATCAGAGTAGATGGGCTGATTGCTTCGACATGTAGCTAGGGCAGTCGTATGCTATCATGGGCATCATGCCTATGGTTTTGACATATCACAGTTGGGATGTTTTGTTTTTATCGACATGTATTTTGATAAAGGCAATGGGCCTTATATAGTGAGAACACTTTTTATGATTTTTTTTTGCAAAACTTTTAATGGAAAATGATTTCTATTCGGCTACTATCTAATGAAATGTGTGAATGTTTTGGAATTTTATAAATTGTACAAATGTATATCTAATACATAATTTTCTAGAGTATCTATTAATGTATTGAGATTCCTTGGAATGTGTTGATATTCAAGATAATTAAATTCTCTTTCCAAGAGACAAACCTTTAATAATATTTGTAGAAGAGTAGGACTTCTACTAGAATAAACATTACTTAATTATAGTACTATGAGTTTAGAATCCATTCTAACAACCAATTGACAAATACCAAGAGAAATGGAATTGGATAATAGCTCAATCACTGCACTATATTTCACAATGTTGTTATTTCTATGACCAAGATATATCCCATGTAAACTTACTAACTCATCAATGGGCATATAGATTTCCCATGCAGCAAGCAAAGGGTTTTGAGTACTATGGCTAGCACCATCATCAAAGCCAACATAAGGTAAATGGGATGCCAACGTCTAGAAAGCAATCACAAAGAAATATAAGTAGTGGAGGACATAAATTATTTGCAAAAATAAAAAATGGCCACACACTTGCAGCAAACCAAAAGTATGGTACAACAATATACAAAGTACCCATGTAGAAAAAATTCTAGGTAAAGGCCATTTTAGGTCTCCCCAAAGAGAATTCCATCTTAATCAACCAACTCATAGGCCCCCTTTTTAAAAAACCCATTTAATGATGTAAGGGCCATGCCACATAGGTTCGAATTTACCATCTCCTAGCTTCCCATGCTCTTGGTCATATAAAAGGACCAAGTCACCTTCAACAAAAACATGAGGTTTTAACAACCAATTGACGAATACCAAGAGAAATGGGATTGGATAATAGCTCAATCACTACACTATATTTCACAATGTTGTTATTTCTATGACCAAGACATATCCCATGTAAACTTACCAACTCATCAGTGGGCATATAGATTTCCCATGCAACAAGAAAAGGGTTCTGAGTACTATGGCTAGCACCATCATCAAAGCCAACATAAGGTAAATGGGATGCCAACGTCTAGAAAGCAATCACAAAGAAATATAAGTAGTGGAGGACATAAATTATTTGCAAAAATAAAAAATGGCCACACACTTGCAGCAAACCAAAAGTATGGTACAACAATATACAAAGTACCCATGTAGAAAAAATTCTAGGTAAAGGCCATTTTAGTTCTCCCCAAAGAGAATTCTTAATCAACCAACTCATAGGCCGCCTTTTCGAAAACCCATTTAATGATGTAAGGGCCATGCCACGTAGGTTCGAATTTACCATCTCCTAGCTTCCCATGCTCTTGGTCATATAAAAGGACCAAGTCACCTTCAACAAAAAACATGAGGTTTTACATTTTTGTACTAATGAAATTTAATACACTTCTTGCGAGATTTGTTAGACAATGTGGCATCACAAAAAATTTCATCTAAACATTATAAATACAACAAATTTTCTCCCTCTATGGAAGTAGCAGGGAGAAATTTGATCGATTATTTTAGAGATGGAATCTCACATTCAATGGGTAAGAAAACTTCCAAGCCATATACAAATAGAAAGGGTGTGAATTTGGTAGTTGTTTCTGCTAAGGTTTGATTTTCCCATATTGTTGAAAAAGAAAATTAGATACCAATTCATTTTTGAATCCCTATCATTCGTTGAAGCATCATTATGATAACTTTATTTACTACTTCTACTTAGCCATTGGCCTGTGGATAATAAGGAGTTGAGTTTTCATGATGTAGACCCAAATTGGCAGATAACTCCAACATCATATAATTTTAGAAGTGTGAGCCATGGTCAGTGATAATGGCTTGGGGCACACCAAATATAGTGATGATGTGATTGAATACTAACAATGTTACAGCTAACTTGTTATTGACAAATGTAGGCATTGCTTTTGCCCATTTAGTGAAGCAGTTCATGGCAACAATAATGTACCCATGCCCCCTGGTTGAGTTAGGGTTACATGTCGTTAAGTCTATGCCCCATTTAGTAAAGGGGCCAATGGTAACTATAAGATAAAGTGAAGCAGGTTGTGCACAAATCTTACAATTGTAAAGATGACATAAGTGACATTTTTGGACAACCAAAATAAAATCTTTGAAGGGAGAGGGCCAAAAATATTTTGAATGCAATATTTTTTAGGTAGTAGCATACTTAGACGTATGACCACCACCTGCTCTATCATGGTATTCATTGATAGCTATTTTGTCTTCTTCATGAGTTAATCAGAGTCGAAATACATGATCAATATTATAAAGAGTATCACCAACAATAATATATTGTTGGGATTGTAATCAAGTCTGAAGGCGTTCGACATGTTATAATTTAATCCAAAAGTTTTGAGTTTGGAGATAGACAATGGCATCTCCATACTATGGGTTAGATGAATTGATAAGGAAAACAAATTCGTCGGGAAATGAATCTTCGACCATGGTTTTTTTGTTAGTATAGGGAATGTCACAAATAATTCTTAGACTTGGATCTTTCAAATTTTGAATCAAACTCTTGGAGGATGACAATCCACTTTGACTGTTTTCCACCCAGCACTTGTTTAGTCAGAATATGTTGCATAGAGTTGCAATAAGATATAATAGTAGTTTTGTGCAATAAAATGTAGTGAAAAAATCATTGAATAGGTTGCACAACTTCCAAGTCCAATTTCTCCACACGTGTATACTTAATTTTAGTAACAGTAAGGTTCCTACTGATATAATAAATAACATGTTCATCTTACAAATCATCCTATTGGACAAGTACCATGGAAATGGTATCATACAGAGCAACTAGGTACAAAAATTAGTCTCAATGATAATAGGGGGGGCATGTTATAATGATGTATGAGTTAACACATTGTTCAAAGAACCAAATCCTTTTCGAGCAATGCCATCCCAAATTAAGGGAACCCCTTTTTTTGACAGTCGAGTAAAACCATTCATGAGTTCACCATAATTGGGCATGAAACGATGTAAAAAAATTCCTCCCCTTACGAACTTTGGAATTAACGTAAAGTGGAAGGAGGAGATAAATTTAAGATAGCTTAACCTTGAATAGATTAACCCTGATCCCTTACTAAGACATGATGAAACCTAGGATAAATCTAGATTCCACACAAAAAACAAATTTATGTGGATTCAAACAAATATTGTAGTGCCAACAAATGAAGAAAGATCACTCACAAATGTGCCAAATGATCTTGATGTGCATAGAATCTGTAGGTAAATTATTAAGATATGGTTTTAAAATATGTTCGATGTCATGGAATGCATAAGACATGGCTCTATGAAAAGTTTCACTAGCATTTTTAAGCCCAACTAGAAGCTTTCGATAAGAAAAATTGTAGAAATTCTTACTGTAGATTAACCTGATTCTACAATATAACTAAAGAAAAATACTTAATCTACTTCTACAATCAAACTTGCAGAAGTTGAATCAATTTGATCAAGATCAAGCAGAACACATATAACAGAGAAGAAGAATCAATATACATGAAACACAAAAGAATACTCTGGGGAAAGCCTCAGCTAAAAACCCTGCTATTTGTATTATCATACAAGTGGAAATATCTCAGGATTACACACAGCTTTAGCTCTCACAGCTATCCAGCTCTCAGTACAATCCCTCACACTGCTCATAGATAGAATAGACTGCTCATATGCCTTCTCCTCTGCCCTCCAAGCCTCCTATTTCCTTGTGTTGTTTTCCCTGGGTGTTCCAGCTGTAACCTTGTGTGACACTGATCTCACACACTGCTCCAACACACTGTAAAACTGTGCAAATCTCAAGGAATGAATTCCTTCTGCATGCAAGAGATTTTCTTATAGGAAAATTATTGCAACTAATAGTACATTGTCCCTGTCTTTAATCTCAACTGGGTCTTTGTCTGAATTGACATGCATGAGTTATTTATGAGAGAATATTTATTTATCTGGAGTACACTAGTTTCATGTATGCATGCATTAACTGACTGAACTCACAATTAGTTCCTCAAATTGTTTGGAACTAATTTTACTGGAATTAACTCAGTTAACTGAGCTAACTAATTACAACTCAAATACAACTCATCCTTATCTCCTTAATTAAGGCATAACTTCCTTAATTTAAGGGATAATTGTTGCATGACTTCACAAAGACTTCTAGCTTGAATTCCTCCAACTAATTAAGTCAAGATGAATTAATTAATTATTTTCCAAGCAACTGGTGAGACTAAATTCGAATTTTAATTCTTAATTTTAATTCAAGGACAAATTAAAATTGGAACATTCTTGTTGCCACATTTCAACAAAAATTTCTCCAGGAAAAATAAAGGTAGTTTTATATTGATTCGAACACATTATGTTAATTTGATTATCGATGGAAAATATGTCATAAAGGAAAATAGTTCACTTTTGGCACATTAATAGATGATCTATTCAATGAATGTTGTATCCTTAGGGAAAGCTTTGTTGATACCCCTATAATCAACACATATGAAAATTCAATCTTGTTTCTTCATAACTGGAACACTTTTAGAAACCCAATCAGTTAGGGATATCGAATAAATAAAAACTGGTTTTAGAAAAATTTCAACTTCAAATTTAATCACAACAATTTTTCATGTATGCACTAGATGAAGCTTTTGACAAACAATCTTAGCATCATGGTATGTATTAATCTCATGAATGAAAATCCATAGGTCAATTCTAGGCATTTTATCGTGTTAGGTCCTTATAATACTAGTGATTCCCTCATTATTATTGTCATTGTAGCCCCTTATTGTTATTGTTGTGCCCCTGTTGACCCCATATTGTTATTATTGTGCCCCATAGAAGCCCACTATTTTTATTGATGTGCCCTTACATATTATTGTTATGTCGGCTCTGATTATATTGTGACCCCTTAGACTCCTATATATAGAAAGGAGGCTTTGTCATTTTTATTATCCAAGAATTATTCATTTGTGTAATGTAAAGGAGGTTTCCCCCTCGAAGAGGATTATTTTGAAGTAGTTTATCTCTCTTTTATTCTATTTTGTGAGTTGGTTGCATAACATTTGGTATCATAGCTTTGGATTCTAGGGTTTCGCTGCTTCAAACAGGACATTATGCAATTTTCGTTATAATTTTTTTCTACAAAGCTTCAAAATATGAAAAAAATCCCATTTGAGAAGAAATCGTGATGAATTTCGGGTCCTAATTTCAGACCATTTCGTGCTAACATTTCAGAGATATACACTGAGGAAGTTATGGTTTTTGCAGGATCCCGAATTCCATCTCAAATAGGCAACCTTGGGAAAATCATCATAACTTTTTCTCTGAGCATCAAATTCAAATTTCCTAAAAAGTGATAGAAAAAGAAAGGACTCTAGTTTGTTGGATATCGTTTTCAGGGCCTAAAGTCAAAATAGTGATACGTGGCATGTCGTACAAGTTCGCTCTACTAAAAACATCTATAATCAGCCATTGTGGGAGATTGAGAATAACTTTGTCTTGTAAAATAAAATCTTGATCAGACGTATGGGGTTGGAAAGAGGACGTAGAGGGCTACCATAGGATGAAATTTCGGACCTTGGAAATCCAAAATTACAGAGATACAATAGATTCAATATTGAGCTCCTACAAAGAGAAAAAAGGTGTGTAGTCTTTTTAAAAATTTGCATAAGGTTTGTTTGAAAAATTAGTTTGAAGTGATTAAAAGGTCATAGTGAAGAAAAATATCGTTAGTTGATGCCTTGAAGAAAGGAAATGGCTACACTTAGTAAGCAACCTGAAAGCTCTACTATGACACATGAAGAAGAGGAAGAAATGCAACATGATATATCAAAATTATGAGATCAAGTGCAACAAATTTCGTTCTCACAAAAAGTAACAAAAGCTAATATGGATGGTTTTAAGAATGACATCAATGGTATAGAAGCAAAAATTTAAGGCAACATTAAATATTTGAAGAAATACATGGAAGGTTGGAAGGATCGTTTGATAAAGTTGCTACAAGAAAGGCTTCCTAATGGCGAAAAGGTAGTAGAGGAAACTCATGATGAGAACAGAAGAAATGTTAATCATGATTTGAAGAAAGACAACAATGAATTTTTGAAGAAAGACATGGAAGGTTTGACAAATTTGCTACAAGAAAGGCTTCCTAATGGTGAAAAGGCAGTAGAGGAAACTCATGTTAATCATGATTTCATAGACTCTAATGTTGGAACAAAGACCCACCACGTTCGAAAGATCGATATGAGGAAACTTGATGGAAAGGATCATGTAACATGGATACTATAGATGGAACAATATTTGATCTCCATAATGTGAAAAACATACAAATGCAACTTTATATTTGGAACGTAATCAGTGTGTATGGTATCAATGGCTTTGCTCTAGTAAACAAATTGTCACTTGGTCAATTTTTACGTAGGAAATGATGGCACATTATGAGGATACAAAGAGCAACACCTTCTTTAGCCAATTGATAAATCTAAAACAAAAGGGTTCAATGGTGGAACACATTGAGGAATTCCAAAAATTGAATATAAGGGTAAATGATATTCCAGAGGAGCATCAGATTGACGTGCTCATAGGAACTTTAAAGGATAACATCCAACATCAGGTTCACCTTTGGGAACTTGATTCATTGGAGAAGGCATTTAGGTTGGCAAGAAAAATTGTAAGCAAAATTATGGCAACAAGGAAGCCTACCACTCACAACTATAAAGATGGAAGTATTGTTGCCCCTAGCCTTCCACAACCTATAAGTTTGACACCACAAAAATTGGAAGAAAAAAGAGCAAAAAGGGCTTTGTTACAGTTGTGATAGAAAATACACTAAAGGTCATAAGTGTGCTAAGAAGAAATTATTTTACATAGATTGTGAAGATGAGGAAGAAAAGGAAAAATAAATGTCAAAAGAAGAAGATATACACCAGGAATGAACCCTAGAGAAAGAAGAAATGAATCCGACCATATCTTGTAATGCATTGACAAGAATTACCACTCCTCAAACTCTCAAGATAGAAGGACATATCAAGAAGAAAAATGTAATAGTGTTGATTGATTCAGGTAGTACCCGTAATTTTATCCATTGTAAGATAGCCACGGAATTAAATTGCTTCCTATATCTAGTACCAGAGTGTCAAGTGATGGTTGAAAATGGAGGAACCATAAATTACTCTGGAAAGTGCCATAATATCAAGATATCCATGGGAGAATATGTATTGAATAGTCCAATGCTTTCTATTCCAATGGGTTGTGCTGATGTTATACTAGGAGTCCAATGGCTACAATCTTTGGGTATGATAGCTTTTAATTTCAAGAACTTTTCTTGAAATTTTCTTCAGAAGGTAAGGAAGTTGAATTAAGGGGTATCACAGGGAAACTGGGAAAGATAATCATTTCTAACGACATGAAAAAGCTTCTAAAGAAAGAACAATGGGGAGTGATTGCACAATTAAGTTCAATATAGGTTCCCACATTGAAATCATCTATTTATCCAAATATCCAAAAATTCTTGGACAATCATTCCAAGGTGTTTGAGACTCCCAAAGGCCTCCCACTTATTCATGATCATGATCGTGCTATTCATTTGATTCCAGGAAGTGTTCCTCCAAACATCTGGCTTTACAGATATCCCTATGCCCAAAAGAGTGAAATTGAACGTATGGTTGCAGAAATGCTAGAGGTTGGTATAATTCAAACAAGTCAAAGTTCTTTCTCTGCTCCAGTAGTATTGTTGCACAAGAAGGATGGATCATGGCACATGTGTCTGGATTATAGGGAGCGCAACAAGCTCACTATTAAAAATAAATTTCCCATTCCCATCATTGATGAATTATTGAATGAATTACATGGAGCAATTTACTTCACCAAGTTGGATATTTGTTCAGGATATCATCGAATTAGAATGAAGACTGAAGACATTCCGAAAACAACATTTAGAACTCATGAGGGTCATTATGAATTTTTGGTCTTGCCTTTTGGCCTTACCAATGCACCTTATACATTTCAAGGTTTGATGAATTCCATTTTCAAATCCTTAGAAAATTTGTATTAGTATTTTTTGATGATATACTAATCTACAACAAGTCTTGGAAGGATCATGTTCAACATGTTGACAGTGTGCTCAAACTATTGGAGGAGAAAAAATTATATGTAAAAACCTCCAAATGTTTCTTTGGAGTACAAGAGGTGGAATATCTGGGTCATATTGTATCTCATTAAGGTGTTAAGGTAGACCCTAGAAAAATTAAAGCCATTAAGGAATGGAAAATCCCCACATCAATAAAGATTTTTAGTTTTCCATTCCTTAATGGCTTTAAAATTAGTGGAAAATTAAAGCCATTAAGGAATTGCACACCTCTCCCTTAGGAGGGCACTCAGGATTTTTAAAAACTTACCATAGGGTTAAGAAGGAATTTTTTTGGGATGACCTTAAATATGATATTCAAAAGTTTGTGGCGGAATGTTTGGTTTGCCAACAAAATAAAGTTGAGACAATTAATACCCTGGGTCTGTTACAACCTTTATCCATTGCAAGTCAACTTTGGGAGGAGGTTTCAATGGATTTTATCACAGGTTTACACAAGTCCGAAGGAAAGAGTGTCATCATGGTGGTAGTTGATAGACTTACCAAGTATGGCCTGTTACACTAAAAAATGTCACCTTGACTACTTACAGTTAGTATGGCTCAAATCAACAGTCATGCTACCCTCTTAGGCAAGTCTCATGCCTCTGTTATCCATCTCAAACTCAAAGAAGAGAGAAAGTCTTGTAAAAAATCATGTTTATCTCTGGGGTCGCAGGTTCTCTCTAGTCTTACCTGCGGGGACGCGGACCTTGTTCACAAAATCTGCGTCCATGGACGCTCTGTATGTTAAGGGACAGGTGCGTCCCTCTGTAAAAGGCAAAATGCGCGAGTTTTATCTTGAAAAAGTTACTTGTGGTTACTTCTAGAACATTCTAGAGGTCGGTTTGATGAAATGGATGCGCCTCCAGTTGGTTCATGTATCTCTATTAAGGGGGAACTTATCCCATCAATAAGGGAGCTATCCCACCCAAAGAGGGGGATGATCCCATTGATAGTGGACCTGAATAACCTCTTTACAGCACTATAAATAAAGGCATTGAGCCAGAAGGAGAAGAGGTTGGAGCTATACATTTTCTTTGGGTAAATGCTGCAGGATTTAGGTCTTCCATTAGAGCCTTTGTGAGGAGAGATTGTCTTCACTTGATTCTACTTGGGAGAGGGTGAGCTTTGTCAAAGTAGAGGAAAACCCTTGATGGACCCTGGGAGGAACTTGCACAACACCAAGGCCAGGTTGTAAGAGTTTCTTTGTTTCGTTATTAATACAAACTGGTTTATTTTTCTCAATAGCTTGTGTTAATGAGTTATTTCATGTGTTCCTTGGTCTGCATGTTGAATATATGTTTTATTATATGAAATGCAAGTGCTTGGTAATTGTTTGATTGTTTGTGGTTGCAGGAATTGACTTGAAGGAGGAGCTCATCCGGATCGTCAAGAACGGACTTCAACAACAGCGTTTTGGAATAAGGTAAGCCTAAACACTTGTAGTTTTCATGTTGTAAAAGGTGTATTTAGAGAAAGATCACTCCATTTTGTCTTGTTTGTCATTAGAATGTCTTAGACTTCTAGGAAGGTCAGTCGTGTCCGCACCCTTGACAGATTCCGTGTGACAAATTGGCGACTCCGCTGGGGAATCCATTAATGAGAGAGTCTTTTCCTTTATATGAACTTTGCTTTGAGAAAATCATTTTTATTTTCTGGTTTTTGACTGTGAGAATTAGTATTTGGGTGGCTTAGCTTTAGATTTAGTTGGCTTTAGTTTTTCTTCCTTTTTCCAGAAGGACGCAGTCTCTGTGTGCTGCACAGTGCGTCCTTGGACGCGCTGTTGTCGACTGCACAGTGCGGGGCCGCACCTGTGACAACGGGTGGCCTGCGTCTTCCTGTAAAAGTTAAGAAAATTCCATTTTTGCTTTAAATTACTTTTAGATTTTGTTTTTTCTTAGTGTTTTCTGCCCAGATCCTTTAGTACCCTGTCAAGAATTCTCACCTGAACTAGTTTTGTGAGCTTTGAGTGTTTTAGTGGTTTTCAACGAAGTTTAGACCTAGGGTTTGATTTTTGGAAAGGCTTTGTAGTGACTTTGAGCTTAGAAAGTTGTCCAGCCTTAGATATCTCTGGTTAGTCAACCTTCTTAGAAGTTGAGCCTGTCGTAAAGTCTCCTTGTTTGAGCAACTTGTCATTTGAGTTGTTTTGGGTCAAATTTCGAATTGCTTGTTTATAAAGTATTGATTTCCATTTTACAAAAAGAACAAAAAGATTAGAGTTTTGTTTTGGCTAGTTTTTGATTCTGCAATAAGCTAGTCCTTGATTTGATTGTGATCAAGTAAAACACCTTAGAAATAATCATTGTTAGTTTTGGCCTCGTTAAGATTGCTTAGAGTAAATTTGCCTTTAGTTTGCTTATGAGTGCATTTTCATAGATTTTAAGAGTTGTTAAGATTGATTTTTGGTTATATTAGATTTACTTGCTTTATTAAAAGAAAAATACAAAAACATCTTCTTAAAAAGTCTTGTTTCAAGTAGCTTTTTGTTTTCAAAAGAAGAAAAGAGTTTTTTCGTGCATGTAAAGAGAAGTTATGTTTTTATGCTTGGAAAAGAAAAACGAATTGTTTCTTTGATTGTCTTCAATTAAGAAGTTGCTTTTATAAAGATTGCATTCTCTCAACTTTTTAGTTAAGCAATTCATCGAAAAAGTAAAGTAGTGGATAAATCATTTTAGGTGCATTTTGTAGTGGTTTCGAGTCGAGTCAACACACCACTAGTTTCACTTCCATCACCTTTTGACTTAAGAAACAACCTTAAAAGTAACGCTTAAATTAAAATCAATCTAGTAATCTTTATTTTTCTAGGGCTCTGAAGCACCAACATAGCTTAGGCTAGGGTCTTGGAGTAGGTGAGTACTTAACTCTCCAAGACTACAAAACCAAACAGATAGTCTATCTTGAGTAGAACAAATCCAATTGTTTCAGTTACATTCTGGGAAAGCTCCTCTTAAAGGAGAAACACGAGCTCGTGTCCGAACCAGTGAGGGGATCATTCCTCCCTCGTTGGGAACGACGCCAGGCAGTACGTATTACAAACGGTAAACCTCGGATTAACCATTGTCGAGGAGCCAGGGGTCACTTATCGGTAAACCTTGGATTGTTGTCAAGGAGCCGGTAAGGGGATTGGAGCTTGCTACTCTGCCCTTGCGTGCTGTCGGAGTTTAGACTGTTCCCCCAGGTGTAATTGTTGTGATTGGTAACCTTAGTGGCCATAATATCTAGGATTCTACCCAAGGTGACGGTGGAGGGAAGGTCCCACTGTACCTGGAGCAGACGTCGGTTATACTCACTTGGATTTTCTGGGGGGTTCGCTTCACTTCGAGACGGTTAAAGTGGAGGAACTTGGTCCAGTCTATTCATTAAGCAGGTTGCCGGGGTAACTGTTCCACCCACTATTTCTGTACTGAATCCTGCGAGGTTGGGCCTAATCACCAACTAGCGCTTTTGGTCCGGAAGACTACTGTTTGTGTGTGGTTTGACGCTCTAGATTATTTAGGCGTGTGCTTCAAATTTGATTGGTTCTTTAGAAGACTTTAGGTGGTTTGATTTGAAATTTTTTACTTTGATTTCGTGTGTTGTAGTTAAAATCTTTAATTGTGGCGGAATTACCGAGAAGGTCCCGTCGCATTGCGGGCCAGTCTCCTGAAGTTGTTTCTGTGGCCGAATTGTTGAGAAGATCCCGTGAACTTAGGGGTTCACCTCCTCGAGACGACCCCAGTTATTTAGAGGGTTTAAAGGTCCTTGTAACTCCTCCTAGTGGCAGTAGAGTAGGTTCACCTGAAGAAGGAGAATCTTCCTTGGTAGTCCATCCAGATTACCAAAGATTAGAAACAGGTTACAATCCCGAAGCTGTTACAGTTTCCGAGCTTGCTGGTAGTTTTTCATCTGCCAGTGAAACAGGCGAAGAACCTGAAATTTCAGAACCTGTTACTCCAACTCCTAGTGTTCCTGATTCACCAAGAATAGAAAGAATTATCACCGAAAATCTTCCTGTTGGATTAATTGCTATAGAAGAACTTGTTCCAGAGGAAGAAATAGGCGTTTCTGATTCTGAAGATCTAATTACCCTTGATCTAAGGGAGCGTGAATCCATCTTTTACAGTCCTCCTAGAAGTGAATCTTGGTACCTTGCATTAACCAATTTTTTAGACAACTCAGTAGGTTTTTCTACACCTCGTACTCCGGTTCCACCTAGAGGAATTCATTCTCCTGTAAATATGTCTGGTCAGTCATCTGTGTTTTCACAAAGTCCTGAATCATTTTTACATGGCGGTCCTTCTGTTCCTACTGGGTATCAATCACTTTCTGGTACCTTTGCGGGAGCATCTCCTCAACCTGTTGATCATGGGTTATTAGTTGGAAACAGTGGTAATGTACCATTGAGTATAGGTGAAGTTTATATGATGTCAGGTTCAACTCCCATTAACCAACCTCAAGGTGGCCAATTACCGCCTGGGGGGCAACCTTCGTTAATGCCTGGGGGGCAACCTCAAGGTACTTCATTTGTGACTGGGGGGCAACCTCAAGGGTATCAACCCCAGCCTCAATATGTACCCCAAAGTCAACCTCAGTATCAGTATCAACCTCAAGATGGCAACCTCAAGGATGGCAACCTCAAGGATGGCAACCCCAAGGGTATCAACCCCAAGGGTATCAACCTCAAGGATACCAACCTCAAGGTCAAGGTCAACCCCAGTATTCGTATTTACCTCAAGGTTATCAACCTACGGGTCAATACCCTGGTCAAGGTTATCAACCACCTCAAGGGCAATCATATGGGACTACACCTTACAGTTATCAACCCTATCCTCAATACGGCTATGGATCTCAGTATCCTCAACCTGTTACGAGTCAATACCCTGGAATGTTAACATGGGATCCGTCACAGGGTCAACAGATGTCGCAACCAAGTATACAGTCGGTACCTCAAGCAGGACAACCTGCAGTTCCTGGTCCACCCCAGCAACCGCAACCTGTCCAGTCAAGTGTTCAGACCCCTGTAACTTCTGTAGTTACTCAGCCGCCAATTGCACCTAGTACTCCACCTCACACGGCTGCAGCAACTACCGCTTCATCTACCATGCTTACTTCTGGAGTATCGGCAGCTCCGGTTTCTACTGTCCCTGTAACCGCTCCTCAGACATCTGTACCGTTGTCTGGACCCACGGTTCAAACCACAGTCCAGATGCCTGCAGGTCAACCTGGTACAAGTACGGTTGTTACTACTCAACCTCAATTTGTTCAACCTCCGTACCAGGGACAGTATCAACCTGGGCAAGCTGCCCAACAACCGGTTTACCAGTATCAACCGTATCCTGGGTACACTTATCAACCACCTCAACAACCCCAGTACGGTCCGGTTAATCCTGGTTTTCCAGGAGGATATAATATCCCCAATGCGAATCCTGTTCCTAGTTATCCTGGATATCCTCCTCCTGGGGCTGGTATTGTGACTCAGAGTTTCAGAGATCCTAACCGGCAGTTACCATTTATTGCGACTTTAGATTTACCCGACTTGACGCGCCTAACGAACGATCCAATTCAATATCTTCCGTTCTGGCCGCCAATGCCAAATAAGTTGCCCAGCGATATACCCAAGTTCGAAGGTAAGTCTGGAGAGGATCCGTCTAATCACGTGATGACTTACCACCTCTGGTGTGCATCAAATTCCATCTCAGATGATTCTATCCGCTTACGTCTTTTCCAGCGTACACTCATTGGTCTCGCAGCCAAGTGGTACATTGAGTTGCCACGGGCTTCTTTTTACAACTTTAGCCAGTTAGCTACTTCATTCTTAACTCATTTTCAGTTACCAGTCAGATACGATAATGGTACAGAATTATTAACTTCGCTAAAACAATCGACATCCACGTACATTTCTGATCACATCCATGAGTGGAGACGTCGAAGAAGATTAGTGAAAGTTTTTATCCCGGACCAAATTTTAGCTGAATGGTTTGTAAAATCATTATTACCAAGAATTACTGAAGATGTAGCTAAGGCCGGCGTAGTTACTGAGGAGCAAGTCATTGCTCAGGCACAATACCTTGACTTAGTTTACACTCAGTCGGGTACGTTACACGAGAAAATTCCGGATCTTCCAAAGTCAAACCAAATCGCTGCTGCTCCTTCGGGATCTCATGCCGCTGATGGTATGATCGGTATCGTGACTACGAAGAGTAAGAAGAAGTCTTCCAAGACCTCCAATACTCCAATTATCACTTTGCCTGATTCTCCGACAGGAGAGTCTTCTCCTCCTGAACTTACCGCCGACATTCACGCTGTAGAGTCATCTACGGCCAAATCCAAAAACGGTGGAAAGAAGAAAGGAAAGAAGAAGGCTAAAGCAGACAAGGCTCCAAAGGAGAAAACGGAAAAGTCGGAAACCAATGACGAAAAGCGCAAACCTCGTTATCCTTGTCTCATTTGTGAAGAAGATCATTTTACGAGAGACTGCCCTCATCGGGCCGAGGTAGTGAAAATAGTTAAAGGTTCTCCCACTCCTGCTGTGTTAAAGAATCCATTTCCCGAGCAGGAAAATAAGATGATAGGTTCTTCTTCGAATGCCAGTGAAGAACCCATTTTGATGATGTCTCATGTCAGGATTGCGACTCGATCGCAAGATTATGGTAGTAAGGCTCCTGTTGATGGTAAAGAAGCAGAATCTTCTCACTCTAACCCATCAACCTCAGCTCCTGGTTCCGATCCACTACAGATCGAAAAACCTAACCCAGACTTAGTGATTAAGCCGCCCGCCAAGGGTGTACTTCGAAGGTCTGCTTTCAATCCACATGCGAGAGCAGCCCAGAATTACAACATTGTTGAAGACTTAGCTGTTTCACCTTCAGCAATGTCGGCACTCGAAGTGCTGCAATCATGTCCAGCGCAACGAAAATTGCTTTTGTCGGCTATTGGAGCTGTCGATGTTCAGGACCCGAACCTAATGATCTTTGATCTAGAAAGTAGTACACCGCGTCTCCCCCATCAAATGGCTTTCCAAATTCCAGTGATAGTCAAAAACAGGCCTATTCATCGGACTGTGATTGATGAGGGAGCTTCTACGTGTATTATGTCGATTCAATGTTGGAGATCGCTTGGTTCTCCTTCGTTGAACCAATCCCCCACCATCCTTAAGGCCTTTGATGGCCGTGGGTTCCGTCCGTTTGGTATTCTACAAGAATTGCCTATAGGGGTCGAAGGTAAAACCGTTAGTCTGGATGTGGAAGTGGTTGATGCCCCTCTAGACTACAACCTTCTTTTGGGTCGAAGTTGGTCATATGCTATGACAGCGGTCGTTTCATCGGTCTTCAGAGTCATTAAGTTTCCACATAACGGTAAGATCGTGACTATTGATCAGCTGACATACTTTTCATCCGACCCAACCTCTTTAGAAACTATCCAGCATGTTGGTAAAACGACAATCCCTTATAGGGACATTGGTGTAGGTTTAGTTAAGGATTCCGGTTTACTGGGAACTTTTCCTCTCCCTCCACTCAATGCAGACCCTTCGTTCGCAACAATTCATATGATCACGTCAGAAAACATTATTTATGATGATCCTTGGTATGTTCCCTCTGACTCTGAGCTAGACTCACTCGGTGATGTTATGCCGTTGAGTCCGTATGAGATTGCTTATGAAGCTCTTATGTCTTTTACCGACTTTCATTCAACCGACCAAATGAATGTGGTCAGTGAAGAGTCACTTTTCACCTCACCCTTAGAACGGATAACGTTTCCCGAAGAAGTGTCATCTGACGAACAACTTCGCGAAATCCTAAGTGTAGATGATCTACCATGGGAAGATCTCCATCACAGATCTTCGTTTTTACCTAAGGATGATGCATTTGAAAATGATTTTTCATCTATCTTTACCGCTGAATATGTCAAAGACGCTCAGGATCCAACGAAACATTCTGATTCAGAGCTGAATTTAGGGAATATTTCTCGTACTATTCCCATTGATATTTCAGTGAAGCCCGGAATCGAGGAGAACATTCATATAGGTGCCGCATGTACTGAAGAAGAAATTGAAACTTACAAGGCCCTATTCCAAGAATTCCGCGACGTGTTTGCCTGGTCCTACGAAGAAATGCCAGGAATCGATCCTGCCATTGTTGTTCATGAAATCAAAACCTACCCGGATGCTAAACCCATTCGGCAACGGTTGCGTCAGATTCACCCTCGAAAAGCAGCTGCAATCAAAGCCGAAGTCGAAAAGCTGTTGAAAGCAGGTTTCATTTATCCGATCCCGTTAACGGATTGGGTATCGAATATTGTTCCCGTCAATAAAAAACAAGGAACAATAAGAATCTGTATCGATTATAGGGATATCAATCGAGCTTGTCCAAAAGACAACTATCCTACGCCTTATATCGATCAAATTATTGATGATTGTGCCGGAAGTGAGATGTTTTCCTTCATGGATGGTTTCTCAGGTTATAATCAAATCAATATTCTACCTGCCGATCAACCAAAAACGGCATTCATTTGTCCATGGGGGACATTTGCTTATTGCAAATTACCTTTTGGCCTTAAGAATGCCGGTGCTACTTTTCAACGGGCCATGTCTTATGCATTTCATGACATCAAGCACATTGTGCAACCCTATCTCGATGATTTGCCTGCTCATTCTTTACACCGAGCTGATCACCTTGTCCATTTACGAGCAATCTTTATGAGGTGTAGGCATTATCGAATTCGGTTGAATCCCCACAAGTGTGTTTTCTGTATAGAAACAGGTCGATTGCTGGGATTTGTTGTTTCCAAAACCGGCATTCGCGTCGATCCCTCGAAAGTCGAGGCTATCATCCAATTGCCTCCTCCTTCGAGTTTGCGCCAACTCCAAAGTTTGCAAGGGAAAGCGAACTTTTTACGCCGATTCATCCCTAACTACGCCGAGGTCACTAAAGGTTTTACACGGTTGTTGAAACAGAACGTACAATTCTTTTGGGACGAGATTGCTCAACAATCTTTTGATGCACTGAAACACGCGTTGACCCATGCACCGTTATTGCATCCTCCCAACTACAACCAGGACTACTTCTTATACCTCGCAGCTTCGCATTCCACCATTGGAATGGTGTTAGTTCAAGAAGATGAATTCAAGGCAGAGCATGTGATATATTACCTTAGCAGAACCTTAAATCCAACTGAGTTAAAATATTCACATGTGGAGAAATTGGCCCTGGCAGCCGTTCAAGCTGTCCAGCGTTTTCGTCACTACATTCTTCTCCGCAAAACTACTGTTATTTCGGATTGCAACCCTATGATTTATATCTTGACAAAACAACTGCTAGGGGGCAAGTACTCTAAATGGATCGTCATCCTGCAAGAGTTCGACTTGGAGTTTGAGAAGTCCAAGTCTAAGAAATCTTTAGTCTTCGCGGAATTGATGTGTGATTTCCCGAGTGCTGACACAGAGACTGTGGCAGAGGAGTCCATTGCGGACGAATCTTTGTTTCTTATTAGCACTGTAGATCCGTGGTATGGGGATATAATCATCTATCTCCAAACCCAAACCTTTCGGCCTGAAGCTTCCAAGGAAAACCGTCGAAAAATTCGGTTTCAATCCCAGCAATACAGAATTATTGGAGATACACTTTATCGCCTGGGGGCAGACTTAGTTTTTCGACGTTGTTTAACTCACGATGAGGCTGAGAGAGTTTTGAATGATTGTCACTCTGGAGCATGTGGCGGTCATATGTCTGGGTATGCCACAGCTCAGAAGGTGTTGCGCGCTGGCTATTTCTGGCCGTCTATGTTTAAAGATTGTATCCTTGCCGTCAGAAAATGCCACAACTGTCAAGTGTTTGATCGCAAGATGCGCGCTCCACCTGCTCCTCTCCACCCTATAATTGCCGCTGGTCCATTCGCCAAATGGGGCATTGACTTTATTACTTGTAACCCTCACTCGGCCGGGGGGCATGCGTATATCATCCTTGCGGTTGATTATTTTACTAAGTGGGCCGAGGCGATGCCTACATTCGACGCAAGCGGCAAGACAGCTGCACTTTTCGTATTCAATCATATCATAACTAGGTTTGGTGTCCCACAAGCAATCATTACGGACCATGGAAGCCATTTTCGAAATGTCATGATGACTGAGCTTACAAGCCAGCTTGGTTTGCGCCACGATAGCTCTACACCTTATTATCCGCAAGCCAACGGTTTGGTTGAGTCAATCAACAAAGTTCTAGTCGTCATGATTCGACGGATCATTGGTATCCATCGAACGAATTGGCATAACATGTTATTTTCGGCGCTATGGGCATATCGAACTTCAGTGAAAAATTCAACAGGTTTCACCCCTTTTCAGCTAGTTTATGGCTTAGAAGCTGTGTTACCTATTGAGTGCGAAATCCCATCACTTCAAATGGCTGTCGAATTACTTCCAGCTACTTCCGAAGAGGAGAAACGGTTGTTATACTTAGCTAAATTAGATGAGACTCGACGTGACGCTACTTTAGCTATCGAGACTCACGCGAAACGAATGAAAGCTCAGTACGATAAAAATGTAACCCCTCGAAGTTTTTCGGAAGGAGACCTAGTACTATTATATGATCAAGCTAACGATAAGCTAGGTGCCGGAAAATTCGTTCCCATGTGGCATGGGCCCTACATTGTAAAGCGAAAGCTAGCAAAAGGGGCTTATGAGTTAGTTGATTTTGATGGGGACTCTTTGGGCAAACCCAGAAATGGACTTTACCTAAAGAGGTATTATGCTTAAAATGATGGATGGAGAAATTTTTAGATAGGTTAGATTTCCTTTCTAGCTAGCAAGTGTGTTAGTTTAGTCAGTGTGCTTAGCTTAGCAAGTGTGGTTTTTCGTCATTATTTTGGCTCATCTTGGTTTTACTCTTGATATTGTAGATGTCGACGCCTCTCCAAACATACATTGGATTTGCTGATGGTGCTTGTCGTAGTACACGGAATATCTCTTCCGCAGCTTGGGTTATCTATTCGCCCTCTGACGAGTTAGTTTCTATGCATGGGGTAAGCCTCGGTCAAACAACGAATAACATTGCAGAATACAGTGCAGTGGTTGAATTATTATCCGAATCTATTTCATTTGGAATTCGACGTTTGATAGTGAGGTTAGATTCTGAACTTGTTGTATTACAGCTTAATAGAGTTTATGCCATTAGAAATCCTGTGTTATTAAGGTTGTTTTTGAGAGTGCGTCTCTTGGAACGTGAATTTGATTACATTGAATATCAACATATTCCAAGGTCTTTGAATACATTAGCAGATGCAATTGCTTCTCGAGTGTTGGACAGACATTTATAATAATCATGCAAGTAAATTTAAAGACATTTCATCATACATGTTAAACAAGATAAGCCGGTAATAGTGATATATAGATATAGATAGAAGTGTGTCCAAAAATATATACATCGTCTTCGATCATAGGTTTAACACACCTTATGATCGGCAAAATGATAGTGCAAAAAGTCAAAAATGTCACATGTGACTACAAAAGTGACTAGTCAATCACTGGTGGTGCTCTCTGTACGACACCACTGCGCGGGCTATCTTGCGCAGAAATCTCCTAAACGGTCCAGGGACCGCGACCACGAAGCGCTGAAGCCTCATTGGAATATCATCCATAGTAGTCTCAGGTATATCTGCCGTGAGACGCTCTAGATCATGCTCCAAATCGGCTAGTACTTCTGCTGTCGCATCCTGTAGGGCCGGTGCCGGTGCAGCTGGATGTCGTCTGTCGTAAGGCCGGAGATTGGCTGGACGCTGTGGTCCAACATCTGCATTTTTAAAATTTTACTGTTACTTTGAGACGATATATATAAAAAATAAAAAAATACATAATTAGAAAACTTGTGAAAATGAAAGTACCTCTGTCATCCCATTGTTCTCCCTGTGGAAGAACCATGTCCGGATCACCTCTGAAATCCATTCCGGCATATGGAAAGTCTTGTATCACAAAAAGCTGGCCCTCTAGCCAGTCGAAGTAACTGTCTGAGAATCGAACCACTGCAGCACCCTCGTCAGGATGCCGGGCCATCACCGCAACCCATCGAACAAGCTTTGGCTCCCGAGGACCCAAGTCATCAACAGTGAGTTGCTGAGGGATCAGCATAGGAACTCTCTCCAAGGCAAAGCTCACGACTAGAGGCCCATATCCAAAAGTCTTTAGTCGTCCGTTCTTTGCCTTGGTTAGTTGGCTCTTCATATGAGCCGACACAGCTTCGCACCAGTTGAAGATGGTGCCTTGGTAACAGTCAACTGCCATCCGCATTTGGGATCCGGAGGCAATGTGCAAGGCGGCCGCGCCACAAATCCTAGTGACCGTAAATGCAATAACTCTAAGTTCCGCCAGAGCGATGTGCTTTATCTCCACGCCTTTTTTATGGCGAGTCCCTGGTCTGCACCACTCCTCGCGGAGATCATCAAGGGATTGGCCACCCGGCCTGGTCCCCGCAAGGTTGAGTTGCTCACCTCTGTTTGGCAAGCCAGTGAGAAAGTATACATCCGAGGGCTCTATCTCGAGCTGGTGCCCTCCAATGTAAAAACATTGATCTTGAACGTTCCATCGCTCAACCAGCCATTCCAAAAATCTTACCTGGCCCCTCATGCCCGGTATGGTCCAATATTTGTACAATCCACATGTTCTTAAGGCATCCAGAGAGGGTTGGTGGTTAATCGCAGCTTCATCGTCCTCTACGTGCTCTCTCTCTCTCCAGTCTAACATGTTTTAGGCCCTGCACATCAAAAGAGTCAATTAGAAATTAATTTGAGAAATTTGGTGGTTTTTTGAGAGAGTTAGGGTTTTGAAATGCGCCCTTTGCGGAAGACGCACCCCGGCTTTGTAGCACAGGGCGTCCGGACGCAGCTCGCCTGAAGGCGGACTGCGTCCCCCGACCTTTTTCCCGTGTGAGAAAAAGTCGGGGGACGCGGGTCACCCGAAGGGCACCTGCGTCCGCCGAGGGGCGCATTTTGAACCCAAAACCCCCCCAAAAAATGAAACAGAGACCAAAAACAAAAAACTAAACGGATAAAAATGAAGAGTGGGATGTGTAAAATACCTCGGTGAAGCGGCGTTCGATTCCGACGGTCAGATTTTCCGCAGCAACCACGGGAAGTTTCTTGTCAAAAGCTCCTTTTTCAACCTCAACAGTGAAACGGTAAAAATGACATGGTAAAAGGTCTTTTTATAGGTTTTTTGGATGAATTAGTTCATTTTTTACCATGAAAAGATGTTTTCGAATGTATTTTTGCCTATTTTAAACAGGTATGAGTAATGTGTCGCTTTTGTGCAGGACGAAGGGATTTCGAGGGAAATTGTAATTTTTCACAAACAAAATTTCAGAGTCATCTTTTAAGCCCTTTTCTGACTCCTAAAACATGAAAAGATCGCCGAGTGTTTCTTTTTCACTCGTTAAAACGGAATTAAAAGACGGTCCCCTTTTAGCTCTTTTCTGACCGCAAAATCAGGAAAAGATTGCCGGGTTTTTGTCGTTTCAAACTCGATAAGGAAATAAAACGACGTGTCTTTGATCGCTTTTTACTTTTCAGGTCAACGACACTATTATGAAAGTACTCCTTGGTCGCAAGATCAAGCGGTTCCCCCAGGTATTATTTTATACTTTTTCGGGCTTGAGGGACACAAATATACGAAAAAGTTCAACGTGGAGTTTCCTTAAGTTTTTCAGACTCTCTAAAAATGAAAAACGCCGAGTTTCTCCTATACTGGGCTCGTTAAACTTTTACAGTAAAGGACCTGTTCAATTACAAACAGGAACGAACCACTCCTTCCTAGGGTTCGAATTTAAACTAGGTTGGACTCGTCCGAAGGATGAGCTTATAATCAAGCATATGTTATCCTCCTCAAGCTTGTTAAAAATAAAGAGGTACTTGCCAGAAATGGTGGGGGAAAAAAGAGAAGAATGAACCTATTTGTCACCTTTTGCCTCAGAAGAAACTTTATTACCGCTCTTGAACACGACACTTTTCATTCACCTGGGTTGGGAAATCTTTTACCTCACAGTTGACCAAATCACTTTGAAAATCTTTAACCGGGTTCAGGGATCAACTTTGAGTTATTCGTCACCAAACCATCTGTTGTGTCGTTATGTGTTCAAGAGGTCTGCAAGCAAAACTTTCATCTGCAAAATACTTGTCATCCATTTGACCATCCCTGAGTCAGTCCTTACAGCAACATTTCTTCAACTTGAACAATGATTTCGTGTTGCGGGCTTGCCTGCAACGGGTCGCTTTCTATCGACATCGACACATTATCTAGAAAGATGACTTAGGAATCGACAGTACCTTGAAGTCTGCATGCATCAATGGCAGGTTTCTCGCCTTTGACGTCAGTTTACATCATTGACTTTCGATCAGAGGATTCCGTGAAGTGTTCGACATCAAAACATCTATTCACATTTCACGGGTTGTGCTTGGTACTTTGAGGACCATTGACATTACTGGTGGTTTCTCTCACGCTTGTTAACAGTTTACATCATTGACTGGTAATCAAGTGGTTTCTACCATGTTCGACATCGAATCATTTAATCACATGGCTAGAATCGTACCAATTCGGGAAGTAGAAGTGAAGACCCTGGATCTAGTTTCTACCATCCAGGCTGCGAGGAGTTTTGTATTCATTATCTATGTAGACTAATCATAAACAGATGGCTGCGTCCATACTGTGTCTACAAAAGTCTATAAAAATGATGTACTGCAAGATCATTCCTGTATCAGAATAGTTAGTCCATTAGTTAAAGTTTTGAATCTGAGTATGGGAATGCCTACCTCAGTGATGATATAATCTTATCCATGTATTTTGTGTTGAAAATTGCAGGTTCCAACCAGGCCATCCACAAGGCAATCCTTGAAATGATAAAGCGCTTCACCCTTCCTAGAATTACAAAACCCTATTCTATTCCAGGCTTCGCACTTTAGGGGGCAATCTGTTACACTAAAAAATGTCACCTTGACTACTTACAGTTAGTATGGCTCAAATCAACAGTCATGCTACCCTCTTAGGCAAGTCTCATGCCTCTGTTATCCATCTCAAACTCAAAGAAGAGAGAAAGTCTTGTAAAAAATCATGTTTATCTCTGGGGTCGCAGGTTCTCTCTAGCCTTACCTGCGGGGACGCTGACCATGTTCACAAAATCTGCGTCCATGGACGCTCTGTATGTTAAGGGACAGGTGCGTCCCTCTGTAAAAGGCAAAATGCGCGAGTTTTATCTTGAAAAAGTTACTTGTGGTTACTTCTAGAACATTCTAGAGGTCGGTTTGATGAAATGGATGCGCCTCCAGTTGGTTCATGTATCTCTATTAAGGGGGAACTTATCCCATCAATAAGGGAGCTATCCCACCCAAAGAGGGGGATGATCCCATTGATAGTGGACCTGAATAACCTCTTTACAGCACTATAAATAAAGGCATTGAGCCAGAAGGAGAAGAGGTTGGAGCTATACATTTTCTTTGGGTAAATGCTGCAGGATTTAGGTCTTCCATTAGAGCCTTTGTGAGGAGAGATTGTCTTCACTTGATTCTACTTGGGAGAGGGTGAGCTTTGTCAAAGTAGAGGAAAACCCTTGATGGACCCTGGGAGGAACTTGCACAACACCAAGGCCAGGTTGTAAGAGTTTCTTTGTTTCGTTATTAATACAAACTGGTTTATTTTTCTCAATAGCTTGTGTTAATGAGTTATTTCATGTGTTCCTTGGTCTGCATGTTGAATATATGTTTTATTATATGAAATGCAAGTGCTTGGTAATTGTTTGATTGTTTGTGGTTGCAGGAATTGACTTGAAGGAGGAGCTCATCCGGATCGTCAAGAACGGACTTCAACAACAGCGTTTTGGAATAAGGTAAGCCTAAACACTTGTAGCTTTCATGTTGTAAAAGGTGTATTTAGAGAAAGATCACTCCATTTTGTCTTGTTTGTCATTAGAATGTCTTAGACTTCTAGGAAGGTCAGTCGTGTCCGCACCCTTGACAGATTCCGTGTGACATGGCCACTTTTGTGCATTATCTCATCCATGTAAAGCTAGTACAATTGCTACGACATTTATGGAAACTATTCAAAAGTTACATGGAAATCCAAAGATTATTGTAAGCGATAGAGATCCCATTTTCATTAGAATTTTTTGGATTGAATTAATTTCTAGTCTAGTTACTCAGTTAGCTCATAGCTCATCTTATCATTCTCAATCTGATGGAAAAATTGAGATAGTGAACAAATCTTTGGAAGGATATCTTCGTTGCTTTGTATATGATAAATAAACACAATGGGTCAAGTGGTTGCCTCTGGCTGAATGGTGGTATAACAATTCCTTCCATACTGTAGCAAAAATGACCCCATTTGTGGCACTTTATGGATATCATCAACCGTCAATCACAACATCTTCAAGAGAAAATTCTAAGGTTCAAGAAGTGGAATATCACTTCAAGCATCAACAACAGGTTCTCCAACTATTAAAGAATAACCTCACTTTGGCGCAAAATAGAATGAAACAACAGGTAGATAAACATCGCAGAGAAAGAAGTTTTGATGTAGGTGATTGGGTATTTCTATGGCTACAACCATACAAACAAATGTCCCTCAAGCAAGCTAAGAAGGATAATAAATTATCACCAAAGTATTATGGTCTGTACAAGGTGTTGCAAAATATTGATACTACGACATACAAATTGGAGCTTCCTGCATATTCCCGAGTGCACCCAATTTTACATGTTTCATGCTTAAAGAAGGTTATAGGTGAAAATCTCGCAGTTAAAACAATATTGCCAGAACTTGACGAGGAAGGAAAAATCGTATTGGAACCTGAAGCAGTCACAGAAACAAGAACTCGACAATTATGAAATCAATCAATTTCAGAGTATCTCATCAAGTGGAAGAACTTACCTGCTGAAGATTCCACATGGGAGGATGATAATTTTATACAGAAGCATCCATAACTACTCAAGCATTGAGGACAACACTTTTTTGAAGGAGAGGGGCATGTTAGGTCCCTATAATACTAGTGATTCCCCCACTATTATTATCATTGTAGCCCCTTATTATTATTTTTGTGCCCCTGTTGACACCATATTGTTATTATTGTGCCCCATAGAAGCGCAATATTGTTATTGTTGTGTTCTTACATTATTATTGTTATGCAAGCTCAGATTATATTGTGACCCCCTATACTCCTACATATAGAAAGGAGGTTTTTTCATTTGTATTAACAAAGAATTATTCATTTGTGTAATGTAAAGGAGGTTGTCCCCTCGAAGAGGCTTATTTTGAAGTCGTTGATCTCTCTTTTCTTCTATTCTGTGAGTTGGTTGCATAACATATCTTAAAACGAAGCAAAAACATCGCAAAATTATTTCAATAGGGTCATATGAGCTTGAATTTTGTTAGAAGAACAAGAGAAACATATATGAATGTTCTCCACGAACTTGGGTTTTATCGAGATATAAATGGGAATGGTTTCTAATATTTTTCCCAAATTCCTTTCAAATAAAATATCATGAAATAGAAATGGAGTTTGAGGGACACACTGTCACTAACTATCTCTTGTAAAACCAATGTTTCATAATGATTCTCAATAGTGTCTAACTTAGGGATAAAGAAGGACCGGTGATGACTATAATCGCATGGTGTTTCTCCTAAAGACATAATATCCATGATAATTTAATTAGTAAGGAAAATATCATCAAAATAATCAGAGATAAGGTAGAAATGCTCTAGGAAAATTGAGAATATTTATCTAGGACCATGTTTATTTGGTCATTGCATTTATTAGCGGCCACAAAATCCAGATGTATTGCTTCATAAGTAGATTCAATTGGACATAATGTCATTTGATCGCTATAACATTCACATTGTAATGGACAAGGAACTACCCAATGATCATATGATTCAAGGGGTCCACTAATGCTATTCAAAACCATATTAATCGTAGCGACAAAAGGATAAACTTTTGGTGGTAGGAATATAAAATTTCCCATTAACGATGAATCTTTAGAAAGATGCACCCCAACATTCTAGTAAGAAAGTGAATTTTTACCTACGAAAGGCACATTTCCAGTTGAATGTGGATCAAAAGAGTAATATGAAAGCTGGTCTACCATGACTATCTTTCCTTGATGAGGGAAACAATTCACTAGAAAAAGACTACAAACTACTACATACATAACATAAGTCCAACTACAACCAAATAATAGTTTATAGATGTGAGTTCCCCAATGACTTCTACCTCAACAGTTATTGTTTTACCTCCTCGTTCAAAGGGAAATTTATTTAAGGTTTAATAAGGTTTAAACCCTCTATTTTCAAAAGCTTCTAGTGTAGTAGGTGACTGGTTGAATGAAGGATAACCAATGAATTTACAACAATATATGGATATTATGCACACCGAGGCTCCTTCATATATAATATAAGAAATATTTTATTTTCATGTACAACAACTTGGATTTGAAATGCACTGGAAAAGACGTAGTTGAATTGAACCGTAATTTAAGTAGTTCAAAGAACACCATAACTGATAAGTCATAATTCTATTTGATGGGTTATATCTAGGCTTACCATCGAATTTTAGGATTTCACTTGGAAACTTTGTAGGAATTACTAGCCACAATCAATAATGAAGAATCATATTCATTTGTAAGTTGTGACAAGTCTGGTAAGTCTAAGGTTGCGAGAAATGATATCTTCCTATTGAAATAATTCTATGAATAACCTTGATATGGGTAACCGGCCATAAGACCATAAGGTCTAGATACTGGACGAAAGTATCCTTAAGTAGGTTGCACTGTAGGAATTTGAACTCTAATAGGGTAAACTGGAGGCAGATATCCTTGAAAAGGCTGCCCTATGAGAATTTGAAGAAAATCTTGAACTGGTTGACTTGAAGATATATGAGGGAAGCCCTTAATAGGTGAGCCTTAAATAATTTGTGGAAATCCTTGAACAATTTGACCCATAGGAGGAAAACCTTGGAAAGGTTGACTTGAAGATATTTGAGGTTGACTAGTAGAAATATGAGGATGACTTGTAGGAGTTTGAGTTTGACCTGTAGGAACTTGAAGTTAACCTATAGGAATCTAATATTGACTTGTATGAACTTGAGGTTGACCTGGAGGAACTTCAGGATAACCTTGAATTAATTGACTTGCAGGTTTACTTGTAGGGATTTGAGTTCCAACACCATAAGACAGGTTCCATGGGGTACCTGCCATTTTAAGAAATGGTGCATCAATAAAGATTTTACCATCGACACATTGTGTAAATCCTTGAGGTGGTTTTCCGGTAGGAGGATATGATCCAACGAGAAGTTTCCCCTCAGCAGGAGAATTAGATCCAATGGGAGGTTGCCCTGACATATGGGGATAAGATCTTAGAGGAGGTTTCCCCTCAAAAAGAGAATAAGATCCTACTAGAGGTTTCTCCCCAGTAGCGAGATAAGATCCTATGAGTGGTTTTGTGGAAAATTCACCCCACTAATCATCAAACTAGATTGTTTGTCAAACCATGGTTGGATATCGGGCACAGAGGTTTGCGAAGAAATCATAGTTTGTGAGGTTTGCACCATGCTTTGATCATACAAATTGGATGGAATTCTAGAAGACCAAGGAGGATAATGAAAAAAGGAGGGACCGATCACATCTCTAGAGAAATTATCGTTGAGTGATTGATACCCAGTAGGTACCAAAGGTCCATGATAAACATAAGTGTCACTAGGTCTACAATATTCAAAAAAATAATTGGGTAAAGTATACCCATAAGCATGGAATATGTATTTATCCACCTATGACAGAAGGTGAATTCGACATTACAATACTTCCATGTGTATACTTAGTCGTCATGGTTGGAGTGGTAAATAAAGGAAATAAAGGAGTGCATATACCTGGACTTATTCTTCTAGGTGTAGAAGAAATGAGAGATTGGTACCGAGGTTATTTTTCCAAGGAGATGCTATGGGTAATTCCACAAGAAGAGGAGCTCCTAAATTAGTTATGGGATGATTTACTAGAGAATGATACTTTTGATATGTTTCCTCTATACTTATGAAATTGGGTGAAATACATTCTTCTCCCGAAGAAACAAACTCTTGAGAACTAACTGGTAAGGATGTAGATACCATAGATGTTGAAGGAGGAATATAAGTTTCTTAATTTCCTGGTTCAATAATTTTTGGTTATGAATTTTCTATTTTAGTTACTTCTGGTTCTAAAGTTTCATATTTAGTAATTTTAGGTGTAACTTTTGATGATTCAAGTGTAATTTCAGGGGGTAAACCTTGCATTTTATGTAAACAACAAAGTGCCATGCTGAATTTATATTAACAATTAAAAATATACCCTAAAGTCCACTAAATTATAAAATAAAAAATCACACCCTAATCAAATCTAAGGAAGTAAAGATACAAACCTTTTCATAGTGATCATAGTAGTTGAAGATGAAATGCAAGATTGTAGTATGAATATGAAAGTGGCTAAAGATAGAGTGGGTGGAACTAGTTGCATTAGCAACTTGCTTAGCTGTCCAAGCCTGATGCCAGTACCCTCACTAAAAAGTGAGTTTAACCAATGTATCTTCCACGTACAATAGGGAATTTCCTCTCATTATCACTTTGTGTAATATCCCTAGGATTATGGTCACTAAGGTCACCACCTGTAACAACCTGGCCTGATGGAACAATTGATAGTTGGATGTACACATAAGTCCAGGGTAATAAACCTAAAACCCCTTGAGATCCTTATCAAAATGAGGATGGTCCTCCCAAGTGATCCCCAATTTTTTTTCAACACCATTTTAATACGTGTAAATCAATGCCACAAAAACCAATGAAGAATAATAGATTACTTCATTGGGCCCAATGCGACCTCGTTCATGACTCTTCGATAAGATGAGCTTCTCAGAAACGTGATGTAGTAAATGGGTTTCATTCCCTAACTCAATATGCTAGGTTTCTTTTGTAGCCTTCAAGAGTTTAAACTCACCAATTATTCCAAGGCCCTAAACCTAAGCTAATGTGTGTATGTTATCAGAGAATTGTAAAATGTGGAATAAATTTTACTAACCATTGGTTTTAGGTTGTTATTTACTCAATAAGGATATGAAGTGGTCAAAAGCAATATTTTAACATGACCAAAATCTCTAATGTAATGAAATGATATGCAATTTTTTTAGTTCAACGAATGCTAACTACAAGAATATGCTTGATCTAAAAAGTTAAGAATGTATAATGACAACAAACAAAATAAAAAACCTTGACATAAAATGATAAAAGAATGATTTGGGAAAAACCCTAGATTTTTTTTTACTTTTCTAATAGTGTTGTAGGTTGTAAGTATGTTACAGTGCGATAGTTACACATTGTTGGTGTGACAATGTCACTCTTCTACTGAAATTAAAGTGCAATAGTGTAACTTTAGTACTGAAAGTAAAGTGTGAAAGTATGGAAAATTTGAGAAAAAATCAAAATATTTTCAAGATCTAAAAATGATTTGAGGTATGATAGTTATATTTGGTGAACTTGTGACTCAAAAATAATGTAAACTCAAAAAACAAGGATTCAAACAACTAGAATGAATTTGAATAATATATCATTCTCTAGTATGGTTGCCAATTTTGTTTGATGAATAAATCCCCCTTGCAGACAAGGGAAATCTCCCTAGGCTTAGAAACCACATCTAGAACAAAAGAGTCAGTAATAGAAAACTTTATCTAATTAGTTTTTCATGATCAAATCATACACGAGAAATTAAAAGATGATTGTTTCGTACATTGTTAAATGATGTTTTTCCTCGCTAATTGATTGTAATAAATAGCACTTAGCTTTTTATATAGTACTCGTGAAGAGAAACTTGTAGAAAGAAAAAAGAAATGAGATTAAAGCACCATTATACAAATATGGTTCGAAAAGATACCTATACATATGGCCAAGGAGATGTAATAAAACCAACAAATGTAGACAATTTTATGAGAAAGAAGTGTATCACTATATTAAACATAAAAGGACAAATTACAACCTGAACCTTGATGTTGTGGATCTCGTCCCAAATTGTTCCTTCATTCCAATCCTTTCTTTCAAAAACCTTGTAGTCAAAAGATGGGAATTTGAGTAGAGTTTCACCAAGCAACTTGAGATTTTCTAACTAGCCATCTTAATGGGATATGGTTGTATTTATAGACTTTCGAAGGGATAGGAGGAGGATAAGGGATGGAGGTTGAGATCCAACAAGTTAGGGAGTCGAGACTGATCCAAACCAATTGGAGGGGATGTTATCCACGAGGCTTAGAGAATAAAAGATTCTCATATTCTTTTATTTGTATCTTTGTTAAAATAGTGTCACACCCTATGAATTGGAAAAGTGTGGCAATGTCACAAGTTAGGAGTTATACATAATGCGATGACCTACTACCATCATAGATAATAACTTCCCACCTATGACAATGTTTAAAATTACAATTTTTTAAAGGTATTTTCATAAGATTCTTATCTTCTCGAGTAAGGTTTTTCTTCCCTCTTCTTCAGGTATGGATGGAAATTATGCTTCATATGGAGAAGGATAGGGGTATGACATAATTTTTCATAAGTGCGAAAAAATAATGTGTAACACTCTTAGACTTGCATTCTGCTTGGTTTAAATGCTTGTTCTACTATCTCTTGTAGCAAAACATAGACTTATGTGGCAGCTTGTAGCCAGTCATCCATTCTCACTTAGCTTAAAAAAAATTTCATGATATGAATTATTTAGCATATTACAACAGTCCTATAACACTAATAAATGGAAACTTGAATTATAGAGACCTTATAGATGATTTTTTCAATTTGTTTCACAAAAATGCTTCTTTGTTTTTTTCTGCAAGTTATGGTTTTGAATTAGCCGTGTTTCATTTCAGCAATATGCTTTTTTGTTCCTTGCAAGCAACATATAAGTGTGAAAGTGTTCTTTCTGTTCATTGCAGATAGTATATAAGTGTGCAAATTATCTTTCTTTCATTACAATTAACATAGGTTTTGTTGGGTAGATCAAATGTCCTCTTAAATAAAAAAAAACCAATCCGTCTAACACATAAATTGTCAATCTGGGTGGACTTTTTATTTCAAGGCTATAGTGAAAAAATATGTAGGAACAAATGGAAAATAGCACTAATAAAATATCAAAACTTATCATTATAAATTTCACTCTCATCAATCCAAAAACACTTGTTGTGACACTCCCAACCTTTCTCACACTTTAGAAGGAAACATAAAATGTTGCAGAATAAATTACACGATAACTCTTGTTTAGAAGAAACAACACTACTAGAAACCATTCATCACTCAAAGAATTGTTGTAATACACATTCAATCAATTAAACAAACCAAATAACTATAACAATAATCAAGAAACCATTACACCTAATGAAAGGACTGGTCTAGTACCTACGTTGTTACACATCGATATACACTACGATCTTGCAATTATTCAATACATGAACACAATTCGTAACAGTAACAGTAAATCACACATAAATCACAACCGAGAGGAAATAAATGTACCACTACAATATCCATCTAACCAGTGATATTTTCTAAGAGGGAGGTCCCTTCCTCCTTAGCATAGGTTGGTGAATTACATAGCACACAAGGTAATCAGGAAAGAGATATGGATAAATGAACGATAAATAGTTTCATTAATGAAAGTTGTAGTACAAGATTACAATGATGGTGCTTCTCCCTTCTTTGATCTATATCTATGCATGCCTCATGAATAGAGAGTACATTCTTTTATAATTTCATATTAATTTCCTATTTTCAAAGCGCAAGATCATCATGAGAATCTCTCGATTCTTATGTGATCCAAATCGAGATGATACAAAAATCGTCTTATAAAAAAATGTCTTAATTGAAATAGAGTTGTAACAAATTTCTAAATTACAATGATTTATCATTTAGAAATCCCAATTGTTTCAACTAAGTTATTCACAATGCCGATGAATATCTCCTTTCAATGGTCAAAATTTCTCTAATCATATTCTTGTCCATGTTGGATTTTGTTTCTAAACATAGAAGAACAAAGTATCCAAAATAAGCTTGGTGTTGTAATAATAGCATTAGTAGAATATTTGTTGAATCATTAGCGAAGCAGAACTGGGGAGATATCATCTTGTAACATCATCTCAACAAGTCATGCCACCTTAAACAACCCTTCGTCAATTCATTAATAAAATAGCCTAAAACAATCACTGTTTATGTCAATTTACAAGCAACTAGATAATAAGGATGACATGCAAAAAAGGAACATACTTTAGTCAATAATGACTGACGAACTGGCAAGGCATAGCTTTTAAATTCAAAATGATAGGAAAAGATAGGGAAGATATGTACAAAAAGAGTGTCAACTCTGCATCCCAACATCTCCCCCCAAATTAAGCATCTGCATGTCCTCATACAAACCTTTGTAATTGGTTTCTAATATGTTGTGAATGGAACTTTGAAAAATTACATGCCCTTGATGTATCTTCAGCTGGTGCTCTATATCCTTAGGAAACAAGCAATTCCACTTCGAACAATCCATTATATAACTAATATAGGTGTTGATATTTGTAGACAAGAATCCAAATGACTAGAAACCTAAACCTGAGTACATACTAACTAGGACCACCTTTTATTATACATTCCACATACTGAGGTACCCTAGAAAGTGCATGTACAAAGTTTTAGAAATAGTAGGGATCCTCGTTCCTCAATTATTCTCTACAGGATTCCCACCTAAGCCTACTTCCTTCCAATGCATCCTATTTCAACACCTTGATACTCCTGGAACAATTATCTATTGGGTAACTTAATTGTTGATTAAATTACTTACATTAAATCATTAATCCAGGGTTCATGAACTTGTAAAGTACACTTTCACTATATATGTTAGGTGATCAAGTTTTAATTGAAAGGAAACTATTCTAATTGCGATATGAAAATTAAACCTATTTATGACAATTAAAGGAAATATTTTGGTGTTTTTTATTTATTGTCAAGCGCTCGACCTGTAAAGAACCAAATGTGAATAAGTGAAATTCTAATTTAAAGGACATAGTATAAAGGTAAAACAAAGCATTTAACTGAGTTGAATCACTGAATGAAATGAACTCTAATCTATTTGCGAAGTGAGAGAAATTAAATGAACATAACGAAAGACAATTATACTATCTCTCACACATCCTCAGGGGCCCTCCTGGTGAGTGCGAGATGTTAAAACCTCAGATCACGAGACTTTGAATCACAAACGTAATTAAAAAATATGCCATGAACAGATATTGTATTAATTCAAATGTGAAAACAAAGTTTACAAATAATAATAAAAATATTTTTTAACTTACATTGGATGTCTTTCACTTTTAAAATGAATCATTTTTATAATGGTTTCAAAATTAACAACTTAAGAAATTATTGCCTAGAATTGAGAACTGGAATTGACATCTAAACTTATCAATCAAAATAGGACTTTCGTTTCTCAAGATTCACTATTGAAGGAATGAATAATAAGAATGCATTCATTACACATCATGAGCTTAAACTTTGGTCTTCAGATCTTGTTTGCTTGCTATTTCCATGATCACTTGATTTTAGAGTCAGTCTTTTGATATTATGTGCAAACTAAGTATTCCATAATCATGTTGACTGCAACTTTGACCAATGAACCATGCTTATTTTGTGAGCTTCCACCTGTGACCAGTTGGTGGATGTCCATGTAGGTGGAATTTGGTAATTACTCATGTCCTTTGGTCGTTTTCTATCATGTGCTAACCTACAAAACTTAATTTGGTTGCAGAAATTCAAGTTAACTATTGAAAGTGTAGAATTTGGCAGCTATAGCATAGTTTAACCCAATTCCATAAAGAAAACATAGACTTTGAGCTATTGATGGATGATTACTTTTTTTATCAACATTTGCATGACTTGGATGACCTTTAATTCATAAACGAGATGTAATGAGGTGAAAATTTGTAACAAAAATCGGTAGAAAAAGGAAAAATGGATTGTCAAAAGGAGGACAATTTGGAGGTTCAACTTTCCCGCACACCAAAAGTTTTGCAAGTCCTCAAGCATAAAATTTCAAAAACTTGTAGAGATGTCCTTTTAAAGGTCCGCCTTTCACTCCTGGATCAACACAATTAGATTTGTTTGTGTTCCTTTATTTTTTACATTCAATGACCACTATGGTTTTCTCATTAATATATTTCCTCGTAATCCTCTGACTTTCTATCTAAGAACTTTATTGTTTGTTTTGATTCTTTTATTATTCTTGTACAAGTAACACATACTGAGTAGCATAGTATCATTAAGAGCTTTTATTACTTCATTCTCATCCTTTATGTGCTTATTCAACACTTATAGTTCATAAACCTCTTACTTCAAAGCTCTAATGATTTCTTGATATTTAGGAGAAGGAATATTGTTAGGAGAACTAATCCTTCTTGCGGACAAGATGGATCCCCCTAGATCTCAAACAAAATTTAGTAATGAACAAGAAAGGAACTGCTACGTTTCCTTAGCTTATGACTTATTGAAACAAGTAATATGTGAGGAATCACTTACTGGTTTAACGAAGTGCCTGTTGAAGTTGTTTCAGTTCCTTCCACAGTTGGATTCTCCTGCATGCTTTAGAGGCCTTTCCAGTGCCTTCCACAAAAGATCAACAAAGACAGAAAGGATAAAAGCATCTAGCATATATATTTAAAAATAAATGAAACTCTTAACTCAACATACATCATAAATTGAATCAATAACCAATCATAAACTATGTGAGTGATAAGGGAATCTCACAAACAATATCAAAATAGACATGATTAGGAAAGAAAAATTGCTTTTTATTGAATAAAAAGGAGAAAAAACTTACAACCTCATTTCCTTGATGTTACAAGCCTCTTCCCATGATCTCCAACCTTCACCTTGGATGTAAATCCTTGTAGCCCTATTTATGTAGCATAAGCCTACCTTCAATGGTCCTCCCCAATCCTCTAACCTGTATTTGATTTATAGGCCATGAATAGGAGGTTTGGGATCCTCTTCCTAAGGAATGAGATCCACAAATGGTGGGATAGGGGATGCATAAAGAGAGGGAAGTAGCTTCATGATGGGAGGGATAAGGATTGAGTAAGTATTAACTCGAAGCTTCTAGTTGGGAAATATTCGACTAACAAAGCTTCTAGACTTTACTTTTAATTTTTTACTTGTGTTGAGTCATGTGTGTAAGCCATAGTGTAAGACATAGTGCAATTTTCCACTGACTTTAATGGTCACTTTTGCGTATTCACAAAAATTGTCTAGGGAATTGCGCAAACAATAAAAAATTAGGTTTTTGGGCCTTGTAATCTAGAAATTTCATTCTCTTTGGGATTATTTAGGTTCTAGCCTTGTAGGGGGATGCTTTGGAAAACTTTGATGGATAGAGAAAGATCCAAACTGATGGTCATTTTCTTAACATGACAAAATGACGTGTAATAGATTTCCCACTAAAGTGCAAAGTCAAAAAAGATGTTTTGAGGACTGGAGCGCTTTATCATGCCAAGGTTCGAGTTAGAGACTCTAGTTGGAAACCCAAAACAACCAATCAAATGTTAGAATGAAATATATAATCATCATTGAGGTAGGCATTACCATACTCAGAGCATAAATTTCTCAAAGAATCAATACATAAATACATCTGAAGATCCATGTCAACATATGACACAATATAGATGAAACCAACAATGGATCTATGTTTACAATCATGAATATTTAATAAATCCACATAGCCTAGATGGATGAAACTAGATCCAGGGTCTTGATCTTCATCTCTCAATCCGTAGCATAAATCTAACCATGTGAGTGAATGTTTCGTAGTTGAACATTGTAGAAACCACTTGATTATCGGTTAATTATGTAAACTGTTAACAAGTGTGAGAGAAACCACCAATAATGAAAATGGTTCTCAAGGTACTTCCAGTACAATCTATGAAGCGTGAAAATATGTCCTGAAGTTGAACACTCATAGAATCATTTGATCAATGGCCAATGATGTGAACCTATCGTCTAAGGCGAGAAACCTGCCACTAAGGCATGCAGGATCCAAGGTACTAAAGAAGTTTTCTAGATCAACTTCCTAGATAGTGAGCTGAAGTCAATAGGAAGAGACTTGTTGTAGGAGGGCCTATGACATGAAACTCATATCAAGTTTTGAAGAACATCCATTTAGAGTAATCCAGGACTAACTCATGGATGGTCTACATGATTGAAGGCTAAAATTTGCAAGGTAATTTTGACTGAGGTTGGATTTCTCTTGAACATGCCGACAAAACGACATTTTGAATTGGCAACATTTGACTCAAAAATAATATTGAAAACCAACTAAAGACTTTCAATGAGGTATGGTCGATAGAGAGACAAACAGATTTCCCAACCTGGGCACAAAAGTGATAGAGTGTCATGTTCAAGAGTGACATACTACCTTTTATAATACAAAAACAAATGTTATTTCCCAATTTCCCCCCACCATTACTAGAAAATACCTCTTTATTTTTGGCAAGCTTGAGGAGGATAACATATGCTTGTCCAGTAAGTTCACCCTTTGGAGTATTTTTAATGAACCCAAGGAAGGAGTGGCTTGGTCTCGTCATGATTGATGAGTCCTGCACTGCTTAAGTTTTATGAGCCCAATGAAGGAATAAATAGATGTCGTTTTCCTGTTTAAAGAGTTTGAAAAGACACCAAAATAAAACTCATTCAGTTCTTTCAACATAAAATTTTAATGAACCCGAAGAAAGTAAAGCTTTGTGTTTTTCATTTTTTGGCAATCAAGAGAAAAACACAAGTAAACTTTGTAGTGTCCTTTTTCATAATTTTAGTCTCTCATGCCTGGAAAAGGGTAAAATAATGCATGAGAGAACTCTATTGGCCATGATTAGTCAACGTAGGCCTTTTTCGTAAATAGTCTAGTTCAGTCCGTAAAAGGGGTAAACTTATATTGAATAGATGAATGCTCATTTATTTTTATGAGTTTGAATGGTTAAGTACTCGACGATCTTCTCATGCTTAGGGAGTCTGAAAAGGGCTTAAATAGGATTCCAAGGTTTTTCTTTTTCATAAGTTTTAACGAGTTTGAAAAATTGATAAAAATATACTCATCCCTAAAATGATTCATTTTCATAAATAACCCGAGTTCTACACATTTAAACTAAAACATTATCGTCATTGCTAAAAAATATAGTAAAAACATTAAAAATTTGGATTTTCATAAGCTAAAGGCAAAAAATAATATTTTGATGGGCCGAAAAAACTTATAAAAGTCCAAAAAGTAAAAAATATTTTACCATTTGAGAGCGATTGAGTGCATTTTTCACCAAAACATTTAGAGGTGGATTCTGACCAAATTGGTGGACCAAATCATTAGCTGCTTTCTCCAAGTAAGAGATATTTTCGATATATTTGTTTTCATTGCTTTAAATTTATTTTTTACCATGTACTTCATTTTTTTGGGGGGTTTTATTAATTCAAAAATCGCCCTTGTTGTGTGTTGTCCCTTAAGAAACCAATTTCCTGGTTGTGTAGAAATTGTGCTTAAGACATTAATGTTTATAATTATTGTCACTTGTTTGTCACTTAATTATATGTTGTATTCTCAAATGAAGGACCCGAAAGACTTGGTTTTTAACCCTTAATACTTAGGTGACATGAAAATATCAAAATGCCATTTGATTGCTGAATATAAATGATGAATGAAGAAAGTTTGAAGAAGTCAGAGACAATATGTTGTTTTACACAAAATCTACTATCTCTGTGATCCAGGTGGATGTTGGTGGCCACCCACCTATCCCATTTGGACCCCCACAACTGTCTCTTTCAGCTTTTTCAGTTTCCTAAATTGTAGCACCGTTTACTATTTTTAGCAGTTTTTTGGGTCTTGAACTTCTGGAGCCATTTTGAGGCCCTAAACGACGTTTTTTGGGAAATATGGGGTAACATGGGTCCATTCCCAAAGTGGTAGTACTTGGATAGATCTTTCTAACGAGCTATCGTACGCGTCAAATGGAGATCGTATGCCAAAGTTACGACCCCGGGAAATTGATGGATCACTGTGACACTTGGAGAAGTTAAAGATAATATGATGTTTTAGACAGAAACTACTATTTGTAACTTAGAAGAATTGCAGAGGTAGGAACTTCAAGTATAGGAGCGCTCTTTTAAGGGATTTTAACTTCATTTACATAAGCAAATAAATACCTGCAGTGTCATTACCATACTTAAAGGAAGAAAACATATGATGACACATAACGGAGAAGTCACAACATCATACCCAACAATGTGTGGAAAACTTCTGATTCTTTCATTAATCAACAATTTTATCAAGAATACAGTGGCATAGTCTCTAGGTTCTCCAAAGTTCGAACCCTTTCTCTGTAAATTTTCCTCTTTTTATACATTATGAGACATTTGGTTATCACCAAAACTGTCTAACTGCTTAACTATCTACTAACTGTATAAAGTAAAAAATCACTACAAAATATTACATTAGAGTATAAAAGACACCTCATTCTCAAGAAAATAAAATAACAAGAAGTAACAGAATTTAGAAAACTGATGATGATTGTTCGCTTTTCAGACCTGTGGCTTGATTGTTGATGAAGTTTCTCTGTAGATGCTTTGGTAATGGTTAAACTGTTTTAACACAACAAACTGTATTTTGGCAAAACTCCATGTGTGGACTTGGGCCCACGTATGTATCAGGAGTGTTCTGATTGGCGAAAACACAAAGAAATGTGACCAATCACCGTTGCCTTTGGAATTTTAGTCGTTCGTCTCTAACTTTGGTTATTTTGCTAAAACAATGAAATTAGTTGATTTACGCAAAATATGGTAAACCTTCAGTTACCACGAAACTCAAAAATAATTAAAACTTTGGTTCATAAACTTATCATGTCCACATGAGCTGTGCGCGATCACCATTCGATCACCCCTTCAATGGAGGTTGCGATCCCTCGGAACTCACGAGACTTTAAACCTGTTGAACAAAACCTTATCACGTATGTTTTTTTCAACGACCCTTTGACTCCCATATGGACCCGATAAGAAATAAAACTTCCAGTTAATGATTTATTGGGTCCGATTTTAAAAATAAAACTCGATTACTTTTCGACGTGATATCCGTCGGATCTCGTCCCTTTCAATGGACGGCTACGATTGATCCAGACTTCAACGGATTAAACTGCATTTCATACACCATCACATTTGATTTCCAAAATAAACTTCATTCTAGTTACCCACGTGATTTTCGTCGGATCTGTTGCCTTGCAAGCGAATTGCTCAGATCTTCCTGCAAGTTTATCACATTCAAAATCCATCAATCAAATAAAACAAGTTATTTCTTTCAAATTTATGCTTTTCCCTTTATTTCCGCTACAACATAATATTTGATTTTTTCATTTTTTGTAATAAAGATGAAAATAAAATTAAAAGGACAATGGATGCTACAACATCTGGCTCCACCTAGGGATAGTGCTTTTGCCACAGCAGCACTAAGAACCGCAGATCAGTGCCTTCACCTCAGGCATGGAGTCACATATTTCTTAGCCAATTAAACTTCTATGGAATTTGTACAATGAGCTCACTCCGGTATCTACTATGACAGGATGCTTATGCTTCAGAACTGGAAGTAATTTTTGAGGTACTGCCCATTGACAGGAAGCTGCAAAGATTCACCATCAAGATTCCCTGGAAGAATGTATTATTTGTCCTTGCTTCTATAATTCTAAATGGGCCATACCAGAGAGGATCAAACTTTCCATGTTTGCCCTTATCTTCTCTTCTAATACCCCACCTTAATACAAGGTCTCCAACTTTAAAATAAATCTCTCTGGCATTTCTGTCAAAAATACTCTTCATATTTGATTGATACATGATCAAGTTGTCTCTTACCTCATCCTTGTTTTCACTCAACTCCACTACCTTATTCATTCTTCTTATCAAGGAATTGGGCTCTTCTTTTGCCTCCTGAATCATTACAGGCTTCTCAAGTTGGCTTGGGAATAGAGCTTGAGTTCTATACACTAACTCAAAAGGTGATTTTCCTGTAGACCTTCCTATAGTTACTCTAGCAGCCCATAGAGCAAACTTTCACTTAGAATCCCAGTATTTCTGGTTGTCTGCAATAGTTTTGTTAAGGATTTTCATCAAAGTTTTGTTAGTGGATTCAACTAATCCATTTCCTTATGGATGATAAGCTGTTGAAAGGGACAAAATAACATTATGCTTTTGACAAAAAGCAATAAACTTACTTGAATTGAAGACTTGAGCATTGTCTGTTATGATTTTGACAGGGCATCCAAATACGATAAAAATATTCTCCTCTAAGAACTTCATTACCACCTGGTCATTTTCCCTTTTAGTGGGTATAGCTTCTACCCACTTGGTGAAGTAATCAGTAGTTGTGAGAACCCACTTGTGTTGTCCACTTGAAGGTGGGTTAATCTCTCCAACAAAGTCGAGTCCCCATTGTATGAATGGTTCTTCTATGAAGACTGGGATCAAAGGCAAGGGAGATATCCTCTTCTTCTCAGCAAAAAACTGACACTTCTGACAGCTTCTGACAAACTTATATGTATCACCAAATAGAGTAGGCCAATAAAACCTTGCATGGAGGATTTTGTGTGCAGTAGCCTTCCAACTATAATTTCCGCCACATAACTTCTCATGATAATCTTTAATGGTCTCTGTAAACTCATCCTCTGTTAAACATAATAACAAAATTCCTACAGGATCCTTCCAATACAATCTGGCCTCAACAATCACATATGGTTGGCCTTTGATCTTTAATGCTCTATACTTTTTTTTATCCAAATATTGAGGACAAGAGAGAAAACACAAATAATGGGCTATGTGCTTGTACCATTTTGAACATAAAAACTTATACATGATCTTTATACATGGGTCTGATTTTTCTTCACCTTCTTCAACTGTCTCCTCATTCACATGTGTCAGCAAGTTGATTCCCAATGCTTGAAAGTTTGACTCTGTCAACATCCTCGGAAATCCTTGCCCTTTCACCAACTTTGTGGGATTTATGTCCAAGTCATACACTTGGATCTTGGTTATCCATTTTCCTCTTTTGCCTTCTACATCAGTCTGGACTAAGACATCATTTACCACAACATTTGGCACATAAGCAATAATCTATGACTGCAGTACGTAAGTCCTGAAGGCCTTTAGAGATTTTACCAAAGCATATACCTATTTTTCAAGAATATTATACTTTAGTTCAGCATCTCTGAGAATCTTGCTAAAGAAAGCAACTGGCTGCTCCTTTTCTTCATCATTTTTCTGCAACAAGACAACAACTATGGAATTAGGTGATGCAAGTGAAAAAACTTGGAAATGTTTTTGATAATCAAGGCTTATTAGGAATGAAGCAGCTTGCAATTCTTCTTTAATCCTGGAGAATGACTCTCTAGGTTCCTTGGTCCAATGCACTTCATTCTCTTTCTTCAACATATTAGTAATTTCTTTTACAATTTCTGCATAATTGGAAATAAACCTCCTTAAAAAGTTTATTTTTCCCAAAAATTTCTGAATGTCCTTCTTACTCCTGGGCAAAGGTATTTTCTGTACAACTTGCACCCTTGTTGGATCTATCTTCACTCCATCTCTAGAAACAATGTGCCCCAACAGTTTGCCCTCCTCCAGAGAAAAAATAGATTTCTTAGGATTCAAGGAAAGCCCAAATCTTCTACATTTCTCAAACGTCTTTTTAAGATGGTCCAGATGCTCCTCATCAGACTTAGAAAAAACAGTGATGTCATCCAAGTATATCACTACAAACTTATCTCCCACAAAAGCAATGTCCATAGCCCTTTGAAATGTAGCACCTGCATTCATCAACCCAAAAGGCATTCTAGCATACATAAAGGTTCCCCAAGGAGTTGTGAATGCAGTCTTCTTCTGATCTTCTTTATCCACAACCACTTGGTTATACCTAGAAAACCCATCCAGCATTGACATCCTGAATGATCCTGTTACCTTTTGCAACACATGATCCATTTTAGGTAATGGATAATTATCTTTCAAGGAAGCGTTGTTGAGATTTCTAAAGTTGACACATAGCCTTATCTCTCCATTCTTCTTCCTTACAGGAACTAAATTGGCCACCCAGTCAGAGTACCTTAGTGGAACTATAATCTTGGCATCAAGCAACCTTTTGACTTCTTTCTCGGTCAATGGTAAAAGAAGAGGTTTTATCTAACCGAGCTTCTGTTTGAATGGTTTAATCCCCTCTTTCAAGGGAATCTCGTTTTGAATAATACTTACATCATATGTTTTAAGATCCTCATAGGACCAAGAAAAAAGCATCAACATAGTCCTTGAAAAATTTAATATATCTCTCCTTATAATTAGGTGGAAATCCATTGAATAATTTGACTAACCTGGGCTCCTCCTGAGTTCCAATATTGTGATCTTGAATATGCTCATCATGTGGAATTTTCTCTGAATTAACAGCTACATCATTGGAGTTAAAAACCCTTTCAAGAGGGACAAGTCCCCTTGGCAGAATATTATCTTTCAATTGAATAATCTTTTGATCAACTATATAATTTTTCAAACCACTTACTTCCGCACCTTCTATTGCTTCATCTTCATCCTGATCTATCTTTGTGCCCTGAAAATCTTCAATCATAGTCAAGAATTCCTTAATCTGTTGATCATCTTCAAAAATCTACCAGTGCTTTATATTATCAGGAATAGAGGGCTTGTGCCTCATTTCAACTTCATATCTTAGTTTCAGATTAATAGGAGGTCTAAAAGTACTAGTAGCCACAGCCAAAGAATCTGCTAATTTGTTTCCATCTCTTGGAATGAACTGAATGTTGAAAGCTTCAAAGAAGTTCTCAACCAAATCCCACACTTCATTTCTGTATGCCCTAAGCCTAGGGTGTTTTGTCTGAAAGTGGTTATTTATTTGCTTTATAATTAGCTTTAAATCTCCAAAGGCAGAAATTAACTTGACTCCCATTTGTTTTGTTGTTTGCAGAGCAATGATCAAGGAATCATATTTTGCCACATTGTTTGTTGCTTAGAACTCCAATTTAAAAGAAAAAGGGAACATATTACCTACAGCTGCAATTAGAAGGAAACCAACACCTGTTCCTTTAGAATAGGCTCCATCAAAGAAGCACTTCCACATCCCTTCTGTTTGCAGCTCTGTATTTAAACTGGTTGAAGTAAGCTGCCTCTGGAATCTTTAGCCAACTCTACATTATCATGCAGCATGAAGCAAGAAAAGTCATCTTTCTCCTAGCTATATACAAGTGAATTACTTGCTCCTTTTTTGTAATTGTTTTTACAAATCTAATTTCTCTATACAACCTCCTTTCTTCTCTGCCAAAAATTGGTATAACAACATATGTAAAATATAGCTTCAAAAAACCACCCAATTTGGCTCCTCATGACCTAGATAGCAACATTCCAAACCTAGCATGGATATCTGCTACCACTACATCCATTACCAAGCTTCTAGCTGGGATCTGGGCTAGTGACACCACCATATCTTTAATGACCCCCAGACACTTGACTTTATTTGAATTAAAAGATTACAAGTCTCTGTGAGATTTAGTAACTTGTAGGTTTAGTTATTTCATCACTGATAATGGCATAAGGTTATGTGAAGCTCCTGAATCAAACATACAATTGTGCAAGAGGAAATCATGAATCAATAAGGAAATGTAGAAAGGAGGGGTTGAAGAATCCACCTCCTCCACATGTGGACCAAAAACCACTACTGGTTTATCTTCTTGCAGGCTCACAATGTCATTTATATTTACATTCTTTCTTAGATTGATAAACTCAACAATCTCTCTCTGATAAACTGGTGTTTTGACTAACTCTATGAGGGGCACTTGAATTATGATTTTCTCTAATTCTTTAGTTAGACTAAACACATGACCCTTTTTAGTGTTCTTTTCATTTTCATCTTCACCTCTCTTCATGACTGAAATCTCTTTTGGAATAGAAATAAGTTTTTCTAAAGGAATTTTTTCACTGTTGTCTTGAGAAGACTCACCTTGAAGCATTTGAGTCTTGCTACTTGTATTATGTTTCTTCTTTCCTTTATTCAATTGTTTTACGGGTTATGGTTCTTGTGGAGTCTCCTTTTGTGAGGGAGCTGGAACTTGCTACTCACCTTCATCTTCTTGACTTCTAGACCTTTTCCTTGACCTTAAGTCATATTTCTTATGTAGTTCTTCCTGCATAAAATCAGACCAATACTCATCAATTTCATTATCATCATAAATGGCATATGTTTCAGCATATTCATATTCTTCTCCCTCAACACCTAGTTCATCTTCATCTACTGCATACAATGTGGAAATCTGATCATCATGGTCCTTGGAATGCTCTGGTACTTCATTAGGATCTGCTTCTATATACAGTGGTGCTTGAATCTGATCTTGATCTTTTCTCTCCTTCTACAAAATTTGTAGAGATTGTCTTCTATAGTAAGGATTAAAGTTCCTGTTCTGTTGTGCTTGCCTCTGAGAATTCTTACTTTCCAACTCTAATTTAATCAATTTATTTGACAAAGTTTTAATTACATTACTCATATCCTCTAATGTTTGACTTTGAGAGGATTCTACTTTAGCCTTTCCCTTATCTTGAATAGGTTGTGTCTCTGGTGCTTTACCTGCAGCCACCAGATTTGCTTCTATCTCTAATGCATCTGTTTGGATCTAATCAAGGGTTTGGGATCTCCTCTCCCTCAATGTGAATCCAAAATTTGACTCAAAAGCCCCAACAAAAGTTATTTTTGCACCAGCAGGAGGGGGCTTAATCTCCATTGGAAGACTATTGTACAATTTATTGAACCTTCTGATGAATTCTACAACACTTTCATCAGACTTTTTCTTGATAGCATTAAACTCTGTGAGTGAATACCCATGGTCTCTTTTTTCTCCCCATCTCTGGGTGAACAGTTGCTCCATATCTTCCCATGTAGGAATAGAGTTATTAGGAATCCCTTTAAACCATTTTCTTGCTTCTCCATCCAAGGATTGGAACTTAGAACAACATCCAAGTGTTCAACATTTAGGTTTTCTGCAAAATTACAAAATACTGATATATGATTCTCTATTGTCTGTTCATCCTCTCCTATGAAACGAGGAATAATCTTCAAGTATTCTTGTGGAATTTGATTCAACTGTTGCAACAATTGAATAGGTGCATACCTATTCATCAAGAATGAAGGTGCTGCCATATTTGCTCTTGATTTTAGTGAACCTTGATTACCAACAGATGTGGAGCCAGACTTAGAAGTATATGGAGTATGAGAAGGTGGCAATGTAGTTATAGGTTTAAGTTGAATAACTATAGCAGATATTGAAAAAGAAACAGACTCTAGAGACTGTTCTTGATAGTTGGGTTCTTGAAATGAATTGGATGTAAAAGGTGACTCCTGGTAAGATGAATGTTTGGATGAAAAATGTGATGAACTGCTTCCAGGTTCAGGCAGTGTAGGACTTGGTGTAATTGGATTTTTTGGCCTTCCAACCCTCTTGGAAACAAGCCTCTCAAGATCTAAAAGGGCTTGAACTTTCTACTGTGAGGTATCTGACCTTCTATGAGTGCTCTTTGGAGCTAGAGTTATTGCTTTTGTTCAAAACAACCAAATATTTCCTCCTCACTGAACAACCAGAGGAAAATATTGAAAACCCAGGGAAAAGTGTTCTTGTCTTCTCTCCCCAGAAACGACGCCAATTAATGTTATCCCTTAAGAAACCAATTTCCTGGCTGTGTAGAAATTGTGCTTAAGACATTAATGTTTATAATTATTGTCACTTGTTTGTCACTTAATTATATGTTGTATTCTCAAATGAAGGACCTGAAAGACTTGGTTTTTACCCCTTAATACTTAGGTGACATGAAAATCTCACAATGCCATTTGATTGCTGAATATAATTATGAATGAAGAAAGTATGAAAAAGTAAGAGAAAATATGTTGTTTTACATAGAATCTACTATCTGTGACATTTGGAGAAGTTAAAGATAATATGATGTTTTACACAGAAACTACTATTTGTAACTTAGAAGAATTGCAGAGGTAGGAACTTCAAGTATAGGAGCGCTCTTTTAAGGGATTTTAACTTCATTTACATAAGCAAATAAATACCTGCAGTGTCATTACCATACTTAAAGGAAGAAAACATATGATGACACATAACGGAGAAGTCACAACATCATACCCAACAATGTGTGGAAAACTTCTGATTATTTCATTAATCAACAATTTTATCAAGAATACAATGGCCTAGTCTCCAAGTTCTCCAAAGTTCGAACCCTTTCTCTGTAAATTTTCCTCTTTTTATAACCAAAACTGTCAAACTGCTTAACTATCTACTAATTGTCTCAAGTAAAAAATCACTACAGAATATTACATTAGAGGATCAAAGAAACCTCATTCTAAAGAAAATAAAATAACAAGAAGTAACAGAACTTAGAAAATTGATGATGATTGTTCGCTTTTCAGATCTGTGGCTTGGATGCTGATGAAGTTTCTCTATAGATGCTTTGGTAATGGTTAAACTGTTTTAACACAACAAACTATATTTTGACAAAACTTTGTGCGTGGAATTGGGCCATGTATGTATCGAGAGTGTTTCGATTGGTGGAAACACAAAGAAACCCAACCAATCACTGTTTCCTTTGGAATTTTAGTTGTTTTTCTCTAACATTAGTTATTTTTCTAAAACAACGAAATCAATTGATTTACGCGAAATATGGTAAACCTTCGGTTACCACGGAACTCAAAAAGAATTAAAACTCTGGTTCATAAACTTATCACGTCCGCCTGAGCTGTGCACAATCACCGTACGATCACCCCTTCAATGGATGGTCCGATCCCTTGAAACTCACGAGACTTTAAACCTATTGAACAAAACCTTATCACGTCTGTTTTTTTCAACAACCCTTTGACTCCCATACGGACCCGATAAGAAATAAAACTGCTAGTTAATGATTTATCGGGTCCAATTATAAAAATAAAACCTGATTACTTTTCGACATGATATCCGTCGGATCTTGTCCCTTTCAATGGATGGCTACGATTGATCCCGACTTCAACAGATTAAATTTCATTTCATACACCATCATATCTGATTTCCGAAATAAACTTCATTATAGTTGCCCACTTGATTTCCGTTAGATCTGTTGCCTTGAAAGTGAATGACTCAGATCTTCCTGCGGGTTTCTCACATTCAAAATCCGCCAATCAAATAAAATAAGTTATTTCTTTAAAATTTATGCTTTTCCCTTTATTTCTTCTACAACATAATATTTGATTTTTTCATTTTTTGTAATAAAGCTGATAATAAAAATAAAAGGACAATGGATGCTACAACAATGTGCACAGTCTCTCTTCATCAGGTCCGTGCACACTGACTTGATTTTTAATATAGAAAAGCAAGATTTGTGTAGTTTTGGGTGCTATAACTGCACAAATCTGCTATGTTATTAAAAGGTGGCCGCGCACAGCATCGAGGGATTTGACAAAATTAAATAAAGTGCCCAAATTTGTTTGCAAAATCATCACAATGTTTCCTAATAATCCTCCATGTTTATTTGCAGGGTTTTGATCTACAAAAATGGAGTGGAGGGAGAGAGAACATGAAGAACCAGACGTAGCATCCTTGAATCATCCAGAAACACTACAGGATTTGAGAGCTTGTGGCCCATACAATTTTTTTGTGATCCTGGGCATGAAGGCCTAACTAGATTTGTTGGAATGGATGGTGAGAAAATGGAATGTGCAGGAAGAGTGCTTCCAGATTGGGGATCATAGACTCACCATAGATGCAGATGAAATATATTTCTTGACTGGGCTCTCATGCTATGAAGTTTACATTTCTTTGTATGGGCACATACGAGGTGGTGAAACAATTTCCACTTACCTACTACAACATTATTTTCCAGGGTTCAAACTCAAAGACGGACGAATTGATATCAAAACCATTTAGAGGATCCCTTTGAGGACTATTGAATTTACTGTTGCACAATTGTGTGGGAGTGAAACACTTATTTTACTCACCAAGGACTGAGATGCAGATTTCTGTAGAGTGCTCGTAGCCCACCATATTCAACTAGTGTGAAGGGGTTGTTTTCAACCTTAAAGGGAAACTAACTAGAGTGAAAAATGACAAACTAATTTTTTTTGATATGGTGCCATTGTGATCTCATTCACTCTAGAGAGGATACCCCTTCTTGCCTCACAGGTATCCATATACGCAATAGGATGGCGAGATCCTCATATGTTGAAGTGGGTTACATTGATGGCACATGACGAAGGTGGTGATGGCCCAGCTGTTAGATATACTCTTGATTTCTTTGGATGGTTGGAACATCAGATCATCATGATTGAATAATTTCCATATGAAAACATGGATTACACTGGTGATCTAGAAATCCCACTTCTGGCTAGAATGTAGTGGGGTGACCTAGGTAAAAATTTCACATTTTGGTTGTTTTGTGTCTTTCATTTTTGTTTTGTTTTGGGTTATCCAAAACTAACTATCCAAAACTATCATGTATATGTGGGCCCAGTGAAACCAGCAGGACTACGCTGATTCGACATACATGGTGAGAAACTAACAACTCCCGCAATACAGAACCCTGATGCAGCATAGGTTTTCACTGAGTTGGAGCACAACCTATAGAGGTTGAATCTGGACATCCCAGATGTTGGGATTGATGATTTGCCTCTCCATTATCAAAGGCATACCATAGAGGTTCCTGGACTGATTAGTTGCTTGCTATGATGAGTATCTTGCGCTATTATCTGCTACCATGATCATCATTCATAGCTGCTAGTCATAGGGCTAGATTTTGTTTTTTGATGTATTAGTATGTTGGGATAATAAACGCCATGGGGCCTCATGTCATGGATGACATTTTGTAAATCCACAATTTTTACAGACATTTTAACTAATGAAAACATCTACTTATTATCTCAGTTTATCTTGTACAATATGTGGATGAATATTGTTTTTCTTTTTTTACAGATGTTACAAATGTCGATTTAACACATAATTATCCAATGCATTAGTTAATGTGTTTAGATGTCTTGGAATGTGTTTATATTCAATGTAATCAAACTCTCTCTCTAAGATATGAACTTGCAAAAACTTTATTAACATTGTATACTTTCTTACTGAATAGACACCGTTTAAATGTAATCCTATGAGTTGAGAATCTAACATAATGATCAATAAACGAATACCAAATTAAATGGTGTCAGATAATATCTCAATAATTGTACTATATTCTGCGATGTTATTCGTTGTTCAACCAAGGCATATTCCATGAATAGAAACTAACTTATCAGTGGGTGAATAAATAGGCCAAGTTGCGGAAGACAAATTCCAAGTACTATGACTAGCGCCATCGACAAAGCTAATGTAAATTTGAGGGAGCGTCAACATCTGTAAATCAAATGTAACACAAGATAAGCCTGAGAAGTAGTATAAAATCGTGAAAAGATGCTAAACTTGCCACACACAAAATATGGTACAACAATATAAAAATTCTTCACGGAGTGAATTAAGCATAGTATTTCTTCAGGTAAAGACAATTTACGGACTTTCCTAAATAAATTTCGTCATAATCAACTAGCTCATAAGCCCCTTATTCCAATACACATTTTACAATATAAGGACCATGCCACATGGGCTTGAATTTACTGGCACCTAATTTATCGTGCTTTTGATCATAAACCAAGACTAGGTCACCCTCTGAATATGACAGAGGATTTACATTTTTATCAAAGTGTGCCTTAACTTGTTTCTTACGAGTCTCACTAGCTAATGCAACATAACGAGGAGTCTCATCTAGTTGTGCTAAGTAAAAAAAATGCTCCTCCTCTGCAAAAGTGTGTAGTAATAATTCAAATACCAGTTTTAATGACAATATTTCACATTCAATAGACAAAACTGCTTCCATACCGTAAACTAGCTGGAAGGGAGTAAAACCAGTTGAATTTTTATTTCTGAGGTACGATATGCCCACAAGGTTGGAAAAACCATCAGATGCCAGGTTCGTTTATGAATTCCGATAATATGTTTAATCATGGTAGTCAAAACCTTGTTTATGGCTTCTACTTGGCCATTTTCTTGCAGGTAATATGGAGTAGAACTCTCATGATGTAAGCCTAGCTTCGCAGTGAGTTTAGTCATCATAACATTTCGAAAATGGCTACCATGGTCCGTGACGATGGCTTGTGGAACACCAAACCTAGAAATCACATGATTGAATATGAAAATAGCTATTTTTCACCATCACTCTTATATGTAGGCATCACCTCAACCCATTTCGTAAAGTAATCCACTGCTAGGATAATATACCCATGCCCCCTGGCTAAGTGAGGGTTACATGTAAGGAAATTGATGCCCCCTTTTGCAAAAGGACTGACAACAATGATTGGGTGAAGAGGATCTGGAGGTGCACACATTTTGCGATCATAAATTTGGCAATTATGGCTTTTCTGGACTGCAGTTATACAATCTTTGAACATCGAAGGCCAGAAATAGCTAGCACGTAAGATCTTTTGGGCAGTGGAAAACCCTGACATATGACCGCCACAAGCTCTAGAATGACAAGCATTCAATGTTTTCTTAGATTCTTCATGGGTCAAACATTGTCTGAAGATGGAATCAACACCACAACAATAAAGTGTATCACCAACAATAATGCATTGTTGGGATTGGTACCGAATACGACGATGGTCAGTTCAAGCCAATTCTGGCTGAAAAGTTTGGGTTTGAAGATACACGATAATATCTCCATACCAAGGGTCTAAAGTATTAATAAGAAATAGGGATTCATCTGGAAGAGAATACTCTACCACAGTTTCAGCGTCAGTATATGGAAAGTCACATAACAATTCGAAAAACACCAATGATTTCTTGGACTTAGATTTTATGAATTCTAAATCAAATTCTTGTAGGATAACTATCCATTTAGAATATTTTCCCCCTAGAAATTGTCTCGTAAGAATGTAAACCATAGGGTTGCAATCTGAAATCACTATTGTTTTATGTAAGAGAATGTAGTGACGAAATCTTTGGACATCTTGAACGACTTCCAAGGTCAATTTCTGCACATGTGCATATTTTATCTATTTTCATAAGATTTATGCTCAAATAATATATTACATGCTCATCGTTCAAATTGTCTTCATGAACTAAAACCATGCCAATGGTGACATTAGATGCAACTAAATATAAAAATAAGTCTCAATGATAATCGTGATGATGCAAAAACAATGTATGGGTTAACATGTGTTTGAGTGCATCAAAAGATTCTTGAGAAACTTCATCCCATGTAAATGATATTCCCTTTTTCAATAGTCGAGTAAAACCTTTAGTTAGCTCAGCATAGTTCTGGATGAATCGACATAAGATTTTACTTTCCCTTGCAAAATTTAGAGTTGGCATAGGTTGGAAGGAGGAGGAAACTTCGGAATAACCTCTACCTTAAGTGGATCATTAGAGGAAATTTCAGCCTAAAAGTGGCCTCCTAAGGAAAAATAATAAAATTATAGTTAAAATTATAAAATTAGAGTTATGAATTTTGGAGAGAAAAGAAGAAAAGTATATTTTTAATTGTATTTTTTTATTATCTCTTTATATTTTTACTCAAATTTTGAGTGTGGACACTCGTTAGATGTGGAATTAAGTTATGCATCTAACGAGTACCCATTATGCATACTTTTGAGAAGACCCACATTGATAAAAATTACAGTTACATTAAAAAAGTGTGTTCAATGTGTTTTTTTAATGTATTTGCAATTTTTATCAATGTGGGTCTTCTCAGAAGTATGCATAATGGGTACTCGTTGGATGTGAAATTTAATTTGGCATCCAATGAGTATTTACACTTGAAATTTGAGAAAACCTATAAGTAGATATTCCAAAAATACAATTAAAAAAAGTAGTTTTTTTTTTCTTTTCCCTCCAAAATATTTACATGTACCTCTTTTTAAATTCAAAGGATTTTGATTGGTTTACATATTATGACATGGAAATTATGTGAAAATTTCATGGTAACTTTTAGGCTGAAATTTCCTCTAACGTGACATGAATTCCTTCTTTCGATATGACAAATCTTAGTAATCGACTGGATTGCACACAAAAAACACATTTGTGAGGGTTCAAACATATATTGCAGTGTCAACACCTGATAAAAATAACTCTCAAATGTGTTGGATGATCTTCCTGTTTCAGTGAATATGATGGTAAATCATCCAAATAGGGTTATACAATATGCTTGATATTGTAAAATGCATAAGACATGGCCAGTTGAAAGATTGCGCCGACATTACTTAATCCAAATGGGAGTTTCTAATAAGAAAAAGTCCCCCATGGACAGATGAACGTGGTTTTATGCTCATCAATTGGGAGTATGTTGATTTGGTTGTATCTAGAAAATTCGTCCATGAAATAAAAAAATCGTTACCAGAACAATCATCAATGATTTGGTCGATATAGGGGGTAGGATAGTTGTCTTTGGGAAAAGACTTATTAATATCCCTATAATCTGCGCATACTCCCTTGCTTTTTGTTAACGGGAACAATATTGGAAACCCGACCAATCAAGGGAATAGGGTAGATAAAACCCGCTTTAAGCAATTTTTCAACCTAAAATTTGATAGCAACGACCTTTCATGGATGCACAAGACATAATATTTGTCTAATAGGTTTAGCATCCAGGTAAGTAGTAACTTTGTGAACAACAATAATTGGTTCAAATCTCAGCATTTACTCATCGGACCAGGAAATAATGTTATGGAATTTATGAAATAGGGCTTTGTACGTTTGAATTTCTTCAAGTCAGCATGAAGCACCCATGTGAGTGTTCTCAATAATTCTTGATTTGATTGAGATATTAATTGGAATCATTGTATATATATTTCCTACGTTCTTTTCAGATTCAGATTGAAGAACTGACATAGTCCATCCAAGATTATCTATTATCTCAGGCGAAAAATATGGTAGAAAAATCATTCTTGATTTTATCAAGGTTATGAAGAAAAGATGAACGATGATGATAATCGTCCCATGGCATTTCATCCAAAGTCATAATCTCCATAATAATTTCATCAGTTGGAAAGGTATTATCGAAAGGATCATGAAATGAAATTGGTTCTAACCAAGGTAATTGAGAATAATCATCAGTGAACGCATTCACTCGATCAATTTGAGAGGGTGGTGAATCGAAAAACGCTTGAACTGAATTATAAGCCAATTCAAGCGGGCTTAAAGGCATCTAATTGCCATACAAGATAAATTCAGATTCTAAAGGCATGATCCAAGGATCAGAATATTCCATCGTGCTTGATGAGATCATGTTAACCTAGGTAACATTAGAAGGAAAGTTTGGTGGAGGGACTGCAAAAGTTACCATCAATGATGAGTCCTTAAGCAAACCAACACCAATATCCTCATAGGAAGTAATCATTGTCCCTGGAAAAGGTACACTACCTGTAGAGTTAGGGTCGGAAGTATAGTAAGATAATTGGTATACTTTTACTATTTTCCCTCGATGATGAAATAATGTCATGCAAAAAAGTGATGAGACCATTGCAGTCATAGCATATGTCCAAATTTTACCTAGTAAAAGGTTGTAATCGAGTTGGGCACCAACACCTTCAACTTTGGTTGCGACTGTCTTACCTTCTAACTCTATGGGTAGATCATTTAGGATCCTATAAGGATGAAAACCTATTCCATCGAAGGATTTCAGAGTGGTGGGAGACTGATTTATAGTTGGAGAACCTAAATCTTTCCAACAAGTAATATACATGATACACGTAGAGGCTCCTTCGTCAATAATTGTACGAAACACTCGTTTGGTCTTGACAAAAACTGGTATTTGGAATGCCCGTTGATGCGGGAGTCTAGGTATATGAATTTCAAGATAAAATATGATAAGATTAGAATCATGAGGATCAATTTCCCCAATAACCGACAAAAGTAACTTTCTTTGTGTTGGACATGTTTGTAGAAATTCAAGAGCTGACATTAATGATGGAGACATCGTCTGGTCTTCAATAATGTTGTAGTTCCAAGTAGATCTAACATGTGGGTTGAAAGATGATTTTCAAACAACACCTTTGGGAGGGGGTCGAATCATCACATCAGAGCTTGGTTTCCCAATATGTAATGGTTTATATGGAGGAGGAATTGAAGCGGAATGTTGACTAGATGGATTAGCATCGTTTCCATTTACTGCAGGACCCTTAGATCCATAATATTTTGATCTTGTTGCTACCATAACTTGCTATGAAGACAACATCATGATATCTACTGATATGGAAGAAGAGGATGGATTATGTGAAACCATTTTACTGCCTTGAGAAGGAAAAGGATCCTTCAAAAAAACAATATTTGGAGAACCTTTTAAGAATTTTGTAACCTTTGCCTGATGAGGGCATTCCTTCGTGTCATGATATTCATTACATATTAGGCAAGGATAACAAGAATTCTTTTTCTCATTTGTAGGTTCATTTTTAGTTGGTTTCTCTTTCTAAGAAGCATTTTGTTTTGTTTTATCTTTCCCCTTCTTTTTACCTCCAGACGGTTGATTCTTTCCAGTAGATGATTCTACGACATTAATTTCAGAAGTAGTTTCTAGAGAAAGGTTTTCTTTGGGTGAATCTTGTATAGCCAAAGTTTGAGTGATTTTATAATGCTTCTTTTTACCCTTAACAAATGGCTGACATAACCAATTACAACATCAATGGTGTTAGATCCTGTAGGAGTTGAATCTGATTGATCTAAAATTGTTGGGCAAGGTAAATTTGGGATTTTCTTGTACAAGGTTCCATATTGGGTATAGAATAAGTCTAAGTATTCGGCACAAGAAATTACCTTCTCTTCCATTACAACACCTCCTTTAGGAATGTCCTCATTAATACCAGGAAGAAATGATTTTGAAAACCATTCAGCCAAAATTTGACCTGGAATAAAAACCTTGACTAAATGACGCCTATGTCTCCATTCATGTATATTATATGAAATGTAAGTAGATATTGATTGTTTTAGGGAAGTTAAAAGTTCAGTACCGGTGTCATATCAAATTGGTAGCTGAAAATGTGGCAAAAATTTTGTTTCTAAAGAGTTTAAATTATGGAAAGAAGCACGAGGTAACTCAATGTACCATTATGTTGTTGAATTGGCTAAATTTCGTCGGAAAAGGCGTAGTCTGATAAAATAATCAATCAATAAATTCGATGCACACCAAAGATGATATGTCATAATGTGATTTTTTGGGTCCTCTCCTAATTTAACTTCAAATTTAGGTATATCACTCTGTAAATTGGTAGGAATCGTCAGTCAAAAAGGATAATAATATATAGGATCATTTGTAAATCGAGATAAATCTAGAAAATCTAAGGTTGCAATGAACGGTAACTGTCAATTGAAGTCTTGTTGTGGATTTTGTTAACCTTGAGGGTTAAATCCAACCCCTACAGGAGGATACCCAGGATATCCTGGAATAGCTTGTACGGTTTTTATTTACATTCCTCCAGGGTAACCAGGGTGATTCATACTAGGTTATAGTTGAAACGAAACTTGATAAGTATGACCAAGGTATGGTTGACTTTGGAAAGGTGGAATTTGAACCATTTGACCGAAGTAGTATTTCCACTGTAAAGGTTGAGCTTGCAAAGGTTGACCTTAAAAAAATTGACTTTGAACATGTTGACTTTGGAAAAATTGACCTTGAAAAGGTTGGCTTTGAAAATCTTGACCTTGGAAAGGTGGGATTTGAAAATTTTGACCTTGAAAAGGTGGGACTTGAGAAGCTTGACCTTGACATGACATTTTCATTATCCCTATACAAGGTTTTGCGATGGGAATCTGTGTTGTAGAATGGAAAGTAGGACTAGTTTGATAAGCAGATGCCTGAGGGATAATTTGTGTAGGTTGTTGAACATGTATTTGAAGGATAACTTGGACAGTCGTTTGTGATACTCCTAGGGTAGGGGTCTGAGGTGAACTTGGGACTGATTGCTGAACAGATGTCTGAATAGTAGACTGAGCAAGTGTTTGAGGTCTACTTTGAACATGTTGTTGAACAAGTTGTTGAACAAGTGTTTGTGGAATTATTTAAACAAGTTGTTGGACAGGTGTTTGCAGAATTCCCTAGACAGGTACTGAAATACTTGGAATAAATATTTATGGAATAGATTGTTCAATAGGATGAACAGGTTGATAAACTGGTATTTGTGGAGCAACTATAATAGCCTGTTGAGCAAAAGAAAGGTTCCAAACAGTATTCGTCCCAAGGTAAGGAGAACCAATCAAGGGTTGAGACACAACAGGTTGACTTGGACTGAGCTGAGGTATCTAACCATAAGTTCAAATAAAAGTTTGTCCCCCAAGTGTAGGATATGATTCGACAACAAATTGTCATCCAAGTGGAGGATAAGGTGGTTACCCCCCAGGTGGGCAATAAACACTAGTTGGGGTTACTTGAGTATTACCTAAGTTATCAGATACCATATGAACATATTTTTTTGATGCCAAAGGTGCTTCAAGCATGGATTTCATTCTCTGAAAAGTAGATGTAGATAAATAGATGACCAAGTAGAAACTTTAGGGGAAGGAGTAGCTCTTGAAAAAGTTCCAATAAGTAACTGGTATCCAGGAGAAACTGAAGGACCACCATACAATAATGACTCAAGAGAGTTGGTAAACATAGAGGTATTAGTGGGTTGACTCACAGGAGGAATTTATGACATGTTTCGTCTCGGTGAAAAGTAAAAAGGAATGTGGTGACGTGGAAGACTTTGACCTAAAAAGTCTAAGGGGGTAGAATACCAAGGATATGGTCGGAAAGGATCAAAAGTAACTCTTGGAAAAACTCTTTATTCACTAGTAGTAACTGGGGTACGTGATGATTCTTCCTCCTCATTCCTAGTGATGTCTTCAATACTAATTAAATCAAGAGGTAGTCCAATAGTAATTATAAGCTTCCTTCAAGGTGAAGGTAGTTCATGAGTATGAGCTATAACGTTTTAAGGTGATTAAGGTTGAAAGATATCAAACTTAGGTTATTCAACTTTTGGTTCATTTAGTTTTTTGTCTGAAACTTCTCTGCTATTAGATTCTCTTTGAATAAATTCAGTAACTTCTGGCCCAAAATGAACTAAGCCTGATTCTATTTCTTGAGTTGGAAACACTTCAATTTCTACTATCTCAGATTCTAAAAATGTATATTTTTTAGGCTCTTCTAAGGTTCTATATCCTGTTGATGTTGACTTCTTAGTTTTAATCTTTTCCAATTAACTAGGTGTATATTCAGGGGATAAACCCTGCATTCTATGCAAATGCCTCTATGAATCAACCATGATGAAATTTTATTAAGAATCTAAATAATATTCACAATCCAAACGTAAGGTCTCTAAAAAGTAAAACCAAGCAAATAACATGTGTTAGTAAATATAAGGAATCAAACCATGCAAATAAGCTTTTCACAGCGAAATCACTAGTTGGTGATGAAACCCAATATCATAGAGATCAATGTGAAAAGTGGGTAAAGATAGAGCGGTTGGAACATGTTATGTTGACAACCTGCGTAATGTACACAATCTAGTGCAAGTAATCTTCGTTTATGCCATCTCAAATGAAGAATACCCTCCAAAAATTTCCAAGTGAGTCTAACCAACGTCTATTCTAGGTACAATAGAGACTTCCCCTCCACTGTGACCTTGGGTAATAGCCCTAATATTATGGTCTCTAAGGTTACCACTTAAAACAATTTAACCTGGGGGGATAGTCGCAGATCAGACATACACGCAAGGGCAGAGTAACAAAGCTCAATCCTCTTGAAAGTTCCTTAACATGGTTAATCTGAGGTTTACTTCCAAGTGACTCCTAATTACCTTTTGACACTGTTTTTAATACGTGTAAATCGCTCTACCGTAACCAATGAAGTGGGGCCAATCACTCAACTGGGTCCGACATGATCTCGTGCTTAACTACTTTGTAAGGGGAGCTTCCCAGAGCCAAACTGCAATAAATGGATTCACTCCCTATCGTAAGATTCTAAAGTTTATTTGCATCTTTAGAAAGTTAACTCACTTCCCTACTCCAAAGCCCTAAAACCTGATCTAATGTAGGTGGAAAAGAGCCCTAAAATAATACAAATTTCTAAATTAATTTTAATAGCGTTGTTTTTTAAGGTTGTTACTTACTCAAAGAAAATGCAAAACTCTTAATTTCCCACTATATCCCTTTTCATGAATGCAAATATTTAGTTTCAAATGACCCAAATGCAGAAATTAAATTTTAAAATTTCAATTTGCCCAATAACTCAAAAATCATGAAACTTTCCTTTGACATACAATCACTCAAAATTTCCAAAATGCATGAGGAAACCAATCAAAACTTAAAATGAATATCTCCCAATGAATGCTATGAATTTTAGCGATGTCAAGAGTACAATTCTAAAAAACTTCAGCATTGAACGAAGAATGGATTTTCATTTCAATTTTAGCATAAGAAGCACTTTCATAAAAAATACTCATTCCTGAAAATCATTGCTTTTCATTAATGAAACAATCTTTCACAACATAGTAAATTAAACAAAACATCTAATTGGTTCGAAAGAAGAAAGATAGAAAACCAAGACCAACCGATCCTTCTTTTGATAGATCTACAACACGCCAGATGAAGCTTTTACTCTAATTCATGAAAACAAGAAAATTTCAAGAAGACTCTTTCACAACACTCAATTTTACTGACAAAGACTTTCTAACGATGTAAACAAGTGTAGTCAATCATAAAAGCAAAAAGATCTCGGACTTAGTGAAGGGAAAACTCAAAATTTCAAAAATTTCAGGTATGTGCGTAGGAAATAGTTTAATCCAGTGTGTATACGCACTATTACTAAAGGATAAGTGTGCAAAAATATGCTTTGTTCCTAAAGATAAAGTGTGCACCTCGGGAAAATTTTAGAAAAAATAAAAATAAGCCAAACAAATCACAAAATCCAAATTTTCAAAAACTTTTGGACACTCAGAGATGGCTATGACAAAAGGATCATAATTCAAAATAAGGAGATGATGGAGAATAACATGTTCCCCAGTATGGTCACCAATTTGTTAGGCAGACTAATCCTTCCTAGACAAGATGGATCTCCCAAGATCTCAAACAAAATCTAGTAACAAACAAGAAAATAATAACTACCTTTCCTTAGCTTATGACTGATTGAAACAAGTAATATGTGAGGAATCACTTACCGATTTAACAAAGTGCCTATTGAAGTCCTTTCAATGCCTTCCACAGTTGGCTTCTCCTCGATGCTTTAGAGTCCTTTATAGCTCCTTCCACAACTTCTCCTTGATGTTCCAAAGTATATATGAATAAACAAAAACACACAAAGGATCAAAGAATCTAGCATATAGAATTAAAAATAAATGAAACTCCTAACTCAGCATACATTATAAATTGAATCAATCACCAATCATAAACTACGTGAGTGATCAAGGAATCTCACAAACAATATTAGAATAGACATGATTAGGAAAGAATGGTTATTTTTTATTGAATAAAAAGGAGAAAAAATTTAACCTCATTTCCTTGATGTTACGAGCCTCTTCCCAAGATCTCCAACCTTCTCCTTGAATGAAAATCCTTCTAGCCCTATTTCTGTAGCATAAGCCTACCTTCAGTGGTCCTCCCCAACCCTCTAGCCTATGTTTGATTTATAGGACAAGAGGAGGAGGTTTGGGATCCTCTTCCTAAGGAATGAGATCCACAAAGAGAAGGAAGTAACTCCATGATGAGAGGAATAAGGCTTGAGTAAGTATCAACTCGAAGCTATTAGTTGGGAAAGATTTGACTCACAAGTTTTTTATACTTTACTTTTTATTTTTTACTTATGTTGAGTCATGTGTGCGGGCCATAGTTTAATACAAAGTGAAATCTTGCGTTGACCCTAATGGTCACTTTTGTGTATGTGCAGAAACTGGCTAGGGAACTACGCATGCAATCAAACAATAAGTTTTTGACCCTTGTAATCCATATATTTCATTCTCTTTGGGATTTTTTAGGTTCTAGCCTTGCATGGGGATGCTTTGGAACACTTTGCTGGATAGCGAAAGATCTAGAGTGATGGTAATTTTCCTAATGCGACAAAATGGCTTGTAACACATATTGACCTCTTGCTCAAGTGGATAAAACATAGGATCGTCATTATGTAAAGCATCATCATGAAATTTTGGTTCTAGGGGAGAATTTACCTTCTATTGTGCCTCTTTCTCCAAAGTCTCAAAATAATTATAGGCATGTTGTTGGAGGAAGTCGACTTCTGGAGTCTTCCTTGAAGGATTATGTTCATCTAAAGGTTATGTCAACACCTCTATTTCTATCATGTCGATCTCATAAGGCCTATGGTATTTGGTAACCCATGAATTACTTACTTGCTCATGCTTTTGGTGATTCTCTTACTTATTATTGGTTTTTTCCCTAGTTCTATCATGCTTTGAACACCTTTCCTTTTATTTCTCCATTTTTGTAACTTTTGTTTGTTTTCTTTTGGTATCTCTATTTTTTTTTCTTTCTTGTTGGCTTTCTTTCTTCTAAATTTTTTCCAGTGCATTTTTCTTTTGATTTTTATACTGTAACTTCCTCTTTGGTATGAATTTGGAAGACTTTGCATGCTTCATGAATTATTTGAGTGATATATTATCCTCTACATCCTCAACATTTAGAACTTATGCTTTTGTTGTAGCTTTTGTGACCATATTTTCATCTTCATTTGCTTTGTGGCTCAATGTTAGGGTTTATATAAATGATCCTACTTTTCTTTGTTTTCTTAACCTCTTATTCTTCTATGACCTCCACAAAATGTTTTCTTTCAAGAAAAATTTGCCAATTATCACCATTGGTTCTTAATTGTGTGTCTACAAGGATTTCTATTAACCCATGATGATATGGTGCTCGGTCAATGTTCCTAGAGTCACTTTGAATATTGAGAGCCATTTTTTTCACGCTCACATAATATAGTAGGGAAAATTAAGTTATTTGACTTTAATAAAATGCATTGGAAGTCTGGCATGGTAGAAGAGTAAGACCTATATCTCCCTTCACAAGTAAGAATGTTTTGCAAAACTAACAGTAGATTCTTCCATTTAGACTTTATTGCAGACACATGGATTCATTTCTTGAAGGTTGAAATATCATTATTGGATTGTGAAGAAAATATGTCCATTGTTCATCCTTTAGTCTCTGATTTTTAAACTAACTTTTGATACTCCTTGGAATTTTCATGGCCTCTGCAATGAAAGACTTTGTTATCTTCGATCTTAAATCCGCTATTTTGGCTTTCACACCATCAAAAGTGTGGGAAAACGCTCTAGTGACCTCAATTTCATGCCCATTAAACTTTTCAAAGAACTTGAACCATCCTACCTTCTATAATTGTTCTCAAACTTGAAGGTAAACACTAAGAAAATTAACCCCAACTGGTTCATAACGAACAAGAACTTCCATCATTGTGGATTTGAAGTTTCACCTTTGAACTATCCTTTTAGACAAGGTTTCAATAGAGAACTAGGCTACATATTGGGTGAAATTAGGCAATGTTAGGGTTATAATGACATGGAAGTGGTAGTGTTGGAATATAACTCTCCTTTTAAATTCATAAATACCCATGGTTTATTTGGATCAATTGATTAATATCATCATAATTTGTGGGATTTGAATTCCTTGCATGTGATAAGAGGAGTTATCGATATGATGGAATGACTTGTGGGAGTATGAAGTGATGGAGATAGGATATGATTGTAATCATAAATGAAAGCCATTCAATCCAAAAGGTATATTAATAATGTACTAATAAATCGATAGATTCAAAAACATATGATTTAATTTAATTAAACTGATTCATCATTTCTATAGTTACCTCATAATGCATACCTTAATTTTGTATCTTGATTTTTCTTCGTTGCAGGTCCATGATGTATCTTGGAGGAAACTAGCTACGAAATGTGGAATCCACTATAGAATGTTGATAATTCTACAATTTTGTCTTTATTCATGTTGTCTGCTTCTTTGACTCTTTGTTGATGCTAAATGTTAATAGTGGTTGATGAAGCTTATGATTGTTGGAAGTTCTCTTTTAAAAGAGAAACACGGTCTTTAAAGAAATTTATTTGAACTTGAAACTTTTATTATACAAAGAAAGAGAGGGAAAAAGGAAAATGGGAAGAAGGAAGGGAAATGAAAAATCTAATTTACGAAGGATCCCTTTGTTTTCAACTAATATTTTTTGCATAGGCATGCCAATAATGTTGGTTTTCATAACTAAGTTTTTTATTTTGTTTATTTTTATTTTCTCTCTCTCTCTCTCTCTCTCTCTCTCTCTCTCTCTCTCTCTATATATATATATATATATATATATCTATCTATTCCTTTGGAAAAATCTAGGCAGATCAACCTTGAGGGGAATCGACAAGGTACTGAACAACGGGGACTCGATTAGTGGAGCTAACCCTTGGTTCTATATATATATATATATATATATATATATATATATATATATATATATATATATATATATATCTATATATATATATATATATATCTATATATATATATATATCTATATATATATATATATCTATATATATATATATATATAGATATATATATATATATATATATATATATATATATAGATATATATATATATATATATATATATATATATATATATATATATATATATATCTATATCTATATCTATATCTATATATATATATATATATATATATATTATTTTTTTATTTTTTATTTTGCTTCTAAAGAAAAAGAGATTACACTTGTTTTGGTGGTAGAAGAGGAGAAGCTCCTTCTACTACCAATCTCAAATCAGAATTTTCTTGCATATTTTTAACAAACTCTTCTCTTGTCAAAGTCTTATGATATAACTTCAATTTTTGCCCATTGACAAGGAAGGTGATCCCTTCTTCATCAATAGTCCTAATTATAACTACTCCATTATCAAAAACAATTTCTATTTCATAGGGACCAAGACAACGTGTTTGAAATTTCCCTTGAGAGTCTTTAAACTTGGAATCAAGGAGAAGAGCCCAATCACCTGGATTGAAATTTTTGATTTTGATGAATTTGTTATGCCATCTTGTCCTTTGTTGTTGGATTATGCTTATTCTTTGTATGGCATATTATTGGATCTCATCTAGCTCATTCAATTGTGCCATCCTATGTTTTTGGGCTTTAGAGAGGTCAAGCCCCAACTTTGCTGCTATCTTGAAGGTCTCCACTTGGAATTCCATTGGAAGCAAAACTTTCTTCCCATAGACAAGCTCATTAGGAGTATGTCCAATGGTATTTCTCCATGTTGTATGGTATGCCCAAAGTGCTTTTGGAAGTCTATATTCTTAGTTTCTTCTATGAAAATGTATAGTCTTAATCAGTATAACTTCAAGTACTTTATTGGTGGATTCCACTTGTTCATTGGCTTGTGGATGGTATGGAGTATATTTGTGGTATCTTATCTTATACTGCTCCATAATATTTTGCACCAACTTATATGTAAATTAAGCACCCTTATCTGTCACAACTTATCTTCGAACACCAAATCAAGTGAAAATATCCTTAAAAAAATGTAACAACAACATTTTTAGTAGCAAAAGTAAGTGGCTTAGCTTCTACCCATTTGGTAACATAATATGTGCAAATAAGAATGTACGTCTTTTGTTTGGAAGGAGGGTTGATGGGTCTAACAAAATCTAGAGCCCATTTTTCAAAAGGTTCTATTAGTACATGTGGTTGTAGAGGCATCTCGTATGATAGAGTAAGTCTCCCCATTGTTTGGAAACTATCACATCTTTTGACATATTCCTTAGCATCCTTAAAAAGGGAAGACCAATAATATCCCAAGCGAATCACTTTATATGGAGTTTTTCTATCAACAAAGTGTCCTCTACAACATTCATCGTGACAATCTTTTAATATCTCAGGTACTTCATCTTCTCAAACACACCTTCGGTTGATCAAATTAGGTCCAATTCAGTACAATTCGCCTTCTATCCAAGAATAGGGTGCACTAGCTTTGATGACTTTCTGCTTTTCTTTGGCTGATAATTGAGGAGGAAATTTTCTTGTAGAAAAATAGTTAGCAATATCTGTAAACCAAGGAGTTTTAGTAGATACTGTAAAAATATATTCGCCAGGAAAATTATATTTTGCAAGAATATCATTATTATCATTCTGCATTCTGGAAAGGAAATTAGAAATTATCTTTTCTTTTCCTTGCCTATCTAAAACGGTAATATTGAATTATTGCAACAATAAAATACATCTATTGATCATGCCATTAGCAATTGGTTTGTTCATTAAATACCTAATGGAACAATGATATGTATGAATGAAAGTCTCATAACCAGTGATATAATGTGAACTTATTAATGGCATGAAAATAAGCTTAAAGCTCATTTTATGTAACTATGTAATTTAACTCTACTCGAGTCAAATTTTTACTTGTATAATAAATAACTTAAGAAGTCAAGTCTTTTTGTTCCAATACAACTCCCAAAGTTGTATCTGAAGCATCAGTTGAAATATGTAATGGGAGAGACCAATTTAGTCCTCTTAAAATTAGTGCCTCGGAAATTTTCTATCTCAATGATTTAAAGCCTTTTGGAATGCATAATTCCAAACAAATTCACAATCTTTTGTAAGAAGTTTGAAAAGTGGTGAAGTTATTTTTGTGAAATTTTCTATAAACCTTCTATAGTAACCTGTGAAACCGAGAAAACTTCTAACATCTCTTTGGCATGTTGGTATTGAAATTTTGGAAATGACTTCAACCTTTGATGTATCCACCTTGATTCCAACACCTCAAATATGATGGCCCAAAACAACTCCATTGTTAAACATCATAAAACATTTTCATGACTTAATGAAAGATTTGCTTCTTTGCATCTAATAAGAATTTTTTCTAATTTTTCCATAGCTTCCTCAAAATTATTCTCATAGACAGTAAATTCATCCATATAAACCTCTACAAAATCATGGATCAAGTCAAAAAATATATTAGAATGTAGCAGGTGCATTACATAAACCAAAATGGAGTAACATGTAAGCATACATACCCCATGGACATGTAAAATTTGTTTCATCTTAATCTTTAGGTGCCAATTGTATTTGATTGTATCCACTGAAACCATCAAGAAATGAAAAATATTTCTTCCCTACTAAAGTGTCTAACACTTGATCAATACAAGGTAGTGGGAAATGATATTTTAGAGTAGATTTGTTTAATTCTCAATAATCTATGCATATTATCCACATTCCATTCTTCTTAGGCACAATCACCAAGGGTTGAACCCATTGGCTATCTGAAATGGGATAAATGAAATTCACATTAAGAAATTTTGTAACTCCTCTTTAACAATTTCTCTCATATTAGGATTCATCCTTCTCTAAGGTTTTCTCACTCGTTTGCCATTTTCTTGAATATAAATATGATGCATACATTACAGAAATTTTGAGGTAAAAAATGAGCATCAAAACAAAAAAGTACAACCAAAATCAACTTTATAAGAACCAATAGGATTTAAGATGATCATATCAACCATGGGGGATGATTCACCATTTTTGAAGTAAAAAGGAAAAAAAAACTACTTTTTCAACTCGTATTTTCAACTTATCTCCCTGCGATTATAGTCAAATTTCTAACGGGAGCATTCATTGGATACAAAATATAATTCATCATCTAAGGAATACCATGTTGTATACTTTCGATGGACCCTGCTACACGAAAAATAAGAAATACATGAAAAACGTAATTGCAATTACATATTTCTTATTTTTTGTGTAGTAGGGTCCATTGAAAGTATGCAACATGGGTACTCCTTAGGTGATGAATTATATTATGCATCCAATGAGTGCTCCCATTAGAAATTTGACTATAACCGTAGGGAGATAAGTTAAAAATATGAGTTGAAAAAGTAGTTTTTTTTTTTTTTTTCCCTCTAAAATTTGATGATGTAATCTAATCTTATTTGATTATTTCCACTATTATTTTACAATATTCCTTATGAGACCCATTTTAGACCTCAAAATTTCTCTAATGCATGTATTTGGGTCAAAACCTTTCATGTCAGTATATTCCCATGTGAATGTAGCGGAATAATTTTATAGCATCTTTATCAATTGTTTCTTTTGAAATTCTTCCAAATTGCTATTAATGTTTAATTCTTTGCCTAAATAAATTTATATCAAATAATTACCAAACTTTTCCATAAAGTTCAATGACACTTTGAACTATCTAGATGAAAAAGATTCAATATTACATTGTTTCTGAAAAATTTCGTCTAGCATGTGCACATAGTAATTTTGCTCACGATATGAAGAAGAATCATGATGGTTCATTAAATTTACTAATTGATCCTCTTCATCATTTTGTGAAATAGTTAATACTAGTTGAATGTTTTTAATGTCTTCATCGTCATCATCTTCAATCCAAACTTCATTTTCTATTTCAGTTATTATTTTTGCAGGTGGATATAATGTGAATTTATTTGTAGAATTTCCATCAGAATTAAATATATCACCAGATCTACAACTTATGAATGCAACAGCTGTAGCTAACCATGGTCTACCAAGGATCAATGGGTGTCCTCCTAGATTATTTTTTGGAGTTAATACCATAAAGTCAACATGATACTCCCATGAATCTAAGGATACTGACATGTCTTCTAAAATACCATCATGTTCAATAACAGATATATCCTCTAATTGTAATAAAGTTGGGGAATACTGAAGATTAGTAACCTTAATTGATCCATAGTATTCTTACTCATGATATTAATAGCTGCACCTAAATCAATCAAAGTGTTTGGAATTTCAATACCATTGATGTGGATTTTTACAATGGGGCTACTTGGATCTAAATATTTTTCAATGATTGGTTTCCCCATCATAATATTTGCAATTTTTCCTACCAATTGAATATTTTTAATGTATTTTTTTTTTCTTCTTGGTTTCTTGATACACAACTCCTTTATTGTTTTTGCAAAGATGGGTATTTCCTTTATAGCTTGAAGCAATGGAATTTTGATGCAAATATTTTTCAATTCATCTAACATGTTATAATCAAGTAAAATTATTTGCCTTTCTATTCCTTTATCAATTTGAAGTCTCTCAGGAAAGTGAGGATTTTTTATGGAAAGAGAAGGTTGTTAAACTATATGAATTGTAGGAGTTGATTTTATTCTATTGTCATCTAATTATGCAGGAATATCTTCCTTTGGAGGGGTCTTTTATTGATCAAGAGATGCCTCCTTTTGGGGAATTTATTTTCCTTATATTCATGGATGACAACTTTTGGTGTTTTCTTTTGCAAAACTCGACTAGATCTAAGTTGGGCATCATTTAGACATAGAGGATCTGTCATAGAAGCTTGAAATTTTTTACCAACATTATAGATGGGTTGTTGAGGTGTTTAATTATTCAGGTTGGGAAGTGGTTGTGTATGTAGTTGGTTATATTTTCGAGTAAATGGAGTGGATGGTAGTGGAAGGGGTTGAATTGGAGTCAATTGTTGTTGGAATTGTTGTTTAATGGGTTGTGGTTATTAGGGAGGAGAAAAATACTAAGGTTGGTATTGAGGGTATGGCTTTTGGAAAGTTTGAGGATAATAAGGATTCTTACCATAAGAACCTTGCCATCCTTGTGACCAAGATGGGTTTTGTGGTTGAAGTGTCCAAGTTTTCCATGGTAGGGGTGTATTCCAATTATTTTGTGGTTATGCATAAGACTAATATTATACATTTGGATCTTGTGCCATACTTATTTGTCGAGGATGCCAAGGTATTTTGGGAGCAACATAGCAAAGTGGTTCAGTTTGACTTGTACTATCTTCTTCTTGAAAAACAACTTTAAGTTGAGGTATTGAAGGGAACTCCTTTGTAGCATTATTTCCTACACATATAACAAATTTCAACACTATCAAGAGGACATTATCATAATGCGTGATTTTTCCTACATTTAGGATAGAAAATAGACAATACAACATTTTTATCTTTTTACTTGTTTTCTATCCTTAGCATATCTAGTTGTTCACTAAGATTCCCAAGAATATCAGTTTTAAAGTTATCAAGCAAATTACCTAATTTTTCTCTACTTATCGTTCCATATGCATATTTTCTTACCCTTGACATGATTGGATCTCTTGGATTCTTGCCATATTTTGATTTTCCCCTTGAAATGTGTTTATATAACTCACAAATTTCCTAAAATGGCAATTTAGAAACATCTCTTTTACCCCTCAGGTTGAGAAGAAAAATCCATTCATCCATTATGAATTTTAACAGAAGATTTTTTAATGTGTCTTCTTCCAAATTATGCAATTTATATCTTTTGACATTGTAGACAAATCTCTCTACCAAATATTTAAGGCTTTCATCCTCTTTTTGGGTCATCTTAAAAACTTCATCCTTAAGGTCACAATGTATGCAATAATCTTTGTATTTTTCTAAAAATATTATTTTCATATCATCCCATGTCTTTATAGAATGTGTTCCTAGACCCATGAACCATTTACGAGCCCCATATTTTAAAGTAGCCATAAATAATTTCAGCTTTTTAGTATTAAGTATATAGTCATATGATTTTCACAATACCTCAAAATCAAAAATAAATATTTATGGATCCTCAGTTCTTAGCCCATGGAAGATAGGGAGGATAGATGAGGAAATTTTTTACATGGTAGAAGTGGTATCAATATCTAAAATAGGGAATCCAAAAGGATCATCTTCATGAAAATCTCCATCATCTCCCCTTCCACCTCTACCACCTCTACCTCCTCTAACATCTCCTCCTATTCTACCTCTTTCCCCACCAATTCTTGGTCTTTCCTCTCCATTGTATACTTCTCCTTCTTCACATGCCATTGTAGATTATTTAGAGCTAATATAAAGTTCAATGATATGATTTTCTACCTCTTCTTCATTTGGTTCCTGTACCAATGGTAGTTCAAAAAACATGCTCTTCTACTTCTTCCTCTTCATTAGGTACCTATAACTCCTATCCTATGATTTGTTCACGTATTGAGGAAATAAATATGAATCCTTCAGTTTGGGATGTAGGTTCTTCAACTACAACTTTTGTGGATGAATTTGGTGATTCCCTAGATTGAATTTGCTGTAGGGATTAATTCTCAGGTGGTTGTGGACAAAAAAACACTCTCGGGTCTCCTGGGACCCAAGGCAAATGAAATTAAGTGACCTGCAACTGTTCAGAGATACATGCACATATTCATGTTAATCTAGAATCAACAAAGTAAAAGAGAAGAGTCACCTCTCAATCTCTAGTGTAGTTTCACTGGAGATCTCAGTGTGACAAAGGGAGGACCGCTTTTCCCACTCCTACAATAGAACTTACACGTAGACAAGACAATAATTAACCTTCACAACATATAGACCTTGATGATTAAAAGCATTAACATACATAAATATATAAAACTAGCATGCATCTAAGAGAACCATCAATCTTGAAATCGTATCAACATATACAGAAAATAAGTCTCAACATCATCAAGTAGACAGAATAGGAGCAGATCTATATTATCAGATGAGAGAAGAATGATTACAACCATGGTTCTTGAATCAAGTCTCCCCTTATCTCCTTAGATCCTTTCCCTCTCTCTCTCTCAACTCTTTGAAAACATAACAATACTTGTCTCAATATTCAGATCCTTGTTACAATGGCCAAGCCTCTAATTTATAGATGAGGAGAGGCTCTCTCCTTGCCAATTTCTTCATGAGTTCAAATGAGGCAAAAGCTTGGATGTTGAATCGCTTTATTGCTCTTCCATTCCCTTGAAGCTTTGTTTGGATTAGCAATGTTCTTAGTTAGCACTGAGGCAAATGTTTCCTGCTTTTCAAGCTGATATTTGAGTGAAAAGCGGAGTGTTAGTCAGTAAACTCGCACTTTTGACCATTAGAATCCCATAAATATCTAATAATGTTTCCCTTTAGGTAAAACAAAGTGTTAACCTAGGGACTAATTCCTTTTTCTGATTATCGGGAGCGTTATAACTCCCTTTGTCTATTTTTCGGGTGCGTTATCCTAGAAAATGTGCCTGCAAATTAGCCTTTTTCTTCCCGTCAAAGTATCCTTCCCCTCTGAGCTGACGAGGAGGTCATTTTATGTATAACAGATGCCCCCTAAAGGGTTAGGTCATAGACAAAGATGATGGCTGAAATAATTTATATAAACTGAAGAGAGAGAGAGAGTTTTGGAGCTTCAGAACTATAGGAGACCTGAAAACAACATCATATGTCATAAATATATAACATGTCCTTAGTTGGGCATTCCCATGCTCAGTAGCTGTATTAGAGTGATTCTTATAAGAGGCATAAATATCATGTCCATTGATAGGCACAATGTGGAAGTTGTATCATAATATGATCAATATGAAGAGTTGTCTATGAAAACAATATACGCAGCTTAGGAGAGGAAACAACGTTGATTGATGTAAGCCTTTACCCAAGGTCTTGGTCGTGGCCTCTCTGAACGACATATTTTTACACATGTGAATAAAAGAGTTGAAGTCAAACATGTGAGAAATCGTTTGATTACCAGTCAATAATGAAAACTATTAACAGATGTGAGGATGGCCATCGATAAGGATGATGGTCTCCAAGATGTCTAGTACAATATGACAAGTGTAAGAAGTTTTTTTTCATCGAACACTCATAGAGTTGTTCAACTAGAAGCCAATAGTGAAAACCCCCAATCAAACACAAGGTAACCTACCACTAAGGACTACAAGTTCTAGGGTACTGATACGTTTATGGATCTTCTTCCTAGATAATTTGTTGAAGTCGATAGGAAGAGATTGTTAAAGGTAGGAAATATGGTGTCCTACATCAGTTGACACGAAACGGGACAAGAATGATTGTTTTGGAGATAAATTAGAGTAATGGTTCAAATAGACAAAGGGAAATTTCAGGCATATTATGGTATGGTCGATATAGGAAGCAAAGAGTAGATGAATCCCTTGAATAATAGAAGATACGAAATCAAGGTTACCAGGGAACTTAGACTCATGAACACCAAAGAGTGTTAGGATACAGGGATGCAGGAACATCAAAGTACGAAGGATAAAATCATAGGATGGTAAGGTTCAATGAGAATCTGACAAAGAGGATTGTTGGGGGGGGTGCCATGTTCAAGGGATTGACAAGGGTATTGCTGCCAAAATATCCTTTAGAATATAGATATTGAGCCATTATTTTGTCCAATGTTTCCCAATCTGATTAAGTTTAACGAGTTTAGACGGGTAAATTCAATGGTCTTTTCATATTTAGATATTTTGAAAAGATCACAAAGGCAACTCCAAGGGGTACCTTTGTCATGGTTGATGACTGGGTGTGACAAAGGGTTAATAGTATAATTTGTTTTTCATAAGTTAGTCCATTGAGTTTGGATAAAGTGATAAACCTATGCCCAATAGAGGTCTACCTCATTTTTCTACAAGTATAAGGAGACAAAGTAAACTCAATATTCTTCGTGAAATTTTAACGAGTTATATGAAGAAAAACTCGATAGATCTTCATAAAATTTTAACGAGTCAGATGAAGAAAACTCGATATGTATTTTTTAGTTTTAGGGAGCAAGAAAAATAGAGAAAAATAATTGTTCAGGTTTTCCTTATAGGAGTTTTACGAGCCTGAAGAAGTTAACTCAGGGGTTTTTCAGTGCAAGAGTGAGAAAAAGTCCCAAAAAAGAATGTGCTCATATATTCTTTGTAGGAGTTTTACAAGCCTGAAGAAGGTAGCTCAGGGGTTTTTCAATTTTAGATCGAGAAAAAGTACCAAAAAAGAATGTGCTCATCCAGAGTCAAATTTGGTCAGGTGCAGGTTTAAACAAGATAGGTGTTGAAAATAGCAACAAGAAATGGCAAATATAGAAGTGCTAAAAATAGCATTTTAGGATACCTTCCAATTTTAGTTAGTCTCTAAACTAAAATTGAGAATTAAAATTCGAATTTGATATTAGCAGTTGTTTGAAAAATAATTAATTAATTCATCTTGAGTTAATTAGTTGGAGAAAATCAAACATGAAGTCTATGTGAAGACATGCAACAGTTTTCCCTTTGATTGAGGAAGTTATCCCTTAATTAAGGAGATCAAGATGAGTTGTACTTTGAGTTGTAATTAGTTAGCTCAGTTAACTGAGTTAAGTCCAATTATATTAGTTCCAACAGTTTGTGGAACTGATTGTGAGTTTAGTTAGTTAATGCATGCATGCATGTAACTACTGTACTTTAGATAACTGAATATTCTCTCATAAATAACTCATGCATGTTAGTTCAGTCAGAGATCCAGTTGAGATCAGAGGATGGGATAGTGTACTATCAATTGCAGGAATATTCCATTGAGGATATTTCTTGAATGAAAAAGGAATTCATTCCTTGGAGATTGCGCAGTTATTTATGAGTTTGGTGAGTTGTGTGAGAGGTGATTTCACACAGGTGGCAGCCAGAGGACCCAGGAGAAACTACGCAAGGAAATAGGAGGCTTGGAGGACTGAAGGAAGGCATATGTTTTGTCTATTCAGTCTATGAGCAGTATTGAGGGATTGTACTAAGCGCTGGATAACTTGTGAGCTAAAGCTTTGTGTAATCCAGAGATATTTCCACTTGTATGATAATACAAATAGCGGGGTTTTTAGTTGAGGCTTTCCACATTGTATTCTTCTGTGTTCATGTGTGATTGTTTCTTCTTCATCTATTATATGTGTTCTATTTGATCTTGCTCAAAACTGATTAAGCTTTCGCAAGTTTGTTTGTAGAAGTAGATCAAGTATTTTGCTATAGTATATTGCATTATCAGGTGATCTATAGTGGGAAATTCTACATGGTATTAGATCTATGGTGATCAAAGTAGAGAATAGTATACAAAGAAAGGAGAAGTTTTAAGTTTGAAGTTCCTGATTATAGAAATCGAATTCTTATCACATCTCAAATTTCACCAATGGCGTTCAATAGTTTGAGACTTGAGTATGCCCTGGATGGCAGCTCGAATTATATAGCCTAGAAGGATTGCATGGAAGCAGTATTAGAGGAAAACGGGTTGAATAACTTCGTTGATCAAGAAGTCCCCAATCCAGTAGCTACTAATGCCCAAGAATTGACGGAATGGAAGAAATGTGTGGCTAGAGCGAGGAGGATTCTTCTGAAGGGAGTTTGAGACCACATTCTCTCGAGTCTCCATGGGAAGGAGACATCGTTTTCAATGTGGAAAAAATTGAAGGATATATATTAGAACAACAACAATTAGAGGAAATTGGCGTTGAAAGACAAGCTTTAGAAAATCAAGAGTGAAAAGGGTGACACGATCTCTACATATCTGAACAAGCTCACCACCTACAGGGATGAGCTTGGAAGTGTAGGGATTATGACAGCCGATGATGACATGGTGAGTCTTGCTCTCCTCAGTCTTCCTAAGAGCTGGCATAGCTACCAAGACTCAGTAAATGGAAGAGAGAAACTACTAGATTGGGAACAAATTTGGTCGGATTTGATGTAGGAGGAGATAAGGAGAAGCACCAGAGATGGATCTTCATCAAAGCAAGATGATGAAGAAAATCTAGCCTTAGCAAGTAAGGCGAGGAAAGGGAAGGGGAAGGCTTCCCATTCCAAATGGAGTTCTTCCCATGGTGGGAAGAAGATTGACAATCGAAAGTGTGATGCTTTCATTGTCATGAGGTGGGCCATTATGCTACGAATTGTCCACAAAAGAAATCCAAGAAGGGATCGTCGAAAGGATCAGATGGTGAGGCACTGGCCTCACAGTTCGAATTGGATTTCACCCTCATCGCATGCATGGTTTCATCAATGGTGGGTTGTGTTTGGTACTTGGATAGTGGAGCCTCATTCCACATGACCGACGATAAGAGTTTATTTAGTACCTTGGAGGAGAAGGACCTCCAGATGCACATTGAGATGGGTGATGATGGAAAGTACCATGTTTCAAGTGAAGGTACGGTTATGTTTCAGAGGGAGCATGGAGCTCTTCTCACCTTGACTGATGTAAAGTATGTGCCTGGTCCGAAGAAGAACCTGGTATCCGTCGCCATGTTGGAAGACAAAGGATATGATGTAGTGTTTAGCGAAGGAAAGGCATTCCTGAGGTACATTGGCACTGGATAGACCAAGAGGATTGGGATTCGAGTAAAGAATCTCTACAAGCTGGAGGTGGATGACTGTGCTGCATTGAGTTCCAAAGTAGAGTTGGTGCAAATCCAAGATATTAGCGAGCTATGGCATAGAAGATTGGACCACTTGCACCATGGGGCCTTGAAGATCATGCAGCAGATTTCTACCGGACTTCCCAAGGGTAAACTGGAGCAAGTGGATACATGCAAAGGTTGTACCTTGGGTAAGTATGAAAAATATTCCTTTCAGGATCGAGACAGTCGAGCTGGAGCAACCCTGGAGCGAGTTCATATAGATGTGTGTGGACCATTCTCGACAGCCTCCACTGCTAAACAAAGGTACTATGTTATTTTTATTGATGATTTTTTGTGTAGATGTTGGATGTACTTCATGCAGAAGAAGGATCAAACCTTCTCAAGGTTTTGTGAGTTCAAAGCCTTGGTTGAGAAAGAATCTAGAAAGAAAATAATGGCCTTGTGAAGTGATAATGGTGGAGAGTATGTCTCTCAACAGTTTAAGGAGTTTCGTGTAGAAGAAGGAATTAAATGGGAGTTGATGGCACCCCATAACACATAGCAAAATCGGGTGGCCGGAAGGAAGAATAGAACAATTGTGGGAGCATCTTGAGCGATGTTGCATGACCAAGGCCTACCACTTCATTTGTGGGCTGAGGCATGCATGACGACAATATACTCGTAGAATAGAAGCCCGCATCATATACTGGGATGAAGACACCAGTGGAGGCCTTCTCCTAGAAGAGACCAGATGTGAGTCACTTCAGGATCTTTGGATCATCGGTTTATTGCCATGTGACCAAAGATGCTCGGAAGAAGCTAGAGCCAATAGCTGAGTTGGGGATACTTGTGGGGTACACTGATACACCCCACAACTATCGGGTGTTCTTTCCTACCAGTCAGAGGACAGTGGTACGCAGATATTTGAAGTTCAAGGAGCAGAAGACCATGCAAGTATCCTATTGGGTCCTTATAATACTAGTGATTACCCCATTACTATTGTAGTTGTATCCCTTATTAATATTGTTGTGCCCCTATTGTCCCCATATTTTTATTATTGTGCCCCATAGAGTCCCTCTATTGTTATTTTTGTGGCTTTATATTATTATTGTTAGGTCAGCTGGGTTATATTATGACTCCTTAGACTCCTATATATAGATTGGAGGTTTTGTCATTTGAATCATCCAAGAATTGCTCATTTTTGTAATGTAAAGGAGGTTGCCCCCTCGAAGAGGCTGAATTCTAAGGCGTTGATCTCTCTTTTCTATCTTTTTGTGAGTTGGTTTCATAACATTTGGTATCAGAGCTTTGGATTCTAGGGTTTCGCTGCTCCAAATAGGTCATCATGGTATTTTCTCTATAACTTTCTTTCTGCGACGTTTCAGAAGTTAAAAAAAAACCCATTTGAGAAGAAATCGCGCTGAATCTTGGGTCTGAATTTTAGGGCTTTTCGCGCTATATTTGCGGAGATATGATCTAAGGAAGTTGGTCTTTTTGCAGACTACTGAATTACATTCCAAACAGGTGACCTGGGGAAAATCGTCATAAATTTCTCTCTGAGCATCGAATTGAAATTTCGTAAGAAGGTACAAAAAGAGGACGGACTGTAGTTTCTTGTATATATTTTTCAGAGCCAAAAGTCGAAACAATGATTCGTGGCACGTCATACAAGTTCACTCTACTGAACTAGTCTATAATCAGGTCATCTTGGGAGATTGTGCATAACTCTTCCTTGGAGAATCCAATTTGGATCAGACTGGTGGCATTGGAAAGAGGACACAGAGGTCTACTATAGATCGGAATTTCAAAACTGTATGATCCGAAATTGCAGAGATACATCAGATTCAATATCAAGCTTCTACAAAGTGAAAAAAGGTGTGTAGTTTTTAATTTTATTTTTTTTTGCATAAGCTTGGTTTGAAAAATTAGTTTGAATTGGTAATTGATGCCCCGAGGAAATAAAATGCAAACACCTAGTAAGCAACCTGAAAGCTCTAGCATGACTCATAAATAAGAAGACATGCAACATGATATATCAAAATTTCAAGACCAAGTGCAACAAGTGTCACTTGCACAAAAAGCAATAGAACCTAAGATGGATGGTTTAAGGAAAGATGTAGAAGCTAAGATGGATGGTTTAAAGAAAGGTGTAGAAGCTAAGATAGATTGTTTAAAGAAAGGCGTAGAAGTTAAGATGGATGGCATGGAAGCTAAGATGGATGGCATGGAAGCTAAGATGAAAGGCATGGACGCTAAATTGATGGCATGGATGATAAGATGGAAGAATTGAAGATAAATATGAATAAGTTACTACAAGAAATGGTCACTAATGGTGAAATGGTAGTAAAGGAAACTCATGATGAGAACAAAAGAAATGTTAATCATGATTACATAGACTCTAATGTTGGATCGAAGACCCACCATATTCTGAAAATCGATATGAGGAAGTTTGATGGCAAGGATCCCGCAACATGGATATTATAGATGGAGCAATTTTTCGATCTCAATAATGTGCAAAAAACACAAAAGGTACATATTGCAACTTTATATTTGGAACCAAATCATTTTGTATGGTACCAATGGCTTTGATCTCGTAAACAAATTATCACTTGGGAAATTTTTACGGAAGAATTGACAGCACATTATGAGGATACAAAAAGCAACACTTTTTTTAGCCAATTGATAAGTCTCAAACAAAAGGGTTCAATAATGGAGCACATTGAGGAGTTCCAAAAATTGAACATAAAGGTAAAAAATATTCCAGAGGAGCATAGGATTGATGTGTTCATAGGGACTTTAAAGGATAATATCCAACATGATGTTCACCTTTGGGAACCTGATTCATTAGAGAAGGCATTCAGGGTAGCAAGAAAAATGGAAAGCAAAATTATGGCAACCAAGAAGCATACCACTCACAACTATAAAGGTGGAAGTGTTGTTGCCCCTAGTATTCCACAACCTATAAGGTTTACACCGCAACAATTGGAAGAAAAAAGAGCAAAAGGGCTTTGTTACAATTGTGATAGAAAATACACTAAAGGTCATAAGTGTGCTGAGAAGAAATTATTCTACATAGATTGCGAAGAGGAAGAAGAAAAGGAGCAAGAAAGGTCAAAAGAAGAGGATATACTCCAGGAAAAAAGCCTAGATAAAGAAGAAATGAATCCGACCATATCTTGTAATGTATTGGCAGGAATTACCACTCCTCAAACCATCAAGATAGAAGGACAAATAAAGAAGAAAAAGGTAGTAGTGTTGATTGATTCAGGAAGTACCCACAATTTTATTCATTGTAAGGTAGCAAAAGAATTGAATTGCTTCTTATATCTAGCACCAGAGTGTCAAGTGATGGTTGCAAATGGAGGAACAATAAATTGATTTGGAAAGTGCCATAATATCAAGCTATCCATGGGAGAATATGTATTGACTAGCCCAATGCTTTCCATTCCAATGGCAGGTGCTGATGTTGTACTAGGAGTCCAATGGCTACAATCCTTGGGTACAATAGCTTTTAATGTTCAAGAACTTTTCATGAAATTTTCTATGGAAGGAAAGGAAGTTGAATTAAGGGGTATTGTAGGGAAACCGAGAAAGATAATCAGCTCTAATGGTATGACAAAGCTTCTAAAAAAGGAACAAAGAGGTGTAATTTCACAATTATGTTCGCTATATGTTTCCACGTTGGAATCATCTATTTCTCCAGATCTCCAAAAAGTCTTGGACAATCATTCCAAGGTATTTGAGACTCCCAAAGGTCTCCCACCTATTCGTGATCATGATCATGCTATTCATCTAATTCCAGGAAGTGTTCCTCCAAACATCAGGCCGTACAGATATCCCTATGCCCAAAAGAGTGAAATTGAACGTATGGTTGTAGAAATGCTAGAGGCTGGTATAATTCAACAGAGTCAAAGTTCTTTCTTTGCTCCAGTAGTATTGGTGCACAAGAAGGATGGATCATGGCGCATGTGTCCGGATTATAGGGAGCTCAACAAGCTCACTATTAAAGATAAGTTTCCCATTCCTGTCATTGATGAATTGCATGGATCAATTTACTTCACCAAGTTGGATCTTCATTCAGGATATCATCAAATCAGAATGAAGACTGAAGACATTCCGAAAACAACATTTAGAACTCATGAGGGTCATCATGAATTTTTGGTCATGCCTTTTGGCCTTACCAATGCACCTTCAACATTTCAAGGTTTGATGAATTCCATTTTCAAACCATTCCTTGGAAAATTTGTGTTAGTATTTTTTGATGATATACTAATCTACAACAAGTCTTGGAAGGATCATGTTAAACATGTTGATAGGGTGCTACAACTATTGGAAGAGAAACAATTATATGCAAAAAGATCCAAATGTTTCTTTGGAGTACAAGAGGTGGAATATCTGGGCCATATTGTATCTCATGAAGGAGTTAAGGTAGACCCTAGCAAAATTAAAGCCATTAAGGAATGGAAAATCTCCACATCCATAAAGCATCTGCGAGGATTTCTCGGTTGACAGGGTATTATCGCAAGTTTGTTAAGAATTATGGGAGAATAGCAGCACCTCTAACAAAATTATTGAAGAAAGATACATTTTCATGGACTTCAGAAGCAACAAAGGCCTTCGAGCATCTTAAATAGGCACTGTACCAAGCACTGGTCTTAGCTACACCAGAATTCACAAAAACCTTTATTGTGGAATGTGATGCTTCAGGAAATGGAATTGATGCTGTTTTAATGCAAGATGAAAGACCCATTGCTTTTGAAAGTCGTCCAATCAAGGGAAAGTTTTTACACAAAGCTATTTATGAGAAGGAAATGTTGGCAATACTCCATGCACTTAAGAAATGGCGACCCTACCTAATGCAAAGACACTTCAAGGTAAAAACAGATCATGATAGCCTTAAATACTTTTTAGAAAAAAGATTATCCTCTAAAGAGCAGCAAAAGTGGGTCACAAAGATGTAGGGTTATGACTTTGAAATCATCTACAAAAAAGGGAAGCAAAATGTGGTGGCAGATGCACTCTCAAGAAAGGATGAGGATGTGGAAGCATTGTTGTGTGCCATTTCTGTTATCCAACCAGATTGGATAAACGAAGCAAGGGAGGAATGGAAGAATGAAGAAGAAGTGTGGGCACTTATTCGAAAGTTACAACAAGACTCCAGTACGTATGATACATTTAGTTGGCAAAATGATTTTTTATGGTACAAAGATCGCTTATACCTCTGTAAGAATTCCCAACTAAAACAAAAGATTCTTATGGAATTGCACACTTCTCCCTTTGGAGGGCACTCAGGATTTTTAAAAACTTACCACAGGGTTAAGAAGGAATTTTTTTGGGAGGGCCTTAAATCAGATATTCAAAAGTTTGTGGCAGAATGTTTGGTTTGCCAACAAAATAAAGTTGAAACAATTAAGACATCGGGTCTATTACAACCTTTATCCATTCCAAGCCAATGTTGGGAGGAGGTTTCAATGGATTTTATCACAGGTTTACCCAAGTCTGAGGGAAAGAGTGTCATCATGGTGGTAGTTGACAGACTTACCAAGTATGCACACTTTTGTGCATTATCACATCCATTTAAAGCCAGTACAGTTTCTACTGCATTTATGGAAACAATTCAAAAGCTACATGGAAACCCAAAGATTATTGTAAGCGACAGAGATCCCATTTTCACTGGAAATTTTTGGACATAATTATTTTCTTGTCTTAGTACTCAGTTAGCTCATATCTCATCTTATCATCCTCAATCTGATGGGAAAACTAAGATAGTAAACAAATGTTTGGAAGGATATCCTCGTTTCTTTGTATCTGATAAACAGACACAATGGGTCAAATGGTTGCCTTTGGCTGAATGGTGGTATAACACTTCCTTCCATACAGCAACAAAAATGACCCCATTTATGGCACTTTATGGATATCAGCCACCATCCATTACATCATATTTAAGAGAAAATTCTAAGGTTCGAGTAGTAGAACATCACATCAAACATCAACAACAAGTCCTCCAACTCTTAAAGGATAACCTCGTGTTGGCACAAAATAGAATGAAACAACAGGCAGATCAACATCGCAGTGAAATAAGTTTTGATGTAGGTGATTAGTTATTCCTATGGACACAACCATATAAGCAAATGTCCCTTAAGCAAGCTAATAATGATAATAAATTATCACCAAAGTATTATGGTCCATACAAGGTGTTGCAAAAGATTGGTACTATGGCATACAAATTGGAGCTTCCTGCAGCTTCTCGATTGCACCCAGTTTTCCATGTTTCATGTTTAAAGAAGGTAATAGGCAACAAGCTCTCAATTCAAACAATATTACCAGAACTTGATGAGGAAAGAAAAATTATATTGGAACCAGAAGCAGTCACAGAAACAAGAACTCGACAGTTATGAAATCGATCAATTTCGGAGTATCTTATCAAGTGGAAGAACTTAGCTACTGAAGATTCCACATGAGAGGATGAGAATTTTATATAGAAGCATCCAGAACTACTCAAGTGTTAAGGACACCACTTTTTTGAAGGAGAGGGGCATGTTGGGTTCCTATAATACTAGTGATTACCCCATTACTATTGTAGTTGTATCCCTTATTAATATTGTTGTGCCCCTATTGTCCCCATATTGTTATTACTGTGCCCCATAGAATCCCTCTATTGTTATTTTTGTGGCTTTATATTATTATTGTTAGGTCGGCTGGGTTATATTGTGACTCCTTAGACTCCTATATATAGAGAGGAGGTTTTGTCATTTGAATCATCCAAGAATTGCTCATTTGTGTAATGTAAAGGAGGTTGCCCCCTCGAAGACGCTGAATTCTAAGGCGTTGATCTCTCTTTTCTATCTTTTCGTGAGCTGGTTTCATAACATATCCCTTGAGAGGGAGCTCAAGTTGCATGTAGAGGGGGAGCTTTTGGTTCATAAGGAGGAGGAGCCTCAAATTGATGCGGAGTAGGCGCATGCAGAGGATCCAGGAGTGGAGACATCCAATCATGCAGAGTCTTCCAGAGATGGGTGGAAATGCTCAAGGGAAGTTGATAGATTGGTGATGGATGCAAGAGAGAATGTGGGACAACCATCCTCTCAACGCAGACAGAGGAGATCACCTGAGTGATACATTGGTTACATGGGCCTTGTTGGGGAGTGTGTAGAGACCGAACCATCTTCCTTCGAGGAAGTAGTGCAGCAGCGAGTTTGGGTTGATGTTATGGTGGAGGAGTACGACTCCATATTTTGGAGTAGTGTTTGGGATGTTGTCCCAAGACCGGAGGACAAGTCAGTGGTGAGTTCCCGATGGCTTTACAAGGTAAAGCAAGTAGCTGATGGGAATATGGAGAAACATAAGGCAAGGTTTGTTGCCCATGGTTTCTCACAGGTCGAGGGGATCGACTATGATGAGACTTTTGCTCCTGCAGCAAGGTACTCATCTATTAGATCAATGTTGGCACTATCAGCACAGATGGGTTGGAAGATCCATAAGATGGATGTGAAGACTGTGTTCCTCAATGGCATGATTGAGGAAGAGGTGTACATATAGCAGCCGGAAGGATTTGTGACCTTCGATCATGAGTCGCATGTGTGTCAACTCAAGAGATATTTGTACAGGCTAAAGCAAGCACCTCCTGCTTGGTACACCAGAATCGACAGTTATTTCACCGGGTTGGGCTTCACAAAGAGTGAAGCAAATGTGAACCTTTACCACATCATGGTAGAAGGTAGGCCATTGATCATTGTTCTTTATGTTGATGATCTGATATTGACAGGTGATGATTAGTTGATCAAGTTTTGCAAGGAGGACCTTGCAAGAGAGTTCGAGATGAAAGACATGGGTCTTATGCACTACTTTCTAGGAATGGAAGTGTGGCAGAAGGATGAGGAAGTGTTTGTGTCTCAAGGCAAGTATGCTAATGAGATACTCAGGAGATTCCACATGGAGAAGTGCAAGCCCATGCAGACTCCTTTAGTAGGTAACTGGAGGAAGGAGGATTCTACTTCAGGTGAGGTAGTAGTTGCTACTGTTTATCGGCATCTTGTGGGTTCATTGATGTATTTAGTGAACACATGACCAGATTTTTGCTTTGCGGTGAACCAGCTAAGTCAAGCTATGGTTCAGCCTACCAAGCTGTTTTGGAAGGTAGCGAAGCATGTACTGAGATACCTCAGAGGAACATCTCAATATGGATTATGGTATAGACGGACAGAGGGAGTGAAGCTTCAGCGCTTCACAGATGCAGATAGGGCAGGGAGTCCATCAGATCGGAAGAGCACTTCAGGAGGAATTTTAAACCTTGGTTTAGCTGCAGTTTCTTGGTACAATAGGAAACAGAGGTCAGTTGCACTTATCTTAGCGGAGGCTGAATACATGGTTGCTAGTTAGGCAGCATGTGAGGCCATTTGGATGTGGAAAATTGTAGTTGGATTGTTTGATCAAAGGATGGATCTAACTGTGATCTATTGTGATAGTCAGAGTTGTATAAAATTCTCTGAGAATCCAATATTTCATGACAGGTCCAATCACATCGATATCCGGTATCATCATCTTCGAGACTATGTGGTGAAGAGGATCATGTTGTTGTTGTATGTTTCGACGGAGGAGCAGGATGAAAATATTTTGACTAAGGCATTGTCAAAATGAAAATTCGAGTTCCACAAAGAAACGATTGGGGTGACAGATAATCCCTTTCTTGGTGAGAGGGAGTGTTGAAAATAGCAACAAGAAATGCTAAATATAGAACTGCTAAAAATAGCATTGCTATAAATAGCATTTCGAGATACATTCCAATTTTAGTTAATCCCTGAACTAAAATTGAGAATTAAAATTCAAATTTGATGTTAGTAGCTGTTTGAAAAATAATTAATTAATTCATCTTGAATTAATTAGTTGGAGAAAATCAAACATGAAGTCTATGTGAAGACATGCAACAATTTTCCCTTTGATTGAGGAAGTTATCCCTTAATTAAGGAGATCAGGATGAGTTGTACTTTGAGTTGTAATTAGTTAGCTCAGTTACTGAGTTAAGTCCAGTTAGATTAGTTACAATAATTTGTGGAACAGATTGTGAGTTCAGTTAGTTAATGCATGCATGCATGTAACTACCGTACTTCAGATAACTGAATATTATCTCATAAATAACTCATGCATGTCAATGCAGTTAGAGACCCAGTTGAGATCAGAGGATGGGACAATGTACTATCAGTTGCAGGAATGTTCCATTGAGGATATCTCTTGCATGAAGAAGGAATTCATTCCTTCGATATTTCACAGTTATTTCTGAGTTTGGTGAGTTGTGTGAGAGGTGATTTCACACAGGTGGCAGCCAAAGGACCAAGGAGAAACTTCACAAGGAAATAGGAGGCTTGGAGGACTAAAGGAAGGCATATGTTGTGTTTATTCAGTCTATGAGCAGCATTGAGGGATTGTACTGAGAGATGGATAGCTTGTGAGCTAAAGCTTTGTGTAATCCAGAGATATTTCCACTTGTATGATAATACAGATAGCAGGGTTTTTAGCTGAGGCTTTCCCCAGAGTATTCTTTTGTGTTCATGTGTGATTGTTTCTTCTTCATCTATTATATCTATTCTATTTGATCTTTATAAAAACCGATTAAGCTTCCGCAAGTTTTTTTGTAGAAGTAGATCAAATATTTTGCTTTAGTATATTGCATTATCAGGTGATCTACAATGGGAAATTCTACAATAGGAATGAATAGATTCAATTTCAATGACTAGCTGAAGTGAGTCATACCTCCATAGTGACTATAAGAAGGGTGACATGCCCTCATTTTCACCGTTTGAAGTTTGTGAGAGTGCTTTGTGTTAGCACTATGTAGTTTTCCTAGGTTGAGGAGGAAAATTGCAGAGGTAACCACAAACCTCTTTTGGACCAGAATCTAGCCCTTCTAGCCTGGAGAGGGCTCTCTCTATTTGAATTTACAGTCAATTAGATGACTGAATGTTTCAGATTTGAGGCTAGTTATGAAGATCAAAAGATAGGTTTTAAAGTTGTGGTTGTAGAGTAAAGGAGAGGTCCATTGGGCATGGAGTCATAATAATGTTCAACAATCAATCACAAATGAACAGAGCAACGTAAAATAGGGTGAGGTAGGGAAACTCCTAGATCTTACAAAGCTGTTGTAGTATGGGTGAGATGAATGAGGGTAAGGATATGTTAAATATAAAGCACACAGAGTTGAATTTCCTATTTAATTTTAGAAGAAAAACATTAAAATTGCTTGACAAGCTAGAGTAGAGTACTATGAGTAAATTCCACTCATAATCTTCTTGTAAACAATTAAGAAGGAGAATCCATGTAAAAACTAGAAGGAAAGACAAATTTACAAAAAGAGAAACATCACCATTTGTCTGACACAAGAATCCTGAAACAAAATTGTCCCTGTATTGCTGAATTGATTACTTGTATTGAAACTCCACAACTTACAATATCAAAGGAAATATCTTCTTTTTACTCCACAATCAACCCTTTCTACATTCAAGATCATGCACTATATACAAAATATTGTTTCTAGATCAAAGGAGGTCGAAACCCACCTATCCCCAATAGATGGAACTGATTTCATGAAGATAGGAAAGGAAAAACCACTATTCTGGAAACTAGGAAAGCATCTTTGACTATTACTTATAAACTTGCCTACACTCCTAATACATTGAACTTGTACAAAACATCATGAGAGAAGTTTTTACATGATAAAACATAAATAATGACATGATTTAAAATTTCATTTGCCAACGTTGAGGTAAAAATTCGGTCCAAAAAAGTTGGTTGTATATGTGCGTAGCGCCTATGCGCAACACCTGACTATTCCTTCTCTGACCGCATAGATGTCTGCAATTTGATAAAATAAATTCCTATTTGATGCCTTGTTGACTGTAATAAACATATCCATGCCCTATAAGTACCAAATTTTTTCCAAAAATGCCCTTTTCAAGAAATCTTAGTCCTATTTCTCATCCTGTGTGCAATGAATGTGTTTATTGAATAAATCCTAAATGGTGAATCTGATTGGATTGAGTTTATGTCAGTAGTTTAATATAATCATAATGCTTCTCCAAAAAAAAATTGAGCTAAATATGACACAGGATTTCGATAAAACCCAAAATTTTTTGTAGATGATGGTGGCTCGTTTCTTTAAAACCATGAAACATTTTAACCTAAAATTAAGTGGGTTTATTCATATTATCCCCATACATCTACTATACAAATATCATGGTAAATGGGTACAGTTTTTAAGATATATGGTGAAAATATGTTGACTGTGTGAATGTACAATGCTTGTGTGCAACGCCATCTATTTTTCATGGTTTAAGCAACAATGGGATCTTTGAACAACATCCACATGTTGGTGATGATCCTAACAGTATACTAGTGATAACACCCACCCCTTTCAAGCCTCCTTTTTCCAAAAATGCAAAACATTCATCTCTAGACCAAAAACCCTAACCCTAATGCTTTTCAATGGTGCAACAAACTTTTGGTTGATGTCTAGAGCGTCTGAAAATGTGAAGAATGAACTTGGTGGATGTCTTTGAAATCCAAGCATGTCCTTTTAATCCTCAACATGGTCTAAAGTCTTGTTTAGTTACAATTATTCCCCACTTTAAAAAACACAACACCACTTGCGATGATGAGGTATGATCTTGTAAATAACATGACAATTGACTCATGACACCTTACTCATGACCAAACACCACTTATTTCTCTAAATGATGTTTTAAACTTGATATTATAAAATCATGACTAAACTTCAAAAATTGACCTAAATACATAGAAAAATGAAAATGATAGTGATTACTATGACTACAAGATACTAACACTCTAGAGAGAAAAAGGGGAAAAACTTTCCCGAGTGATTGTGAGTAATCCAGGCGACCATTCGACGTTTTATTAGTTCCAGGCAATTGGCTTAATCCTTATCATACATTTATATACTTAATTCATGTTTGTTGTTAGTCAATTTAGTGGTTTTGAGCAGGCCCTAGGTGGCTTCATCGACTTACACGGTCGTTCAGGTCATGGGGCATGTTAAACGCCTTTCCCGTGAAGGGGAAGGGCATTAACATGCCCTGTGAGCACACGAGGGCCGTGTTAGTCGTCCAAGCGCAAGGATAGCTTGGTTTTCTTGATTTCCCAGGGTTTTCTTCCATATAGAAACTAATGTAAGGGTTGTGTAATTTAGGGACCAAGCTTCTAAGATGAGTCTTTGGAGAGAAAGGGCCCATGACGATGAGGAACTACAAATGTTGAATGATTCGACATGTTTGATAGCTTTGAGATGTTGTGGGTTGCTAAAGTATGCTAGAATTGACTTGATGAAAATTCAGGAGGATCTCTTGAGTTGGATTATCCAACGGTGGGATGAAAAATAGGAATTATTCAAGATTGGGGACCATGAGCTCTCAATCGGGTGAGATGACACATACTTACCTCACTGGTTTATCATGCAAAGGTGCACGAATAAAATTAACGGGAAGGAGAGCAGATCACCATGGAGTTGATATGAACATATTGCACTGAAGGCAGTTGGTTAGTGAGAAACAAGATTCCAATAGTGTGGATAACATCAAGGCTGATGAGGTATATTCTATGGATGATTGTATGTCTGGCAGGGTCGAAGATTCATCATGTGGCTACAAAGGCCCAGTTGCTACTATCATTGGATTTCTTGCAACCGCAAGTGTTCAACTAGTGTGAGGGAGTCCTCCGTTAGGTGAAATAAGAGTTGAAAACATGTAAGACTCGAGCCCAAAGAGAGTTTTGATATCACACTTTGATCATATCCTTCATACTAGAGAGAGTGCCCATGATGAGGCCTTGCATGAGTCTTGGTATAGCTGGTCACAGGGAGCCTAGATAGGATCGATGGGAAGCTCTAGCACCTTGTATAGGAAGGGGGATTGATTAGAGATTTCTTTGAGGATGACTTCTTTGAGTGCCTTAGAGGTTAGATCCCTATGATTGAGGGTTATCCGTATGTTGACATGAAATATACAGGGGATCCAGAACTGATATTGCCACCCGACACTCAATCGGGGCCACTAGGTAAGAGGATATATGAAAGTGAAAAGTATTTTTTGTCTTTTAAAGTTTATGCAATTTTTTTTTTTTATGAGTGAAATTTTTGACATGAAGCGTTTGCTTGACACAGATGTGTCACCGGTTCATCCTGCGGGTATGCCTTGCCATGTGAGGAGAGGTGATCATCTACCTGGGGCTGGAGCAACAACAAAGGGTGTGGTAGCCGCTGAAGAGGGAGATGACACATAGAGTCTATGCGAGGTTTCTAAGAACCTCAAAGGTTTGAGCATGGGTGTGTCACCTCTTCCCATGAGAGAGATACCTATCCACATGCAGCAAAAAACAATGGGTGTGTAGGAGTGGTTTTTGGTACCTCTGAGGAGGTTAGCTAGAGTAGTAATATGTTACCATGAGCAGCAAGCTCAACAAAAGTAGATTATCGCCAACGGGTGTTAGAGCGAGGATTGACAAAGCCATTTTTGTATTAAAACACGCAAGTTTGGGAATTTTTGATGTAAAAAGACTAGAAACAATATATACATGTGTGTGTGTGTGTGTGTGTGTGTGTTTGTTTTTTAGCAATTTAACAGTGTATGTGTTCTGTGACTTTTGTAATTTTTTACTATGAAAATTTTACACTCATGCATGTAACTATAAATAATGTGATAGATGCCAATCCAATACATAATTTTCCAACAAATCAGTTAATGCATTAGATTCTCTAGGAATGTGTTCATAAGTAATAAACTCGAATTGACATTCTAAGATTCATACCCTTAAAAAGTACTGTAAAAATATTGGATTACGAATGTGATAATGAGTAGTCAAGTGCATAACCACAAGATGAGAGTCTAACCTGACCACCAGATTAGAGATGTCGAGAGATGTAGCTTTATTAAGGAGTTCAATAACAGACATGTTCTCAAGAATATTATCGGTGGCATAACCAAGAAAACCCCCCGAGAACTAAGTAGTTCTGACTTAGGTGTATAAAGAACCCAAGAAACTGATGCAATGTGCCATTTGTGACGACTGGCACCATCTGCATATCTGACGTATGGTAAGGGTGACGAAGACATATGTGCAATGAGAAACATGTATGAGACAAATACCCATTTAAATCCAAAAATATCCAAACAAACCAAAAGAAGAAAAACTTATATAAATAAAATTTCAAAGTAAATACCTAGTAGAACACTAGGCGAAATAATTTTTCAGATAGAGCCCATTACGGGGCTCAGCGAGTGGGATTACATCACAGTCCTTAAGTTCATAAGCACCTTTAGAAAGAACCTTAGTAATGACATATGGACCGACCCATAATGATTGAAGTGTTCATGCCTCCAAGAGATCGTGCTTCTGATCGTAAAGTAAGACAATGTCGCCCTCTTAGTAAGATCGAGGCTTAACATGTTTGTCGTATTAAGATTTGACTCGTCACTTCTATGATTTGAGAGCTAGTGCGACATCTCGACGAATCTTATCCAACTAATTTAGTGACAGCAAGCACTATTCTTCAGCAATAGTGCCTAGAAGGAGTTCAACAACTAGTTTGAGGGAGGGAATCTGACACTTGATAGGAAGAACTACTTCCAGGTCGTAGGCAAGCTGAAATGGCGTGAATCCTATAGCAGTTTTTACTGACATTCGGTATGCCCAAAGAACAGGATATAACATTCGATGCAATCAAGTTTTATGATTTCCCACTAACTAGAAGATCGTGGTCTTGAAGATGCCATTAATGGCTTCCACCTGACCATTGGCCTGTGGGTAGTAGGAGGAAGAATGTTCTGGCTGAAAATCGAGAAAATATGTTAAGTTAGGCATCATATGGTTCTGAAAGTGGGAGCCATGGTCTGTAATAATTGTGCAAGGTACACTGAAATGACATATTACCTTATTAAACAGGAATAAAGTAGCAGTTTCTCCATCAGCCCGAAAAGTGGGAATGGCTTCAGCCTATTTTGTGAAGTAGTCTATAGTGACAACAATGTAGTTGTGTCCGTTAGAGGAAGTGGGATTACAAGTGATGAAGTCAATGCCCCATTTAGAAAAGGGGCCAACAAAAATAACCAGGTGAAGAGGGGCAAGGGGCGCACACATTTTATTTGTGTAAATTTGACAAGGATGACAATGTTGGACTGCAGTAACACATTTTTAAACAATGTTGGTTGGTAGTATCCTGCGGGCAAAATTTTCTGGGTAATATCCATGCCAAAAATATGACCACCGCATGACACAACATGGAATCCATTAAGAACGTGTTCCGCCTTGGCATGTGTAAAACAACATCAGAGAACTGAGTCAACGCCACGATGAGATAGTGTATCGTTAAACACTAAGTACTACTTAGCTTACTGGAAGATGCAACGATGGTCCTATGATGATAGATTGAGGTGAAAATGTTGTGTTTGGAGGTAGACAAGAATGCCTCTATGTGAAAATTTGTAAATTTAAGAAATCAGAAATCCTACTACAGCAACTGATTTTCATTACCTACTTGTGTTCTTCATTTTAACAATTTATTTTCAGAAATATTCAAAAAATATTGATGCAAATACACTGTAGCCTAAACCAATATACATTTCAAGTACTGAAAAATAAATGAGACAACTGCACAAAGGACACACTTATTTTTGGACTAAATATCCCCAGAAAAATCCAATGTGGGAAAACCGGTGCAACAGATATGAGGGTTTTATTATTAAGCAGATTTTTGAATACAACTAGGGTGCCAAATCCGGCTCACCCAACAGAGAATAAACACAACAGAAGTACCTTTATCTGGAGACAGATATTTTGATGGATCCAACAACTGGATGAACAAACCCCACGGGTGATTGTGTTGTCCACAGCGTTGTGCAGCGATGGTTGTTTCCAGCTCTGCGTTGGAACTGCGTCACCTCCTCTAGGAGTTGCATCACTCTCCCAGTGAGAATTCCTGGCTTAGAAATCGATCTGTTGAACTGATGCCCGAACTATCTCGCAGAAACCCCAATGCTGCCTCTAAGTGATTGTGTCATCCCTCCAACCTTTGCGTCATCCTCTTGGAGCTGCGATGTCTCTCCCTAGTGTTGTGTTGCCTCTCTGTTATGTATTCTCGACCTTGGATGAAAGTTCCATTGTTGAAATTCCCTTCTTCACTAGAAGCTTACTCCAAAATTCTCAGCAAACCATGCCCCAGAATTTTGATCTAGCTCAAGTGTTGCTCTCACTATGTCTATTCTCCAACTGATGCCAAGCCTTCCTTTATACTTTTCCTATTGAGAAATCAACGGTTGTGACCTAATCTCTAATCAACATATAAGATTAAATTAGATTTGATCCTCGTCTCTTAGAAGCTTCTCACCCATATTTTGATTAATACTCATTAATATTTTAATTTTCCTAAGTTTAGACATAGGAACCCCATTAAAAATATTAATTATTTTAATAACATACAATCTGGGTGGAATTTCACCAAATGATTTTTGGGTCTTGGATATCTCATGTGTTCTAACCCATCCAAAAAATTTCGAAGCTAGAGCACATCCGATGCTATCCAAAAATCAAAACTTTGTACCAAGGATTAGTAGATTCAACTAGATAGACAGATTCATCAAGAATAGGATCGTAGGCTACTTCATCTAGATCAACCCTAGGAAGGTCCGACAACAATTCAATGAAGACTAGGGACTTTTTAACCTTCACAGTGGTGAAAACCAGATCAAATTGTTGGATGATCATAATCCATTTGGAATATTTTCCTCTAATAACTTGAAAGACAGAATGTGTCTCATGGGATTCTCCAAGGAAATGACAGTAGTATGTCGCAGTAGGATGTAGTGTCAGAAGCGATTGACAACAAAAACAATTACCAAGGATAATTTCTCCACATGGGAATACCGGAATTTGGGCCCAACAAGGCCTTTTTAAAGATATTAAACCACATTCTCACTGTGATCATCATGAGTTTGAACCAAAACCATGCCAATGGAGGATGGTGAGGCTTCCAGGTATAAAAGAAAGTCACGCACATAGTCAGGAGGACTGAGTAGTGGGGCTGATATGAGTGTTTATTTCAAGGCATCAAATGATCATTGAGCTTAATCATCCCACAAGTAAGATACTCCTTTCTTGAGTAAGTGCATAAAGCCTTTCGTTAATTCGACATAATTCATGACGAAAAGACATAAAAAATTTTCCTTCCCTTACAAATTTGGAGTTGTAGGATGGATTGTGGTGTGGTAAATTGAGTAATCGCCTTTACCTTATCGGGATCAACCCATATCCCGTGTTTAGAGACAATGAACCCAAGCAGACGTTTAGATTTGATAAAAAATATGCACTTATGCAGATTCAGAAGGATGTTATAGAACCTTCACCTAAGAAATCTTGCTCGAAGATGAGCTAGGTGTTGGGCTTGTTTCCTAGAATGAGCTGGAAGATCATCCAAGTAAGATTAAAAAATATGTCTAATATCGTGAAAGGCATAGTCCATAGCCCTTTGAAAGGTTGCACCCACATTCTTGAGATGGAGTGGGAGCTTCCGATGTGTAAATGTGCCCCAATGATAGATGAAGACGATTTTGTGCTAGTCATTAGGTTTTATGGAAATGTGGTTATACCCCAAGAAGCCATCCATGAAGGAGAATAATTCACAACCGACATAATCATCAATTATTTTCTCAATAAACGGAGTTGGATAGTTGTATTTTGGACATGCGGCGTTCAATTTGTGGTAGTCAACACATACACAGATGGTGCCTTTTTTTGTCTACAGGAACCAGATTAAAAACCCATTCAGTCAAGGGAATAGGGTCGATGAAACCAACACTTAATAGCTTTTCGACTTCAGTCTTGATAGTTGCATTTTTGTGAGGGTGGACTGGTTGAAGTATTTTTCGGATAGGCCTCGGGCATTTCCTCATTAGACCAAGTGAAAATGTTGTGGAATTCCTTAAAAATGTAGGTGAAGCTCACAATTTCCTCAGGACTGTAGTAAGCTCCAATTTGAATGTTTTCCACGATACTTGTTTTGACTGAGATATCGATGAGCATAGTATTTAAAATATTTCCCAAGTCATCATCTGAATCCATAGTTTGGAAAGTCATATAAGATGAAGGAACAATATCATGTGGGTCAAAAGGAAAAATTTGTAGAGGTGTCACGTCTGAATTAGATATCAAAGCACGGTGATGAGAATCATCCCAAGGTCTCTCTTCTAAAGAAATGATCTCTTGAATAGCTTCATCTGAAGGTATGAATTCATTGAGGAGATAATTAGAAGGAGTGGTGATAAGCAAGGAAATGGTACCATCGGTCGTAACCAAACCAATGGAAGAACCAGACATGGGTTGAATGGATTGATAAGACAATTCAGTTGGTGAAAGCAACATTTGTTCTCCATAGGAATCAATGTTTGAAGGGACCAAGACGATCCAAGGATCAGTAGGGTCATGAGGAACGGTAGAGACCATAGAAACTGTATGTGGAACCTCAGGCAGTAGGAGATGAAAACAACCCAAAAGGGAGGAACCCTCCAGAAGACAGGTACCTATACTGATATAAGAGTCAGTTATACCACCCACTAATGGCATGGTGTCGCTAAGTGACGGGGATTAATCAGGGGTACAGAAGGATAGCTAGTCCACTGTGACTATTATCCCATCTAAAGGGAAGAGGATGAGTGCAAAGACCGAAGAAATAATGGAAGTCGTGGCATAATTCTAACTGTGGACCAAAAGCAAATAATAGTCAAGATGATGATCTACGACGTTAATAACCATCGTTATTGTTTTCCCACTCAGACTGATGGGGTATCTAGCAAGGTATCCTTTTGGGATGAAAGTGTGGCCATCGAATGGTTTGAGGGAATTTGATGGTGGTGTCAAAATGGGAGAACCCAAGGTGAGCCAACATGAAGTGGTCATTACGCAGGTCGAAGCACCTTCATCAATGACCGTTCAATGGATAGCACTGCCTTTCGATATAAATTGCACCTGAAATGCAAGATGGTGGGAAAGTCGAGGCTTACTTTTTTCCATGTCAAAAATTTCCAAAGTGGAATCTTGAGGGTCAATTCCACCAATTTCTGAAAGAAAATATTTCCATTGTGCTAGACAGGTTTGTAATACTTTGAGGGAAGACATGGATGATGGTGCTTATGCAAATATTCTACAATATTGTAGTTTTGGGTAGCACATGCAGAGGTATTGCCTGTCATGCAATGAAGTGTCCCTTTAGGGGGATGGATCACAAGGTTAGCAACAGGCCTTTTGATATGAAGATCTTTAGATGGCGGTGGATTCAAACTCAAAGCAGTTTCTAGAGCATTAGTGACTGGAGTTCCATAATCCTTCGCTCGTGTTTGTAGATAAACCATTTCAAAGGTGTAAATAGTTGACGATCCTTCACCAGAGCAAAGAGGATGAGAATCGTCATTGCCCCCTTGCGGGGGTTTCATTGGGTTCGATATAAGGTGTTGTTGCTGCTAAACAGGGAAAGAGTTAAGGACAGCACGGGTCCTTCCAGTATCATTTTGTGCAAGAAGGTATGTGCATTCTTGAAGGCGAGGACATTTGTAAGTCATGTGGTCCTCCATACAGATCTTCCAAGGTAAATTGATATTTTTTTTTTCTTTATATCATATTTAGTAGCGTCTTTCTATTTGGGATTGTTCTGCGTAGTACGTTGCTCCTCAGAAGTAGAGTTCTTTTTCTTATTCTTCTTCTTCTTATCGTTGGGTTTTTGTCTAGACTGCATAAAGTTTATTGCAATAGTTGGAAGAGAAGCCAATTGGGAAGTAGGAGTTGTATTGACAGATAACTGGGCAACTTTCCCACTGAGTTGTTTTACAACAACCTCAAAAGTAGCACCGACGAGGCTATCAATGTGCGCACTCGGCTGCTGAGTAGCAGGAGCATTGGAAGTTCGAGGGGCATGGGGGATTATATCGTAGAGTGTGCCAGACTAAGAGTAGATCAAATCTAAATGCTGGGCATGACAAATGGATTGGTCTTTCATGGATGCACCACCTAGGGAAACATCCTTGGCAATAGGGGGAAGAAGTGACCTACAGAACCAATATGCTAGCAAGTAATCTAGAATGGGGGCTTTGACAAGCCTCTGCCTGCGTCTCCATTCATGGATATGATAAGAGGTGTGGGGTGTCTTGGTGTAGAGTAGTGAGGAGTTATTTTTCAGTTTCATAGTGGATAAGAAGCTGGAAGTGCTTTAAGAATTCCATTGCCAAGGAATCAAAGGTATTGACTGACGCACGTGGTAACTCAATGTACCACTTGAAAACATTGCTAGTAAGGGTGTGAGGGAAGAGTTTGAGCCAGATACTGTCATCAACCATGGAGTTCGATATACACCATAAATGGTAGATTGTGACATGCATAGTTGATTCATCCCCTTGTTTCCCTTCAAATTTCGAAATGTCGGCAGGTATCTTGTGCGGGATTGGAGGCAAATGCAAGTTGTGATTGATGGGATCATTAGTCAACTTATATATATCAGGGATATCAAGTGTTTCCAGTAAAGGAAAAGTTGTAGGTGCCCTCGAATCTGACCAAGGTGGTGCAGGATGACTTGAAGGACTGGGAGGTCCCCCCATTAAGTTGTTTCCAACAAGGTACATGGGATTCATCGAATAATAACTTCCTAGTTGTGGTGGTGCAATCATATAAGGTGGAAGTCCATGAGGGATATGAGGTTCGGTGGCAAAAGAATGGTTTCCCCTAGGATAAAAAGTGCCCCCTGACTCAATTGTGGTTAAGGAGGAGGTGCCCAAATGGATGTAGTAGGACCAGGTTGAGGGATACCACTAGCCACGTAGTTTGCAGTAGGTGCATGATTGACACTATAATAGTGTCCACTTGGAGGAGGTAATTCAATCAATGAAGAACCAGGTTGTCCTATAGGTGGAAGGAGAATAGTAATTCCCCTGACCAGTATATGCATGTTGGGAACATTGTCCTTACGCATCTAAACTTGGGGGTTAGAACTTAGCAATGGGTTCCAACCAAAAGGGTAATTGAAGGCGGTTGTGCTAATAACACTACTAGGAGTGATAGCCAGTGGTCCAAGAGCTGACACAAAAGGGGTGGAGACAAGGATGTGTGGGACTCCACTCATAACTGGTGTAACAAGGTTTCTTGGACTAGGCATAGTCTGAATAGCAGGGTGAAAAATCCACTGTGTAGTGTTGACCATATGCAGGGAAGTGATGGTGGAGCAAAAATATTCATAAAGGACCATGACCCATTAGTTGTCACGGGAATATTGGATGTGGGTACTGATGAAGACATGATAGGTTCAGGTTCTACCTGAACCAACACTGGACCAAGAGGCTGTTATAGAAATTTTTGTGCCTTGCATCACTGAGCATGAAATGTCAATAATCAAGGGATCCAAAGTCCCTAAACATGTTGTTCCTACCCCTAGAGGAACAAGGCCAAGTAACCACAACAATTCATAAAAGTTCTCCACCTGAAAACACTCAAAAACAAGGCAATTCTGGATCATGTCAACTGCTCCACTGAGCATCTACGCTGAATTTCAAGTGCTCCACTGTCTACCTGCGTTGAATGTCAACTGCAAAGAAGGCTACCTGCGCTGGGCGAGTTTGGACATGTGGCAGAGTCATTCCTCAAGGTGTCAATGCCCAGGAAGCTTCCAAAATGACACTTGGATCAGGGAATTCGACTGGTGATGAGTAAGAGGTTCCAAATCTCCAAGTGGAAGCAAGAACCTCCAAGTGGACTCAAGAACTGAAGTGGGAGAGGACACTAGTCAGTCTCAGACCAGTCTCAAGCTGACTCATCCTCTTTCCATTATCCCTATATATAGATCTCTCTCATAAGGTCTAGGGAGGCTGGAATTTAGTATTTGCAAAGAATTGATGTTAATTTGTGGCTAGAAACATTGGGTGTGTTATGCTTTGAAAGGAGCTGAAGAAGGAAGTCTATTCTGCTGGGAAGGAGATGCTGGGTTGGAGCCCTATGGGTTGTATCTCTTCCTGAACACTGTTACTTTCAATAAAGCTATCTTGATTCTTTCCTATATGCTAGTGTATTTTGTGTAATTGCATTAGTATATTTGATTTACTTCTAATCCTGAATCATTTATGAATATGTATATTTGCCTTTGTATTGTGTTCTTCTCTTGTTGCTCTTGTCACAGGTAGCTGTTCTCTTGTGATCTCGTGGGATTCAAGTAGCTGTTCTCTTGATCAAGCGAGGAGGCAAGTAGCTGTGGACACACAAAGGGAAGAGGATCTAGTTCGAGAGACAACCGGAAGATAACGGTAAGTCTTCCGATCTCCTCTCTTTCATATTTCATAAAGGAAGAAATCATGATAGCTGCATTCGTTTGTTGCTAAGGCGCTATCACACCTTAGGTGGATAGGATCGTCCTAAATAGGCATTTTTCCCCACAACAAATTGGCGACTCCGCTGGGGAAGAACTTGTTTATTCATTTCATTTGTGTTTCCGTCATTTGTTTACTTCATAGACTTGACAGCAACTCTTGAACTGCATCTTTCCCGGATGCAAAGTAAAAGTTGCTTCTTTGATCCAGTATGTTGGACTTGTCTATGATTTAAACTAGATCCACAAACGATTTGATTGATCCTTGTGATAGTCTTTATTACCCTATCAAAGCATCCCCCTGTTTATACCTTGCTTGTGTTTCTGATTTGGCCTGAAACAGTGTATTTTTGAGCATTTTGTGACCCGGAAACCAAGAGAAATGAGAGTTTCTCTCTTCATTGCAGGCACTGTGAAGGCAGTCTACATTTCAACGCAGGTCCCGAAGGGGCTACCTGTGCTGAATGTCAAACTGACAGTGTTCTACCTGCGCTGAACCAGTGTGGCCTTGTGCAGCTGGGTTTCTTTGTCCTCTTTTGCCCTGTTTTGATCTCTGTTTTTGCAGCCTTTAACCAAGTAGGTGATAGTCTGATAACCCTTTTCTTTGCCTGAATTCCGCCTCAATTTTTGTACAAAAAGATTGTGAATGTTTTTATGTGTTTGTGGCGTCATTTACAGTCTTCCTTTGCATGAGTAAAGTAGTCTTTCTGTAGCCTTTGTTTCAGATCTGATTGAGATTGATCTTAGAAGAGAGTTCATTGGCTGTTTGTTCAGATTGATTATAGTTTTACTTTTGCTTATTGGTTTGAATTTGTTCTTTTCAAAGTATCAAAACAAGTATTTATTTCGAAAATCGCAAAGTGATTGTAATCTCTTCTACCCTTGTTGATTTTGAAGAAAGTGAACTTGTTTATTTTGATCATTGTAAAAGAGAATTCAAATTTGTGCAAAAATCTTTCTTTGTAGGCATTTATACTAAGAAAGTGAAAACAAACACCTGCATTATGCATTTTGCATTTGATAAGTTTGCATGTTGGATTTAGGGAAAGTGCATTAGAGTGTGCTGATTGCTCTTTGAGAAAAGATAGTCGCTCTCTTTTCCCTTAGTAGCTAGGATTTTCAAAGTTGAAAGATTGAAAAGCTTGCTTATCATCTTAGACTGCATTTAGGAATTTGTATCATACATCTCGTGGTGAACCTTGAAAGGAAAACTTTAAAAAGATAAACCTAAAATAAACTGAATGAACCTAACAACGCTTTGTAACATAACGCTCATCGTAGAGGTCTAGGTAGAGACGTGTTCCGGCATCGTTAAACATAGTGACTGTCGATCTCTAAGAAGGTGGGTGATTCCTCCTGAGAGTCGGTGGCACTAATACGGATTGTGCTCCCACGTACCGTCGCGTATATATTGGGAGACCCCTATAGGCATATATCTTTTATCCTTAGGAAGCTGTGTCGGCCGCCCTACTGATCGCAATGCAGTGAACACAGCATTCACGAAGATCGACCACCCGTACCGTAAAACGTATTCTGTGGTTTTGCGAAAGGTTTGGCACACCCTCTGCCTAGATCTCCAGAGCAGTTCCTTTTGGCCTTTTTCAGACTCTATAACAGAAAAAGTCCATCCGAGCATTTGTCACTTCGGGCTCGTTAAAACATCGAAGGAGACTAGAGTCATCTTTAGCTTTTTCTCGACTCTTTAAAACTGAAAAAGCAAGTTGTGTCTAAAAGCGTCGTTAACAATTTATTTTAAACGGAACAATCACCCTTTAATCCTGCGTTGATCTTTAAGTTGAAAAGATGGAGTACACCAACCAAGGAGTTCCCTTGGGTGGAAATCCTAGTCCCTTCTCCTCTTGGGGAGATGTTGGTGCGCCCCACATGGCCACATTGTCACTTCCAGGATTGACAATTGGCCTACCAGTTTGGCTCGTTTCGACCAATGTCGTTCAGAATACCACCACTCCTGAACAGTCGAGTCAACAGTTAGATCAGACAAGAGTTGCCTCCCAGCCTTCCACTTTGTCTTCCTCCCCTCCTTCCTCTTCGCTTGACGGAACTGGTCGATCAAAAAATCGGGTTCCTAAGGAGAAGAAGGAGAAGAAGAAGAAAGAAAAGAAGAAGAAGGAGCCTAAGGTGACTGGGGGCAAGCAAATGTCATCTAACAAAAATCCACACACCGCACTTGTAAGGCCTAAATCGCCATGCATCATATGCAGGGGAGACCACTTCCATAGAGATTGTCCCTGTATCCCACGGATACTAAGAGACTGGTCCCCCCGTTTGCACAATTCGGGAGCATCGACCTCTGATAGCCATGTCGACTGCTAACCTCAACTAGTGGGAGTGAAGCTCCAGGACAGAATGGGAAAGTTAAAATTCCCTGCAGACTGTGTGAAGGCGATCACGCCATCCACCGTTGTCCCTTCTTAGACGAGGCAAAAAGAGTTCTGGAAGATCGTCCGATTTTGCGGGCGAATCTTCCTCCTGGATATCAAAGACTCCTGCCAAGTCCCTCACTAGTTGAGAATCCGGCCGAGCCACTTAGATGGTCAGCCGAAGCACCTATCATTGAAGAAGAACTGTCTGGATCCATGCCTGACGAAAGTCAAAAGGTTGATACGGCAGTTGACCCGGTTTTGCCTTCAGAGGCTCCATCTTCGAATGACACCGTCACAGAAGAGAATACAGACGACACCGTCCAAGTTCTCTTCATCAGCACTGACTCTGATGATCAAGGGGGCAATGCCACCATTCCTTTGTCGCAGGAAGGAATTTCATCAGAGCGCTATCCAGCCGTATTCGGTCCCACCACCAAGCAACCTGGTTGTGTCCTTTGATTGGAACCAACTAGGCAGACCCCGGTTGCCAGCTAGTGTGCCATTCAGAATTATTTGTCAAATATACAAAATGGTAATGGCTGGAACTATCATTGATGAGGGGGCATCTGTGAGTATCCTTTCCTCTATTGCTTGGAAAGCGCTTGGTTCACCGGCGCTTTTACCTGAGATGAGAAATCTATCAGGTTTTGATAAAGGAACCAGTCGACCTTTAGGGATCCTCTCCAATGTGCCTATAACATTGAAAGGGAAGATCGTTCAAATGAACGTGATGGTCGTTCAAGGACCCTTGGATTATAACCTACTCCTTGGACGAGACTATATATATTGCATGGGAGCTGTAGTCTCCTCACTCTTTAGAGTAATGTGTTTTCCACATGAAGGAAGAATGGTCAAGCTCGTGGACCAACTTTCGTTTCCCGGATCACACATCGCAAATAGTCATGTGCCATCCCTAAATGGTCTATTCATGCAAGAAGTGTCTCAACCCATGGTCCGTCCTCCTGATGAGCGCGAGTAATCCGGGAGGACATGACCGGAACCCAGGGGGCATGCATCCTGGCCTGCTTCGGCAGGGAAACTTTGGGTATAAGGTAGAATTTCCGCAAGAGAATATGACTAGTCCGTACCCCGTCTGTGGATGGAAGAGGGGTTGTTCTAGAATAGGATTCTTTTGTCAAAGTTACGTGTCTGGCACCAGTCACTCACCTTTGTCTATTTCGGTAGACATCGCCAAGGAAGTGTTTTGTTTAACGAAACAACCTTTAGGTAACCTGAAAAAGGTAGGCCAAGGAAGTGTTTTATTTAACGAGACAATCTTTGGGTAACCAGAAAGAGGTAAACCTCCCTCAGTAACACAAATGTTTTGTCTTTGAGTAGTGTTCTTCTCTTGTCGCAAGTAGCTGCTCTCTTGTCGCAAGTAGCTGTTCTCTTGCGATCTTGCGAAAAATCTGTTGAAAGTTGGGCTGACGAGAAGACAAGTATCTTATAGACCCGTTAAAATTAACGAGAAGACAAGTATCGTTAAAATTGGACTAGCAAGACGACAAGTAGCTGTGAACACCCAAAGAAAAGCAGAGGTGAGAAGGAGGAGGGGCAACCTTGAAATTGTATTTTATACTTGGGGGCATGCAAACCTTTTGGAGTGCAAGGAAAGAGCGGTTATTTATCTGCTTTTTAGGTTAGCCGTTTTCGAACTTGTATAAAGAAAGGATGAGAGGGAGCATAGCTTTGGTAAGGCGCAAGCTCTATAAAAAATGGAATCTTTCATGAGACACTCTTAATCAAAAGACTGGGTATTCGAGCAGTTTTAGCATAAAGTTAATGCTCGTTAAAAAATAAACGCAAGATCCGAGCAGTTTTAACGCGGTCTTCATGCTAGTTAAAAAATAAATATAAGCAATGAGCAATGTTTCCTCCAGAGTTTAAGCTCATTTTTATCTAAAAAATGAACCTATCCCGGTAAATAACCGCTGTGATCGTAAATTTGTCAGCCATAAAAACCTTGGTCGTGTTTTGCACCTGCCACCTCCACCTTCATTTGGCCGATTGTTCACCTCCATATGATTGTTTACCCATTTTGAGGAACAGCTGCGAAGAGTGATTTCACTTAGCTATCCTTGTGACACTGCCGTGATTGGAAAATTCCAACCTGTACTTGGAATCAGCTGCTATCCCTGTTTATCACTCGTTCCTCAAAAGACGAGTCTTCTTTAAGCTCTTTTCAACTGACTCGTAAAATATGAAAAGATTGCTGAGTTTTGGCCTTCCAACTCGTTAAAGGGACCGGAAGAGCTATCCCTCCTCTAGATTTTAATCTTTTTGGACCTGAGGGATTATTGCACAAAAAGGTCGAGCGCTTGTTTTATTCGGCTCGTTAAAGTTATCGAAAACTCATCCCTTCTGTATTGTTTTATACTTTTTCGGACTTAAGGGATTAGATGACGAAAAAGGAATTTTGGAGTTAACTTTATGTACCTTTTCAGACTCTCTAAAAATGAAAAGGACCGAGTTTTCCTTGTCGTTAGACTCATTAAAATGATTAAATAGCGACAAACTTGTCTTTAGACGAGAACGAGTTTCCCTATTGCTAGGCTCGTTAAAACATAGCGATGGGCTTGCCCAAAGGGCAGGTTATAGAACAAGCATATGTTATCCTCCTCAAGCTTGACAAAAATAAAGAGGTACTGGTCAGCAATGACTGGGGAAAAATTGGGAAAGATCAAGAAAACTTTGATGGTAGCAGGTCGCTCTTGAACATGACACTTTTCCTCTGTATCACATTCGGGTTGGGTTGTTTCATTCACCGGTCACATCACCATGGTCTTGCCGTACCATCCATATTTGGGGTAATGCTACCGATCCATCGCATCAGTGTCGCCATATGTTCAAGAGAAGTCGTTCAGAAAGAGTCAACCGGGTCCCATCCACTGCCATACATTATCCTTCATCCATTCATGACCGCCACCCTGAATCATATGTCACAGATTGTTTTCACCTCCATTAAAATCATTAGCTCCGTTCCGTGTCACTGATGTTGGATTCATTAAGGCCCTCCTTTGACGGATCGCTCCTTGTCGACATCAACTCATTATCTGAGGAGTTGATCTAGGAACAACCCCTTCAGTACTTTGAAGCTTGCATGCCTCAATGGCAAGTTTCTCACTTCCGGCGATAGGTATACATCAATGACCTTCGACCAGAAGATTTTGCATGGTGTTCGACGCCAAGTCCTTTATTTCACACCACGTGAATTGTACTGCAGTACCTTGAGGGTCATTATCATTATCGGTGATTCCTCTCGTACTTGTTAACGGTTTACATCATTGACCGGTAATCAAGCGATGTCTTTCCATGTTCGACTTCAGCACAATTCTCACATGGATCGACTTGTACTTAGAGTGAAGATCGAACGAGTTTGAAGACCCCGGATCTAGTTTCATCCATCCGGGCTGCGATATATATTCAGGAAAAATAAAGACATTTGACATGTACATCATTGCAGCAGATGATCATCCTACTCAAAGGATGATAATTTTCACCAAAATTATCAGTCTACCATCAGACGATCGTCTGTTCTATGTACCAAAATGAATTTATAAAGCTGAGCATGGGAATGCCCGCCTCAGCTAGATCATGAAAGCAGTATGAATCATAATGTATTGTATTGTATTTTATTGCAGGTCTCCTCCCAGCAGATGGATGAACTGCGGACCCTCCTGGATAAAGCATTTCACCCGATAAACGGCCTCATACTTTAGGGGGAAACTGTTATAGAAATTTTTGTGCCTTGCATCACTGAGCATGAAATGTCAATAATCAAGGGATCCAAAGTCCCTAAACATGTTGTTCCTACCCCTAGAGGAACAAGGCCAAGTAACCACAACAATTCATAAAAGTTCTCCACCTGAAAACACTAAAAAACAAGGCAATTCTAGATCATGTCAACTGCTCCACTGAGCATCTGCGCTGAATGTCAAGTGCTCCACTGTCTACCTGCGTTGAATGTCAACTGCAAAGAAGGCTACCTGCGCTGGGCGAGTTTGGACATGTGGCAGAGTCATTCCTCAAGGTGTCAATGCCCAAGAAGCTTCCAAAATGACACTTGGATCAGGGAATTCGACTGGTGATGAGTAAGAGGTTCCAAATCTCCAAGTGGAAGCAAGAACCTCCAAGTGGACTCAAGAACTGAAGTGGGAGAGGACACTAGTCAGTCTCAGACCAGTCTCAAGCTGACTCATCCTCTCTCCATTATCCCTATATATAGATCTCTCTCATAAGGTCTAGGGAGGCTGGAATTTAGTATTTGCAAAGAATTGATGTTGGTTTGTGGCTAGAAACATTGGGTGTGTTATGCTTCGAAAGGAGCTGAAGAAGGAAGTCCATTCTGCTGGGAAGGAGATGCTGGGTTGGAGCCCTATGGGTTGTATCTCTTCCTGAACACTGTTACTTTCAATAAAGCTATCTTGATTCTTTCCTATATGCTGGTGTATTTTGTGTAATTGCATTAGTATATTTGATTTACTTCTAATCCTGAATCATTTATGAATATGTATATTTGCCTTTGTATTGTGTTCTTCTCTTGTTGCTCTTGTCACAGGTAGTTGTTCTCTTGTGATCTCGTGGGATTCAAGTAGCTGTTCTCTTGATCAAGCGAGGAGGCAAGTAGTTGTGGACACATAAAGGGAAGAGGATCTAGTTCGAGGGACAACCGGAAGATAACGGTAAGTCTGCCGATATCCTCTCTTTCATATTTCATAAAGGAAGAAATCATGATAGCTGCATTCGTTTGTTGCTAAGGCGCTATCACACCTTAGGTGGATAGGATCATCCTAAATAGGCATTTTTCCCCACAATAGAGGCTCAGTGAGGGGAGGATTGTAAGGAGGTACAACTCCTTCATGAAAAAAGTCCTCAGGTAGTACGGTTTCTTTGGAAGTGTTATGTGATTCGGTGTTGGGCAATGGAGACTAATTTACCGAAGAGGGAGAATTCAACTCACGAAGGCTCAACAGGTCCTCTAGGGTCAGTGGAGGAAGACCTCATTTTTGTCTATATAGACAACGAGGGCCAAATTTATCCACAGTGACAGATATATTTTATTAAAAATTTTAAAGTGATATTTGTTATAGTCTTAGTGTCAACAATCTAGCACCTAAAAATAAATAATAATAAAAAATACTCTAAAGGCAACTAGTAAGTAGCCAGGGAACATAACTCTGTCTGATAACCACCATTATTCAGAGATGGAACCAAGTATCGCAGTGGCTAAAAGAGGGAGTCACACAAATGTATAGTTACAATTACTCATGTGCTATGCCTAAACCTCAATGTGAAGGGGCCAAGCACTCTCGTGAAGATGAGTATCCTCCTAGTAAACCGAAAATGGAGTAGGTTCATTTGTTTAGGTACCAGGGTAGCCCGCCCCAGTCACCTTGTGTCCATCCCTAAAAATTTTGGCCACTAAGGTTACCTAAAATCACAAACACCACTAGGGGGGTCACGGTCATTGACAATACTTTGTGTGGGCAAGATACCTAAGTCTCCAAATTAGCTCCAATATCCCCGAGGGGATCCCCAGTACACAAATTACCCACCAGAAATGAAATCGATGGCGGGCTATGTTCTCTCACACTTTGATGTTGTCTCGCGCTTAACTCCTTTGTGAGGTGAGTGATCCCGAATGATATGAGTGGAACAAGTTTTTACTCTCATTAATGACACTAGTTTTAGTTTCGTGATCTTGGGCAGTTTACTCACAACTTCCTAGCCCAAGACCCTAGCTCAAACTAATTTGTGTGTAAGCTCAAAAAAGAGAGTTTATGATTACTTTGATTAAGCGATTGATTTTATGTGAACTTGTATTAGTGTCTTCGGAGGGGGTGTTGATGTATGGAGTTCATTGAGACTCTGACTCAAACCATGCAAGAGAAATGCTTTAAGTTTTTCATTTGATGAAAGGTATCTTCTTACGAGGAAATATGATACATACTTTTAGCAATACACATCCAAATGCAGTAAATATACATGCACAAAATGCATACATACAATGCTTTAACAACTAACCTATTATAATAAGAAACAAACCAACTAAAATAGAAAGTTAAAGTAATTTTTTCATTTTCCTTTTCTGAAAATCAAATGTAAATAAGTTATTCTCTAAAAATAAAAATGACCATGAAAGCATCCAACCAAGAAAACTTCACAGTTGCAGATCCCAAGGCCAGACCACAGGCAACCTATCAACCCAAGAATCCACAAAACATGGTCGATGTCAAGATAATGGTTCAGTAATGCATCTCAGAAGGACAATCAGAGCATTAGAAGCAACACTAACTCTTTGTACCAGAGACTGGGAAGCATTATAATGCTCTGGATTACGCAAGGAAGTGTGTTACATAGGAATAGGGTGAAAAAATGATCCATTCAGGGTCTGAGCAGAAAATTTGAGTAGCAAAAGAGGTTGGGATGCATGTAGGGTGATCAAAATATGAATCTAGAAGAGAAGGAAGGCCTGGAGAGAAAGAGAGATCTAGGAACAAGGATATCAAATCCGAGAACTAAGAGTGTTCCCCAGTGGAGTCGCCAATTCTATTGTAGGGATTAATGCATGGGTGGTTGTGGACATAAAAACCCTCTCGAGTCTCCCGAGACCCAAGGCAGATGGAATTAGGTGACCTGCAACTATTCAAAGATACATGCACATATTCATGTTAATCTAGAATCGACAAAGTAAAATAGAAGAGTCATCTCTGAATCTCTAGTGTAGTTTCGCTGGAGATCTCAGTGTGACAAAGGGAGGACTACTTCGCCTGCTCCTAGAATAGAACCTACACATAAACAAGACAAGAAGTAACCTTCACAGCATATAAACCTTGACGATTAAAAACTTTAACATACGGGAATATATAAAACTAGCATGCATCTAAGAGAACCATCAATCTTGAAATCATATCAACATATACATAAATGAAGTCTCAACATCATCAAGTAGACAAAATATGAGCGGACTTATAGTATCAGATGAGAGAAGAATGATTACAACCATGCTTGTTGAATCAAGTATTCCCTTAGCTCCTTGGCTTCTTTCCCTCTCTCTCTCTCAGCTATTTGACAACATAATAATACTTGTCTCAATATTTAGATCCTTCTTATAATGGCTGAGCCTCTAATTTATAGATGAGGAGAGGTTCTCTCCTTGCCAATTTATTCATGAGTTCCAATGGGGAAAAAGTTTGGATCTTGCCTCACTTTATTTATCTTTCCCTTCTCTTGAATCTTTGTTAGGATTAGCAATTTTCTTATTTAGGACTGAGGCAGATGTTTCCTATTTTTCGCACTGACATTTGAGTGAAAAGCGGAGTGTGTGTCAGTCAACTCGCGCTTTTGACCTTCAAAATCCCATAAATATCCAGTAACACTTCCCTTTAAGAAAAACATAGTGTAAACCTAGGGACTAATGCCTTTTGTTGATTCATGGGCAACATTATAACTCCCTTTTTTGTTTCTGGGGTGCGTTACCCTGGAAAATGGTTCTGCAACTTAGCGTTTATCTTCTAGTTAAAGTATCCTTCTCCTCTGAGATGATGAGGAGGTCATTTTGTGTATAACATAATTTCAAACCTATGCAATCAGGAATATTACTCTACCTATAAGTGATGGAATGTGTGTGTTACAAGGTGGTGTGGCACTAAGTGGTCTAGCAGGGGTGGTTGGTGATATTGGTATTGAACTACATCCTCTACTTACAAATATACCCCTAAAATATCATTCTATACATGCATCCTAAATTATTTTAATATTAATTAATTATGCATATAAATAATGAATGCAACTATTATGAAATGGAATTGCGACAACTTTAATTTAGAGAGAACCCCACAATTGTGATCTGCAGGTTCTTACCATTCGTCTTACCGATCCTTCTAAATAGATTTGTTTAAATGAAAAAAAATTCTAATTTAAAAGTAGACACTATGTATAATTCCCCAACAATGAAGCCAAAACAGTTGGGTAACTTTTTTGTTGATTAAATTAATTACATTAAAGCATTAATCCTATGTTTTTGAACTTGTGAAGTACACTTGCACTATATAGTCTAGGTGATCAAATTTTAATTGAAATAAAACTATTATAATTGCAAGATGAAAATTAAACCTATTTATGACAAGATCGTAGTAAGCATATGCACACATTCTGTATTAGAGGCCTAACTCAAATTCAAGACTTAGAAACTAAATGAATTCTATGAAAGCTATGCTAGTTTGAAATATTCAAAATCTATTCTATGAGACAAGGGAATTAAATCCTATTCTATTGAACTTGGAAGAAAAAATTATTCTACTTTTTCTTTGAAAAGAAACTTAATCTACTTGAATTGAAAAATAAATCTATTCTATGGATTGTTTGAAACAAAATTATTCTAGGAATCTATTCTATGAACTTTTGAAATCAAACTTAATCTATGTGACTTGAAAGGAAATATAATCTATCGATTTGTGAAAATAAGATTGATCTAAAAACTACAATAATTTGAAAAAAAGAAGAAAAAGAAGATATTCTAAAGTACAACAAACAAAGACCAATGAAATAACAATTCTGGAAGCCTCAACTAGAATTAGTCATGATCTATCAAGCATAAATATGAGACCAAGCAAAGAAAATGATTAAAGGAAATATTTTGGTGCTTTTGATTTATTATCAAGAGCTCATCTTATAAAGAACTAATGGACAATAAGTGAAATTCTAATTTAAAGGATAGAGTATTGAAGTAAAACAGAGCATTTAACTGACTGAATCACTGAATGAAATGAACTCTAATCTAATTGCAGAGTGAAAGAAATTAAATCAAAATAATGAAATACAACTATACTATATCTCACACATCCTCAGGGGTCCTCCTGATGAGTGTGAGATGTTAAAACCTGAAATGACAAGACTTTGAATCACCAACACAGAATATGCCATGAACAAACCTTGTTTTACATCAAATGTGAAAAGAGAGTTTACAAATAATAATAATAACAGTGTTGAACTTCCATTGGATGTATTTCACTTTCAAAACAAAGAATTTTTATAATGGTTTCAAAATTAACAACTTAAGAAATTATTGCCTAGAATCGAGAATTGGAATTGACATATAAACTTCTAAATCAAAATAGGACTTTCGCTTCTCATGAGTTGCTACTGAAGGAGAAAATCATGGGAAGTCATTCATTGATACATCATCAGCTTAAACTCTGGTCTTTATATCTCATTCAATTTCTATTTTCATGCTCGCTTTATTATAGAGGTGGTCTCTTGATATCATGAGTGAACTAAGTATTCCATAACCACGTTGACCACAAGTTTGACTAATGAACCATGCTTATCCTGTGAGCTTCCAATTGTGACCAGTAGGTGAATGTCCATGTAGGTGGCATTCAGTAACTACTCATGTCCTTTGGTAATATTCTATCATGTGCTAACCCAGAGAACTTAGGAATTGGATGCGAAAATTCAAGATAGCTGCAGAAAGTGCATAATTCGGTAGCTATAACATAGTTTAAACCAATTTCATAAAGAAAAAACTGACTTTGAGCTATTGAAGGATTATTCCTTTTTATCGAAATTTGCATGACCTGGATGACCTCTAATTCATATACAAGATTAAATGAAGTGAAAATGTGTAACAAATGGGTGGAAAAGGAAAATGGATTGTCAAAAGGAGGACAATTCAGAGGTTCAACATGCTCCACGACCATGTTCCTAAATTTTGTCAATAATGTTTTAGTGGTCAGATACTACCACATCCTATTATATGCCACAATATTGTTTGAGTATGCCCCAATTCATTTCAAATGAGGCATTTCACAACTTCTTAATTTGTTGTTATAGTATTACATGTGACCTTCCAACTGACCTAATTCTACATAAATGATGCAAAGGCCCTCAGATGAACATCTCCAACATAGGGTGTAATATTAAAAATTCTTGCCCCAAAAAAAGCATGATCATGCAAATACAACTCACATAATATTTTTTTTTTATGAAAAATTAGGTTTCTAGAACGTCTCCAAGAAGGCTTGAACCTTTCTTATAGCGTATGGACGTTTCTCTTTTATTTTTTTTAAGTGGAAGAGGAAATTTTTTTCTTGTAGATACAAAGGTTAGGAAGGATAAGGGTTTCTATAGCTCAAGGCAATTTTTGTAAGTTCATACATCTTCTCCTTCTCTTCACGTGTAACATCTTTACTTTTCCCTGCAATTCTCCTACCCACAACATTGCTTTCTTTCTTTCTTCCTTAATTTTTTCCAAATCCTGAACTAGCAAGTTTTCAGCCCAACTTCTTTTAAGATTTCTAACAATCTCCTTATGTTTACTTAGAGGGATAACCTTGCCTTTCATGAGATTTCCAATGTTTTCCATTTTTCTACCTCCTTAAGAAAAAACAAACGACTCTTCAAGTTTTGATTGTTCTATATCCACTATTGTTACAGTAGTAAATTCAACTTCCTGCAATCCTTCTTCACTTTCCTTCTTCTCCTACTACGCTTTCTTGACCGCTAGTTCTTGTGTGTCAGTAGTTTCATTAATATGTTCTTATGTATCAGAAATTTTAATTATTTCATCCTACTCTATTTCAGCTACTAGTTCTTTTGGAGCAACAACGCCATCAACATGTTCTTGTGGATTAACAAAATGATCTTCCCTATCTCGCTCTAATTCAACTATTGGTTCTTGTGTAACAACATCTTCAATAGTATTTTATTGTGGATTGGCAATCTAGAACTCCACGTCCTATTATTTTACTTTTATTCCAATCGAGATAGTTGTTGGCCATTGTAGAGAATTTTTATCTAATCCTTTCTTCTTAGATGTTGCTCCCATGTGTATGATTCTACTTTAGCTTTTGAAATGATCTCTTGTATGTATTTTACTCTTCACAAATTATTCTTCTTTTTCTTTCTCCCACGTCCTCTTTTACCCACACAAATAGTTTCTTCGGTGGCACTGTATTTTTCTTCTTCATTATTCATGCAATGTAATCCTTGTGGCCTAACTCATCATGAGGTTGAGGCTACTTCAGTATGTCGAAGTGAGGCCAATGTTCTTACCTCTCCTCTTACTACCCAGAAACCTCAGAGCTAGGAACAAATACAACACACTTTCAAGCAATGCATGTAAACAATCCTAGTCACAGATATGAACCTCTAATAGCCTCCCTAGAAACAATACCAAAATGTTGGGCATATCAATTATTCTTTTAAATTATAACATCAAATCCGACTCACACATAAATTTTCAATTTGGGTAGGATTTTTGTTTTAAGGCTACTGTGTAAAATATATGAAGGAACAAATGGAAAATATCACCAATAAAATCTCAAAACCAATTGTTTTAAATGTCACTCTCAACACTTCAAATGCACGTGTTTTCTTACTCCAAACCTTGCTCACACTTTAGAAGGAAAAGACACACATTGTAGAATAAATCACACTATGTCACACAATTACTCTTATTTAGAAGAAACAACACTCTTGGAAACTATTCATCGCTTAAACAATTACTGTAACACCCATTTAATCAATTAAACAAACCAAAGAAATATAATAGTAATCAAGCAACCATCACACCTAATGAAGGGAATGGTCTAGGACCTATGTTGTTACACAATGATATAGGCTACAATCCTTCAACTATTAAATACATGAACAAGATCTATAACAATAACAATCAATCACACATAACTTGCAATTGAGAGGAAATAATTTCACTCCTACAATACCTCTCTAACAAGTGATCTCTGCTAATAAGGAGGGTCCTTCCTCCTTAGTAGTGGTTGGTGAATTACACAACATGAAATCTAATCGGGAAAGATATATGGAGCCATGAATGGTAACAAGTTGCATTAATGAAAGTTTTAGTACATGATTACAATGATGGTGCTTCTCCCTTCTCTGATCTCTATCTATGCATACCTCATGGGAAGGGAGTACATTCTTTTATAATTTTAGATTACATTCTTATTTTCAAAAAGTAGGATCATCATGAGAATCTGTCGAGTGTCATGTGATCGAAATTGATATTATAAAAAAATTGTCTTATAACAAATTGTCTTAATTGGAATAGAGCTATAATAAATCTCTAAATTACAATGATTTATCATTTATAAATCCCAATTTTTTCAATTAAGTTATCTATGCACTCCATGAATATCTCCTTTCAATAGTCAAACTGACTTTGATCGTGTGTCTATCCATGTTGGCCTTTGTTTATAATCATAGAAGAAGAAAGTATCCAAAATAAGCTTCGTGTTGTAACAACAACATCAAAAAATTATTATTTCCACCCTTAGTGAGGTAGAACTGGGGATATATCATCACGTAACAACATCTCAACAGATCATACCGCCTGAAACAACCCTTCATCAATTCAATAAAAAATAGCCTAAAGCAATTAGCTTTTATGTCAGATTACAAGAAAAACTAGATAATAAGGATGACACACAAAAAGGGAACATACTTTATTTAATAATGACTAATGAAGTGACACTACATAACATTTAAAGTCAAAATAGTAGGAAAATATAGGTTAAATAGGTACAAAAATATCATTAATTCTGCGTCCCAACAAGTTTGAGTGCCATTTCCCTTTCAACAAGTCATTTTATGCAATTATATTTTTGTTGTGGTGTATATTAGTTAACTTGATCTTTATACATCTAGCCTTCATTTTGATGCTTCCTCCTACATAAAAATCAACAAGATACAGAGATATTTCCTATTGCACATATAGTTTCAGCCCCTATTAAGTTTGTATGAACCTCGAGTTGATAATTAAAGTTGAAACCTCTGGGAGTTGTAGCATTGTTGTTGCATTACCGATGGCCATCAAAATTTGTAGGTAGACATTTTATCAAACAATTTTCTAGTAAATAAATACGAGGACCATGATCATATAACTAGCAATATTACCTCATTGACTTGTAAAGGAAATCCATGTTCTAGTGAAGCAAACTCAACCAGTATACAAAACAAAATTCCAAGACAAAAATATTTTTTCTAACACATAAATTCACCATCATAGCATAAGAAAAAAATAGTAACAATTGAGAACATTATTTATTAATATTAATGAAAATGTTACATGTTGGACAACTTATTTAAGGTGGAGAATTTAGATTTATGGAACCTATGGATAACTCCTACAAATTGCATGATTTGTCTCATTGAATAATGTTACTCCTGTAAACTATGGGCTCTCTAGAAAGGCCATGACCTTCTCAAGAAAACACACAACTGATGCAAATGGATAAGTTGACTCCTCAATCTCCACATTCCCTAGCAATACTCTCGACACTAAGCACATGTGAGAAATCTATATGATTCCTCGTCCTTGACTAGATAGGGTGGATAGATTCACTATTGCAACTAGTATGGCCATATCAGCTAGGGTGGATCTCTAACCCCAAAAACTAACCCTCCTCACATGGGTTATCATCCATTCTCTCAAGATACAATATCTCTTGAAACAATTATCGAAATAGACAAGCAATTCCACCCAAAAGTAAGTTTGAAATCTCCTTTTATAACTTTTATCATTAGAATACCTTGGGTAATCGAAATATCATTGGTCATTGGAATACCATGGATCAAAATTACCACAGATCATTTATACCTTTTTCTCTCTTAATAATATAAAGTGACTTTATAAATTTATTTAATAACACCCCTTCAATTTAGCTATTCATTTCACTTTTTGATGTTGGGTTTTCTTCAAGTGAAAATGAACAATTAAACTAATATTCTTGGAAAGGGACATTACATTCCCCCATTCCAGAGATTGCTCTTCCGCAAGCAATATGGACCCATATTCTAGGATCCTAGATGAATCTAAGCCCTTGTTGCATCAACGAAATACACTTTGGAACCTATATTCCAGGATTAATTACTTTATCCCAAATGAATTTGTTGAATTCTCCCTACTGCAAAAATATGATATAATCAACTATGGTGACTTTGTCAAGCTCTATCACAGGTTTAAGCAATTCACCCATTATAAATATGTCTATATCCCAAACTCGTGTCATCATACAATTCAACCAGGGGTAGTATATTCATGTTGTTAAAGGCTTCCTAGATCATAACCTCCCATGGGTGTTCTCCACCTAGATCCCATTGATATATTGGGATTATATTGTCCCCAATACCTAATGGATCCCACTGTGCTATACCCCTATCTAGGAGTGTATTTTCAAAAACCACCAACTTAGTAGGATACCAATTCATAATCTCTCTCCAATCCAATTGAAATGGACTTCTAAAATAGGAGGTATCAATAGAAATTATATTATCTTAGAGTCCATAAATTCCCATGGAATGTGTCTTCCATCATCATTAGTCATCAACAACCCCTGAAAAAAACTTATGTATAAGTACAAACAAAAGGCATAACTCCACCATGTTGATGTTGTGCTACTTTGATTTCCATGTGACATCTATCAAGAGTGATGCTTGGTAGATTTATTACACTCCCACTCCTTGGTCCTACTAAATGTAATTCAAGAAAAAATTTCCATTGTTTCTTTATTATAAACTCTAAATGTTCCTTAACATTGGCAAGTTTGGTAGTTGTCCTAACACACGTAACTCCATAGGCCTTATCCTCACTATCTTGTTGTAATATTGTTTCCTGTAGCATATTGGTTCTCTCCTTCATTAATAAGAGGTGTTATGTAAGGGATTCAATCTCTTATTGATAAATATCATTTTTAAAATCCAACAAAAAGGTTTATGAAGATTTCACATTCCCTGATTCCTCATTAGGAAAGAATGGTTTCATCTTCCCATCACATTCTTTGACCACATTGTCCACTGAGTTATAAAAAGATGTAGAAGTGGCCTATTTTTGTTTTAGAATATCCAATAAAAATTATATCATGGGATGGAAACTAATATCACTTTTATCAATAATTAAACCCATAATGACTCTCGTGTACTCATGGATAGTTGTGTCAAGATTCTTAATAATGTGATTGAGCAAATGATGAAACATATGTAAAATAAGTTCATTAAAATCATAATCAATCATGAGAAAAAATGACTACCCCTTTTCCATCAATTCCAAAACATTATCCCTCAATACTACATATGGATGAAAAATATGATGCTTTTCTCTGAAAGTACTAATTAAATAGGGTGTACTATCAGATTTTATTTGGATTTTTTGTATCTTTTTTTATAAAAAGCCTTGGCTAGCATCAAATATATGATTTTGTGCATAAACCAGTGGGACCCAGTTTGTCAAATTGGGGTGAAATCTTCTGAGATCATTTTGAGGCAACAGACAATTTTTTTTTTGGGTAATTTTTTTTCACTTTAGTACCACACCTTTTTCCCCTTTCTACACATAGATACCTTTCTAATGGCACATGAATCACGGCAATCATAGTATGTATGTGAAATTTATGCTACTAAGAAGTTGACCTTCCTGTTTTCACCACCATAATTCAAAAGGATGGGGGATTAACCCCCCTTTTCATAAAAAAGAGGATAGCCACATGATTATGATGTAGAAGACTCTAAAAGAGTCTATATTGTAACTCTGGTTAAGAGTTGAGGTATTCAAACCTAACCACTAGTAGGCTCCCAGGTTGTGTTATAACCCAGCCACTAGGAGGAAAAGGGGTTCCATTCTTTCGAGTACATTTGTTCCATAGCTAAGAAAAAATAGCTGAGATGGATAGGAGATAGAACATCGAGAAGATTTTTGCAATGTAGTAGCCCACATGCTATGAGCCATTAATTGTACTCGCACTCGTTTTCTATTTAGAGAAAGAGAGCAGAGAAGCCTCACTTTCGAGCCATGTTTTCCCCTGAAATGTTTCTTAGGTCATATCTTGTGTCAAATTTGTGTGTGTGATATTTTATTTCATTTTTCTCTATTTTCTTCATAATTGGAATTCAAATGCATATGCTATTAATTGTAATTTGAAGATCTATAAGTATAAAGAGAAACAAAATTGTAATAGTGTAGATCTTGGATTTTTAAGTATAATTTTATCAGATATGTTGTGAGGAACTATCCAGTTGAATATCCATGATAGTTTACAGATCATATTGGTATTAGAGCATGTTTCTTTGGGTATATTTTGGAGATCTATAGGGGATCTAGATTGGCTAGGCCAAAAGGCATAAAACCCTAATCATGAATCTATGAATAACCATCCTGATCCTGTAGAGGAGATGTTTTCGTGGTTGGAGAAAAAAGTCGTAGATATAAACCATAATGTAAATCCCCTCATGGTAGCCCTAAGAAATAATCTTGGGATATTCAAAGAATATGGGGGTTCTAATGGAGAGGACAAATCAGAGGGGGGATCAGGAGATTGGGAAGAAACATAGAACAAGTTGAAGAAAGAACCTACAAAATATCAACACATATCAAGTGTCGTGAATCAATCACAGTTCTTATTCAAAATGAAGCCAAGGTTGATATCAAGACATACCACAATGAGATTGATGTTATAAAGCTAAATCATTGGTTATAGCAACTATAAGTGTATTTTAGAGTCCATCAAATTGAGGAAGATTAGAAGATTTCATTTGCATGGTTGAAATTAGAGGGGCATGCCCTAACTTCATGGGAAATCCACATGGAGACCTTGAGGTTGGAGGGAGAGCATCTAGTCATTAAGCGAGAGGACTCCAAAACCCTAATTAAGTCACAATTTTACCCTGTTGGGTACAGAGAGGACCATTGGATCCGACGACACTACTTCAGGCAAAAGTCAGGGCAAAGCGTACAGGAGTACACCATAAAGTTCAGAAAGATGTCCATAATGTTGGGTATCTCCCCAAAGAACCCAGAGGTTCTCCTTAAGTTTTTGGTGGGTCTACACTACCATATACATGAGAAATTGATGTTTTTCATGCCCAAATTGGTGGAAAAGGCTTGTGTATAGGCACAATACTTCAAGAACATATGCATGGAGAAAGAAAAATCAAGTGGATTGAAGTAGAAGGAGCAACATGACACTTCTAAGGAGGGGGGAAATAAGCATAAAGGGGGAAAATATAAAAAGATGATAGCCATAGTACACCAGTGCAAAGATCCCAACAACCATTACAATCATTGCAACATTGATGGCCATACAAAGGAGAAGTGTTGGAAGTTGCATCTAGAGCTTAACTCAAAGAACAAAAAGAAAGACAATAATAAGAATATCAAATCCACTGATTCAAGCAACCAAGTTGAAATATGTAACAACTCTTATATACACAATTTTTTTTTTAACCAATAATAAATTTTGCTTAATAAAAGTTTCCTCCTTATTTCAAGAAATCATAATTTTTACATGTGCATATTCTAATACCTTGTCCTTATTTTGTTTGCTAAAGATATGGATTCCTATCCATCTCATAACTATTATTATTTTTCAGGACTACTTGTATCACTTTTTAATTTCTTTGCATTGTCAAATGAACATAATATATAAGCAACTCTTATGGTCACATATTACTAACCCATGCCATATATAAAATTGGAGTATTGAATTAATAACACTTCATATGGTTCGATATGATAATTTGATGTTTCTATTACATATAAATGACTTGACTCATTTCTGGTGCTATGAATGTGGTATTACATTGAATATCTGCATATACCGTTTAATATAAGGGTTGTGTATTGTACTGGGTTTCTCTAGAACATTTCATGAATTACACATGGCAGTTATCAGCGGTTCCATGTTTAGGCCGATAGGTCTGAAAGTATTTTAAGTTTGATCGCACCCAGGAAGACGAAGGTAAAGTTCTTACATTCACCATCTCCAGAAGCGTCTTCTCAGTCATGGAAAGAAAAGCGCAGGCGGTACAAAAACGGGCAGGACTTCTCATGAAGTCGGTCGGTCCTCAGTTGGTACCATCTCATTGTCTAGGGGTGGCTCTTTGGACTCTGCAATATTGGCAGAGATATCATTGAAAATCCATGCAAGCAAAGACCTCTTCCTCACGGTAAAGTGTGGGAAGAAGGGAAACCCGTTTCCTTCAATCATACTGCTTGTAGAGGGATAGAATCTGCAAGCGAACGATGTTTTCGTCTCTATAAACGACACGGTGGTTTTCCACTCTCTCCACCTCTAGGTGCGTATTTCTAAGATATCCTTACAACAATGTTTTGTTTGAAATTTGGCGCATGAAATAATAGTTGTAATTTCGATGAATGATTAATATCTTATTTTAATATAAATAAAATAAAAGAAATACCTATCAGCATAAAAGCAGATTGCAAGACACTACTCTTCACAATACATAATCGACAAGCTGCTGACCCCCAAAAATTCTTTACTACTTCCATTGCAAAATTTCATGCATTCTAGACTACATAAATTATAGGTCCATGACAAAAGATCAAATTTAATATCCTTCGCAAAACGCAACAAAATTGTTGATATATCTGAAACCCATCACCGAAGATTCTAATCTACAGTTCCAGATTGGCCACAAGGTGTAGACCAACTTGCAATAAACCTTGTTAATAAGGCCTACACCTAACATTTACAAACAGATCCATGTTAGGTCCATGTCAGACTAAATGCAGATAAATCGAGCAGCAGAGGGTTACTTCCTTTTTACAGATGTAATATAGAAAAACAACATGGAAACACTGCCAGATCGTGAAAGGGAAAAAAATCCCTAATAGTTTTTAAGGAGTTGAGTTCCATGATGTAAATAGTTTATCCATCACACTGTTTTATTTGAGTCACCAGTAAATATGGTTCATCTTCGGGACAGGAAAGACATGGAAGAAATGATAGAATAATCTGAACAAATTTAGATTTATCATCTCATCATTTTCCCTGAATAATGGAGATGAGCCACACGTGTTAAATCCAAACATTACCCCAAATAAAACAAGTGTCAAATCTAAGCTTTTAAGTGAAAAGAACACTATTATTCATTAAGTGCACTTAAAGACTAATCATTATGGTAGTTGATCCAACATTCATCTTTTCATCAAATGGCTTTCCATTCTCCTCATAAGGGGCACACCCACCCATCTATACGTATGTGTCTATGGCAATTAATACACTAACTATAATAATCAATGCATGGCAACAAACAACAGAGATCCAATATAAAACATATGAAAGCAATAACAGAGGCAATAAAACAACCCACAATACTTTACTTATTCTACTCAAAATGAACATATGTCTCCTCGATGGTTTCCATCTCCGAAGTGTAACATGTGTAATATTTGTAACATTCATCATCGTAGAAAACCCAAAACGAAAATTCCCAGAAACTAGCTCTCATCTTATTGGTCGTAAGAGAATATTAACACATAGAAGAGATTACTCCGCGTTTGTTACATCCACATTTCACCATGCATGACTACTCTTTTGCTTACTGCGGGCAACAATTCAAGTATGTCAATATGGAACAAACTTTTACGATGAAACTATGCCATTCCTGCCACATGTTGAAGCTAGTATATTCCAAGGTCTCATATATATAAATAAAAGGAGTCATCTAACCAAGCTGACGAATTGCCAGGACGGCCAAAAGTGGATGGTTGGACGCCCAAAAGTGGACAGCAAAAAATGGTTGGAATCTGGGCAAAAAAATTTCAAAAAATCTGGTAGAGGCAGTGTTTGAATCGTGTTTTTGATGGTGGAAATGGATTCAGCACCATCAAAAACGTCTAGGACATCTAAAATTTTGAAGTTTAACAACTATAACTTAAATTTACAAAAATCCTTGCCCGATTTTCTCTAAATATAACCAGAATTTCCATAAATTTCTGAGCAACTCCTCCACCTCGTTAGACTATGCATAAATGGAATAACCACACGTGCTAATAGCACAAAACTCTACATCCACTTCGGATTATGGGACACCAAATAAAGTCTCGATATAATTTATTAGTTGAATAATGCGATTTATTAGGTGTACAACTCTTTTCTGGTTCACTCAATCTCCGTCATTACACCATGCAATAAGATATATATTCATGTAGACGATTGAGTCTTACCTTCCCCATCATCTCATCAGACCACCTCCTCTTCCAATCCTTGTCATCATAATTGAACACCTCACCACCAACAGTGTCTTAGCCATGTCAACTGGCATTAAAAAGTTTAACAAATGACATTTCAAATAAGTGCTATCGGGTCAATTTTGGGTCCCTATAATACTAGTGATTACCCCATTACTATTGTAGTTTCATCCCTTATTAATATTTTTGTGCCCCTATTATCCCCATATTCTTATTACTATGCCCCATAGAATCCCTCTATTCTTATTTTTGTGGTTTTATATTATTATTGTTAGGTCGGCTGGGTTATATTGTGACTCCTTAGACTCCTATATATAGAAAGGAGGTTTTGTCATTTGAATCATCCAAGAATTGTTCATTTATGTAATGTAAAGGAGGTTGCCCCCTCGAAGAAACTGAATTCTAAGGCGTTGATCTATCTTTTCTATCTTTTCTTGAGATGGTTTCATAATATTTGGTATCAGAGCTTTGGATTCTAGGGTTTCACTGCTCCAAATAGGTCATCGTGGCATTTTCGCTATAACTTTTTTTTCTGCGACATTTCAGAAGCTAAAAAAACAAACCCATTTGAGAAGACATCGCACTGAACCTCGGGTCCAAATTTCAAAGATTTTCACGCTATATTTGCGGATATATGATCTGAGGAAGTTGGTCTTTTTGCAGACTCCTGAATTACATTCTAAACAGGTGACCTAGGGAAAATAGTCATAACTTTCTCTCTGAGCATCAGATTGAAATTTCATAAGAATTTACAGAAAGAGGATAGACTTTAGTTTCTTTTAGGTATTTTTCAAAGCCAAAGGTTGAAACAGTGACTTGTGGCACCTTGTACAAGTTCGCTCTACTGAAATAGTCTATAATCAAGTCACTGTGGGAGATTTCGCATAACTCTTCCTTAGAGAATCCAATTTGGGTCAAACTGGTGGCATTGGAAAGAGGACATAGAGGGCTACTGTAGGTCGCAAGTTCAGAACTGGATGATTAGAAAGTACAGAGATACATCAAAGGCAATATCAAGCTCCTACAAGTGAAAAAAGGTGTGTATATTTTTTTAAAATTTTGCTTAAGCTTGGTTTGAAATTTATTTTGAAGGAATTCAAAGGGCATAGTAGAGAATTATTATTGGTAACTGATGCCCCGAGGAAAGAAAATGAAAACACCTAGTAAGCAACCTGAAAGCCCTAGCATGACTCATGAAGAAGAGGAAGAAATGCTACATGATATATCAAAATTACAAGAACAAGTGCAACAAATGTCACTCTCACAAAAGCTAACAGAAGCTAAGATAAATGGCGTGGAATCTAAGATAAAGGGCATGGAAGCTAAGATGGACGATTTGAAGATAGATTTGAAGAGAGACATGTAGAAATTTTGAATAATATGACACATATTCAATGGATATTATCCTGATCATGTACTATTGTGGAATACATACACAATACATAATCTCCTCTACGTTGATCATCAATTTACAGAAGCAGAAACATTCACAGGCGCACATAGAATCATCAATCAAACTCATTAACATGGTATGTATCCCTGGGAAAGCATCTCGCTAAAAATCCCAACTATCTGTATATTATATTGACTGAATCATGTAACATTACAAAGTACAATGCTTATCACAAGCAATCTAGTACCAGCTCCACCTGTTACACACAATACAACTAAGATCTGATCTCCAAATCTATTCCACTGCTTGCCTGCCTCCACAGCTCAATACCTGCTCAAGAATGAATGAGAATGGTTTACCAAACTCGTATTTAACCTCCAAAGAATCACTCACACTGGGAAAGACGTGAGCAGAGACTATAATACTTGGTATTGGCCAATTCATTGGCATACTCAATCCCTTTGATTGTGCAAATCCTCATGCACAACTATAGTCACAAATGATAGCAATCTGATCCTCTAACACCTGTCCCTATTGAACTGAACATGCACTGACATGCAACTGAGTTAACTGATGTATTCTATAGTTGCATTATGAGTTAATAATTAGTTTAACTACTCATCATTAGTCTATTTGTAGTTAGACTAATTACAACTAGTTTAACTAAGTCAAACTGAACACAACTCCATCAACTCTACAATCAACTCCACCAAACTCAACTGATTGAGTTCTAACTGAAGTCATGCATGCAACAAATCAACTGACCCATAAAGAAAGCGTACTTCCTTCTGACAACTACATGTGCCACATCTGTAGCTCAAACTGAAGTGCTCCAAGAGAATAAGATCAAGTTTATAGTCCAAATATTATTATGAGACAATAATATTTTACTTTTCTATTTTTGACAGCCAGTCTAAAAATAGACTTTGATCACTCCTGCTGTGATCACTCCTGCTGTGATCACTCCTACTGTGATCATCCATGCTGTGGTCACTCCTGCTGTGATCATCCCTGCTGGGATCCAAAAATAGAACTTGCGCCATAATTTGCCTGTGGGCCCACTTAGTGAAGGTGACTCTTTTCACTAAGCTCCATCATCTTGTTGCATTCTCAACAAGCATTTCTTGTTGCACACTTTTCAACACTCCCTCTCAACAAGAAAGGATTCCTCTCAAATCTGATCCTATAACTCTGGAATGTTCTTCATGCAACACATATGGCCGGTCCACTTGCTCTGTCATCAAAGTCTCTGACTGCTATTGCCTCTGTCGACTGAAGACTTTGCATCTCTGTGCTCTTCAGTATCTGACTGCTCTAGCCTCTATCACTTTGATCTCTGACTGCATCCGTGCTGTTGCTGGTTCTATCTCCCAGCATTGCATCCGCACTGCACCTCCCAACTGACCTCCCTGTTGGGCTAGAAACACCCTCTGATGTTGAAGCTCTACCTGCTGCTGACAAGTGCTCCCTCTCTGACATCTTCTCTATTGCAACATCTCCATGAATCTCGCACCATTGCACACCTCTCTGTGCCACCTAGCACTGTGCAAAACACTTGTGCCTCTCGCATTGCTGCAACCTGCTAGCTATGCGTTGTCCTGGGATTCCCTGCACTGTCGCTCTCTCTGCCGCTCCATCCGCATCTATCTCTACCCAATCAGTCAGTTCCTGCTACTCCACATCAGGGCTCCCGTAGCAAGGTCTCATCCAAGAGGTTGGGTACCTCAAGGATCCTGCCCCTCCTCCTTGGGACGATCAATCCACATCACCCCACCTCCTACCTGGAGGTATGGCTGCATGTGATCCCTCAGCCCACCTGGCTCGAAGTTTCCCCCTATTGGAGGTCTCTGGATGAGTAGATGTCTCTACTCGATCTCCTCTCAGCTTCCCCTATTGTGGCTCCTCCACAACCTCCTGAAGCTGCTGCACCAATCGTGGCTCCTCCACAATCGTCTGAGACTTCTTCTGGCTCTGCATGTTGAGAGGTAATATACGCTCCCTCTTAACCACCAAGTCTCCATCAGTTTCCTCGCTACTCAAGGCTTTGCATGCATCTTGAACCTCAAGAGCATACAGGTTCTTGACCCATGAACCAATCTGCTTCACCTGTCTAGTGATGATGTATCTAAGAAAAACCTTTACCTTACTGAAGACTACATCATAGCCTCTGTCTTCCAGCATCGCAATCGACACCAAGTTTCTCTTCAGTCCTGGTACATACTTGACATCGGTCAAGGTAAGGCGAGCTCCATGCTCCCTCTGAAAAATAACCGTGCCTACACCTGAGACACTATACTTCTCATCATTACCCATCCCTATGAGTATATGGAGATCTTTCTCCTCCAAAGTACTAAACAAACTTTTGTCACCCATCATGTGGAAAGAAGCTCCACTGTTAAGAAACCAACCACTTCCCACCATGGATGAATCCATGCATGTGAAGAGTGTGAAGTCCAACTCAAAATGTGAAGCAAGTGAGGCTACCTCACCTTCAGATCCTTCCCCGGATCCCTTCTCGGACTTCTTCTTTGGGCAATTAGTAGCATAATGGCCCAACTCATGACAACAAAAGCATCGCACCTTCAACTTGTCAGCCTTCTTCCCATCATTGGAAGAACTGGATTCAGAAAGAGAAACCTTCCCCTTCCCCTTCTTCACCTTACTCGCTAAGGCACAATTCTCCTCATCATGCATAGATGAAGAACTGTCTCTGGTGCTCCGTCTAATCTCCTCCTGCATCAAATCCGACCATAGTCATTCCCAATTTGGCAGTTTCTTCCTTCCATTCACCGAGTCCTGGTAGCTATACCAACTCTTAGGAAGGTCAAGGAGTGCTAGACTCACCATCCTCATCTGACAGTCACCCCCACACTTCCCAGTTCATCCCAGCATTGGGTGAACTTCGTGAGATACCGGGGCATACTGTCTCCATTCTCACACTTAATGTTTCTGAGTTTTATCTCTTTCTTTGGAATTAAATTCGAATTCCACCAGCTCAAAAACTCAACCACTTCCGATCTAGAATTCGTGAGAACAAAGTATTTCTTGTACAGAGATTGACTATCTGGGCATTCACCGGATATCTCACCTTCCAAAAGAAGGATGAACCCGGAGGCTACCTGGCCCGATTACAGACTCTGCCTAAAGAAATAAAATGTAAACACTTTTTGAATAATAGATCCGATGAGCAATCCTCGCTTGATATCCTGTAAAAATCTCTTCTACAAATCAAGCAGCTCTGATACCATGTAGAAATTTTGAATAATATGACACATATTCAATGGAGATTATCCTGATCATGTACTATTGCGGAATACATACACAATACATAAGCTCCTCTACATTGATCATCAATTTACAGAAGCAGAAACATTCACAGGCACACATAGAAGCATCAATCAAACTCATTAACACAGTATGTATCCCGGGGAAAGCATCTCACTAAAAACGCCAACTATCTGTATATTATATTGATTGAATCATGTAACATTACAAAGTACAATGCTTATCACAAGAAATCCAGTACCAGTTCCACCTGTTACACACAATACAGCTAAGATCTGATCTCCAAATCTATTCCACTGCTTGCCTGCCTCCACAGCTCAATACCTGCTCAAGAATGAATGAGAATGGTTTACCAAACTCGTATTTAACCTCCAAAGAATCACTCACACTGGGAAAGACGTAAGTAGAGGCTATAATACTTGGTATTGGCCAAATCATTGGCATACTCAATCCCTTTGATTTTGCAAATCCTCATGCACAACTATAGTCACAACTGATAGCAATCTGATCCTCTAACACCTGTCCCTGTTGAACTGAACATGCACTGACATGCAACTGAGTTAATTGATGTATTCTATAGTTGCATTATGAGTTAATAATTAGTTTAACAACTCATCATTAGTCTATTTGCAGTTAGACTAATTACAACTAGTTTAACCAAGTCAAACTGAACACAACTCCTCTACAATCAACTCCACCAAACTCAACTGATTGAGTTCTAACTGAAGTCATGCATGCAACAACTCAACTAACCCACAAAGAAAGCGTAACTTCCTTCTGACAGCTGCATGTGCCACATCTGTAGCTCAAACTGAAGTGCTCCAAGAGAATAAGATCAAGTTTATAGTCCAAATATTATTATGAGACAATAATATTTGACTTTTCTATTTTTGATAGCCAGTCTAAAAATAGACTTTGATCACTCCTGCTGTGATCACTCCTGTTGTGGTCTCTCCTGCTGTGATCATCCCTGCTGTGGTCACTCCTGCTGTGATCATACCTGCTGGGATCCAAAAATAGAACTTGTGCCATAATTTGCCTGCGGGCCCACTTAGTGAAGGCGACTCTTTTCACTAAGCTCCATCATCTTGTTGCATTCTCAACAAGAATTTCTTGTTGCACACTTTTCAACAAGACATGGCAGATTTGAAGACAGACATGGCAGATTTGAAGACAGATTTGACAAATTTTCTACAAGAAATACTTACTAATGGTGAAAAGGTAGTAAAGGAAACTCATGATGCGAACAAAAGAAATGTTAATCATGATTTCTTAGACTCTAATGTGGGATCGAAGACCCACCATATTCCAAAAATTGATATGAGGAAGTTTGATGGCAAGGACCCCGCAACATGGATATTACAGATGGAGCAATTTTTCGATCTCAATAATGTGCAAAAAGCACAAAAGGTACGTATTGCAACTTTATATTTGGAACCAAATCAGTTTGTATGGTATCAATGGCTTTGCTCTCGTAAACAAATTATCACTTGGGCAATTTTTACGGAAGAATTGACAGCACATTATGAGGATACAAAAAGCAACACTTTTTTTAGCCAATTGATAAGTCTCAAACAAAAGGGTTCAATAATGGAGCACATTAAGGAGTTCCAAAAATTGAACATAAGGGTAAAAAATATTCCAGAGGAGCATAGGATTGATGTGTTCATAGGGACTTTAAAGGATAATATCCAACATGATGTTCGCCTTTGGGAACCTGATTCATTAGAGAAGGCATTCAGGTTAGCAAGAAAAATGGAAAGCAAAATTATGGCAACCAAGAAGCATACCACTCACAACTATAAAGATGGAAGTGTTGTTGCCCCTAGTCTTCCACAACCTATAAGGTTGACACCACAACAATTGGAAGAAAAAAGAGCAAAAGGGCTTTGTTACAATTGTGATAGCAAATACACTAAAGGTCATAAGTGTACTGAGAAGAAATTATTCTACATAGATTGTGAAGAGGAAGAAGAAAAGGAGCAAGAAAGGTCAAAAGAAGAGGATATACTCCAGGAACAAAGCCTAGATAAAAAAGAAATGAATCCGACCATATCTTGTAATGCATTGGCGGGAATTACCACTCCTCAAACCATCAAGATAGAAGGACAAATCAAGAAGAAAAAGGTAATAGTGTTGATTGATTCAGGAAGTACCCACAATTTTATTCATTGTAAGGTAGCAAAAGAATTGAATTGCTTCTTATATCCAGCACCAGAGTATCAAGTGATGGTTGCAAATGGAGGAACAATAAATTTCTCTGGAAAGTGCCATAATATCAAGCTATCGATGGGAGAATATGTATTGACTAGCCCAATGCTTTCCATTCCAATGGGAGGTGCTGATGTTGTAATAGGAGTCCAATGGCTACAATCCTTGGGTACAATAGATTTTAATTTTCAAGAACTTTTCATGAAATTTTTTGTGGAAGGAAAGGAAGTTGAATTAAGGGGTATTGCACAGAAACTGGGAAAGATAATTAGCTCTAACGGTATGAGAAAGCTTCTAAAAAAGCAACAAAGGGGTGTAATTGCACAATTATGTTCGCTAGATGTTTCCACCTTGCAATCATCTATTTCTCCAGATCTCCAAAAAGTCTTGGACAATCATTCCAAGGTATTTGAGACTCCCAAAGATCTCCCACCTATTCGTGATCATGATCATGCTATTCATCTGATTCCAGGGAGTGTTCCTCCAAACATAAGGCCGTACAGATATCCCTATGCCCAAAAGAGTGAAATTGAACGTATGATTACAGAAATGCTAGAGGCTGGTATAATTCAACCGAGTCAAAGTTCTTTCTCTACTCCAGTAGTATTAGTGCACAAGAAGGATGGATCATGGCGCATGTGTCTCGATTATAGGGAGCTCAACAAACTCACTATTAAAGATAAGTTTCCCATTCCCGTCATTGATGAATTACTGGATGAATTGCATGGATCAATTTACTTCACCAAGTTGGATCTTCGTTCAGGATATCATCAAATCAGAATGAAGACTGAAGACATTATGAAAACAACATTTAGAACTCATGAGGGTCATTATGAATTTTTGGTCATGCCTTTTGGCCTTACCAATGAACCTTCAACATTTCAAGGTTTGATGAATTCCATTTTCAAACCATTCCCTAGAAAATTTGTGTTATTATTTTTTGATGATATACTAATCTACAACAAGTCTTGGAAGGATCATGTTGAACAGGTTGACAAGGTGCTACAACTATTGGAGGAGAAACAATTATATGCAAAATGATCCAAATGTTTCTTTGGAGTACAAGAGGTGGAATATCTAGGTCATATTGTATCTCATGAAGGAGTTAAGGTAGACCCTAGCAAAATTAAAGCCATTAAGGAATGGAAAATCCCCACATCCATAAATCATCTGCGAGGATTTCTCGGGTTGACAGGGTATTATCGCAAGTTTGTTAAGAATTATGGGAGAATAGCAGCACCTCTAACAACATTATTGAAGAAAGATGCATTTTCATGGACTCCAGAAGCAACAAAGGCCTTCGAACATCTTAAAGAGGCAATGTGCCAAGCACTGGTCTTAGCTACACCGGACTTCACAAAAACCTTTATTGTGGAATGTGATGCTTCAGGAAATGGAATTGGTGTTGTTTTAATGCAAGATGAAAGACCCATTGCTTTTGAAAGTCGTCCAATCAAGGGAAAGTTTTTACACAAAGCTATTTATGAGAAGGAAATGTTGGCAATACTCCATGCACTTAAGAAATGGCGACCCTACCTAATGGGAAGACACTTAAAGGTAAAAATGGATCATGATAGCCTTAAATACTTTTTAGAACAAAGATTATCCTCTGAAGAGCAACAAAAGTGGGTCACAAAGATGTTGGGTTATGACTTTGAAATCATCTACAAAAAGGGAAGCAAAATGTGGTGGCAGATGCACTATCAAGAAAGGATGAGGATGTGGAAGCATTGTTGTGCGCCATTTTTATTATCAAACCAGATTGGATAAATGAAGCAAGGGAGGAATGGAAGAATGACGAAGAAGTGTGGGCACTTATTCGAAAGTTACAACAAGATTCCAGTACGTCTGATACATTTAGCTGGCAAAATGATTCTTTATGGTACAAAGATCGCTTATACCTCTGTAAGAATTCCCAACTAAAACAAAAGATTCTTATGGAATTGCACACTTCTCCCTTAGGAGGGCATTCAGGATTTTTAAAAACTTACCACAAGGTTAAGAAGGAATTTTTTTGGGATGGCCTTAAATCGGATATTCAAAAATTTGTGGCGGAATGTTTGGTTTGCCAACAAAATAAAGTTGAAACAATTAAGACACCGGCTCTATTACAACCTTTATCCATTCCAAGCCAATGTTGGGAGGAGGTTTCAATGGATTTTATCATAGGTTTACCCAAGTTTGAGGGAAAGAGTGTCATCGTGGTGGTAGTTGACAGACTTACCAAGTATGCACACTTTTGTGCATTATCACATCCATTTAAAGCCAGTACAGTTTCTACTACATTTATGGAAACAATTCAAAAGCTACATGGAAACCCAAAGATTATTGTAAGTGATAGAGATCCCATTTTCACTGGAAATTTTTGGACATAATTATTTTCATGTCTTGGTACTCAGTTAGCTCATAGCTCATCTTATCATCCTCAATCTGATGGGAAAACTAAGATAGTAAACAAATGTTTGGAAGGATATCTTCGTTGCTTTGTATCTGATAAATAGACACAATGGGTTAAATGGTTGCCTCTGGCTGAATGGTGGTATAACACTTCCTTCCATACAGCAACAAAAATGACCCCATTTAGGCACTTTATGGATATCAACCACCATCCATCACATCATATTTAAGAGAAAATTCTAAGGTTCAAGCAGTGGAACATCACATCGAACATCAACAACAAGTCCTCCATATCTTAAAGGATAACCTCGTGTTGGCACAGAATAGAATGAAACAACAGACAGATCAACATTGCAGCAAAAGAAGTTTTGATGTAGGTGATTGGGTATTCCTACGGCTACAACCATATAAGCAAATGTCCCTCAAGCAAGCTAAGAAGGATAACAAATTATCACCAAATTATTATGGTCCGTACAAGGTGTTGCAAAAGATTGGTACTATGGCATACAAATTGGAACTTCCTGCAACTTCTCAATTGCACCCAATTTTCCATGTTTCATGTTTAAACAAGGTTATAGGTGACAAGCTACCAGTTCAAACAATATTGCCAGAGCTTGACGAGGAAGGAAAAATTATATTGGAACCGGAAGTAGTCATGGAAACAAGAACTTGACAGCTACGAAATCGATCAATTTCGGAGTATCTTATCAAGTGGAAGAACTTATCCGTTGAAGATTCCACAAGGGAGGATGAGAATTTTATACAGAAGCATCCAGAACTACTCAAGCGTTGAGGACAACACTTTTTTGAAGGAGAGGGGCATGTTGGGTCCCTATAATACTAGTGATTACCCCATTACTATTGTAGTTGCATCCCTTATTAATATTGTTGTGCCCCTATTATCCCCATATTGTTATTACTATGCCCCATAGAATCCCTCTATTGTTATTTTTGTGGCTTTATATTATTATTGTTAGGTCGGTTGGGTTATATTGTGACTCCTTAGACTTATATATATAGAAAGGAGATTTTGTCATTTGAATCATCCAAGAATTGTTCATTTATGTAATGTAAAGGAGGTTGACCCCTCGAAGAGGCTAAATTCTAAGGCGTTGATCTATCTTTTCTATCTTTTCTTGAGCTAGTTTCATAACAGTCAAGGTCCCACTTTTCATTTCATTTCTTTCATCTATAATATCTTATTTAATTTTTTTTTTAAAATGAAATTCTATTATAAAAAAATTAAAATTATTTTCTGGAAATATGATTTATTATAAAAATATTATTGAAAATGGGACTCTTCGCCAAGGTGGCTCCACTTTTTAATATTCAAAATTATTTTTTGGAAATAAGATTATTATAAAATTATTATTGAAAATAAGATTTTTGGAATGTTTTATGTTGGTGACCCTTTTCTGTAAAGTAATTGATAAATATGCTTTCATATCAATATAATATTTGTTTTTTAAAGCACGCTTGCCATTACTACCATCCTTTAAAGTCACATAGTGAAATAAAGTGAAATCATTTTGTCGAATCTCTCAAGGTGATTTATAAGACATCTCATTTTAAAATATAAATTATAGAAGTGTAATTCTACTTGTGAACTTGACCTATTTAATATTTTTTTATAATTAAAGCACTTTAAAAAATATAAACAATATTAATTTAATTATTAATAATTTTGAGTTTATTTAATGATTTATTTCCAATAATTAATTTACTTAATTTGATTTACAAAGTAAGAGTGCGATCTATTATATTATTGTATGGTTCTCTTGTCTAGTCATTAAAGTGGTATTAAAACTTTAGATAAGAGCTATGGTTACATCATAAATTAAAATTTGAAAATAGAAATAATAGTTTTCTTTTAATATTTTCAATGTGGTGGGATCCTCAACAATTTTTTTTTTCTTTTTCCACAAGCTGAAAATGCTAAGATTTGCTCAAGGGCTACCAGACACATGAATAAGTATCACATTTAAAAAATTCAATGGTTGTTGTTGTATCTACCAACAACATAGCAAACTCAAACTCAGACATCTGCATTATTTGATAAAATCAATCATTTCATTAAATGTTCAATGGTTGTTGTTGTATGTACCAACAACACAACAAACTCACACATCAACAATATTGATGGTTGTTGTTGTATGTACCAACAACACAACAAACTCACACATCAACATTATTGATAAAATCATTCATTTCATTAAATGTTAATAAAACAATGTTGTAATAACAATGTTAAATATGAATAACTGCTTGGTATATTTTATGATCACTAGATATTGTTGCTATGTTCATGCATGATTTTTAAATAGATGTAGGGATTTTTATTATTGTTATTTTTAAATCATTTAAAATTAAAATCTCTAAAGACAAAAATAAGAGGTAAATAAAAAGATGTTATCAAGTCTCTATCCTAAGACCTGTGTATAAAATTAATAGTGTGAATCATGAGTACAAGCATCATAAGAGGGATTAACTAGCTTCTACAAGATGACCAAGTCAGCCACAAGCATCATAAGAGGGATTAACTAGCTTCTACAAGATGACCAAGTCAGAGTGGGGAAGAGAACCTGAAGGAGAAGCCATCATGGTATACTTTACTGACATGTTTTTATGACAGAGTATCATTTTTTTATGGTTTAATATCCCAGAGTGGGGAAAAGAATGTGAAGGACAAGCCATCAAGGTACATTTTACTCACATGTTTTTATGACAATATCATTTTTTCTATGGTTTAATATTTTATTATATTAAGTAAAAATTGGAAAGAAAAATGTTTGTAATGAGATACTCTGTTTTTACATTTGATTTTAATTAAATTGTAAAAATTATTATTATAATATTAAATATATTTCCAATGAATTAAATGTTTTTCAAATCCCAACTATCCCAACTCCACTATAAAGCACTCTTTGATTTGTGGCAAAGATCTTCCAAAAATATTTAATTGGGATTAAAAAAAATGAGTTATGAGCTAGATTTTTTTAGTTGAATATTAAAAATATTTAATTTGATTTTTTTGTTTTTGGGTTATGGACTATGTTTTTTGGTTTACTATTAAATAACGGTGAAAAGATAAGACATAGGTAAATGATTTCCAAATGATGTAAATGTAAACTAACTAAATCTAATACAACAATTATTATTTCAAACCAAAGTATAATTTTTACAATTCCAATTTAACAATCCTATTGGCCTGTCTTTGCACCTTTTGGGGTAATTGCTAATTAACACATTTGACCTCGCAAAAGGACGCTTGGGATTAATCCTTGCGTAATCGACCGCTGAAATCCTTTAGGGTTTCTTGTGGTTGTGTTAACTATGGCTAGTCTTACCTTTCCTTATTCATTTCCTTTTGTTTGTTCACCGAATTTTCTACTCTGCAACTAGAGGTCTAGGATTGAGATGACTTTAATGTTTATCACTTAATTTTTATCGATGAGTCTCTTTCTGGTTGACCAAGTCTCTTTCTCCGGATTGATAACAACATACCATAAATATAAATATGATTTTACCGTTCTTTAATCTAGGTTAATTCTCATTTCTGTAATTTGTTTTTATATTTTATAATTATATTTTTCCCTGCTTGTGTTTGCAGGTAAATAGAGGATTTTAGTCCTTGTCGGAAAAGGAACAATGTTCTTTAAGCTCCAGTTGCCAACATTCGAGGTGAGATTAGTTCTAAACTTAATGTCTGCCACTGACATAATCAATGTTTAGAGTGGCAGTTCCATAATCCTTTGTTGTTCTCTGATGTTTTTTTTAATATAGGGTTTCAAACCCTTGAATGTATGCTTCTTTTAATATGCTCAAAATTCGTTTGGGTTTGCTTATTTCTCTACCGGCCAGATAATTTTATTTGTTGATTTCTATAGATTTTAATATATTTTATTTTTACTGAATTAGGTTTCTTACCCTTCAGTTGTTTTTTATCATCTTGTCCAGTGTAATTTTTATATACTAGAAGAAACAACTGTACGAAGTTTATATCTGACTTGTATTGGTAATTGTCTTCTGAAGACTTTTCGGCGTCATTCTATCAGTGTAATATCGGATGTGGTAAGAGGTTTTATTGAAACCCTAATTGTGTTCTTTTTCTTTTGATTAATATTCAGTTTAGGAATGAATACAACTTTGTATTAGTGTTTGGCTATCTAACCCTAAATACCCAGTATTCACAATGTGTTTTTATTAAATGTAAACGTTATTAGTTTTTATCTAATTAAATTTACCTTTGTGTGCATATATATATATATATATATATATATATATATATATATATATATATATATATATATATATATATATATATATATATATCTATATATATATATATATATATATATATATATATATATATATATATATATATAGATATATATATATATATATATCTATATATATATATATATATATATATATATATCTATATATATATATATATATATATATATATATATATCTATATATATATATATATATATATATATATATATATAATCAATAGGTGATTCGTAAACTGCCGTGGATATTTCACTAGATAGTTTGTTACAATAGATTTGATAGTTATATTAAAAATCTGAGATTTTACACTTACAGTCTCATTTAATTTCTAGATTTGTAAAATTAATTGTAATTAATGCATGCATGTAAATTAATAAAGCAGCAAAGTAGAGAACGAAAAAATAAGCGCTCACACACATAATACACAAGATATGCTCTCTGGAAACCCTTTCGGGAAAAAACCGAGCTAGAAGGTGAGACCGCTTCAGTCTCTTTATCTATCTAGAAATATGGCTATAGATACAAAAACTAATGTTTGTGGCCTGTGGGCTGCTACAGTGCACAAATCCTCTTTGTGTGCTCTACCTTCTATCTCTCCTGTCTATCTTTTCTCAACTATGGAACAGAATGCTCTCGAAATAATGGAATGCCTCTTCCTCTTAGTGGCCCTTTTATAACACAGCGTGATAGCCTACTAGTGGTTAAGTTTGACTACATCAAATCTTACCTAGAGTTACAAAATAGACTCTTCTAGATTCTTTTACATCACAAGCATGTGGCTAGTCCATTTTCCGTGAATAATGGAGGTTGACACGGCATCCTCCCAAACTATAGGTGTGAAAACATAGAGGTCAAATTTTGTGTGGCATAACTTTTGCATATGGACTCTGATTGACGCAACTCTTGTGTTGTTGGAAAGGGTTATGTGTGTAGAATAGCATGAAAAGATATTGCACTTAAGCGACAAATTTTTACCCCCAAAAAATGTCATTTGATGCCTCAAAACGCTCCCGAAAGGTTTCGGACCCCGTTTTGTCAAACTGGGTCCCGCTAGTAAAAATGATCCCCTGAGCTGATTCCTCCACTTTTTCCACTCCAAATGCATTGAGATGGATGACAAATAATATAATGATATAATTCGGATCAATAGGTATATTTTGAAGATCATTATGAAATCCTCCAACCTTAAAACTATCCTTCTCTCACAAATTCACATTTTTTGTTATATTATGCTTAGTAAGAGGAGTAAAAGGTGTTTGTCATAATATGTGACCTAATGTGTTTTAATTGCAGGAAAAAAAAAACATTTTTTTAGGCAATCACTATGAAGGGGCTTGATAGAGACATCTAGGAGAGAATATAGGGGGTTTGTCCACCTCCTTAACTCCTTAAATTGGCTTGAGATCAGAGCACATTCTCTCACCAGTTCGAATTCATTGGAAGCCAAGTGACTCCTAGTCCAAGTGAAGCTTAAGATGGGCAAGATCCACCATTTTCAAGATCAAGGAGAGAATCACTCCTACTTTGAAGGGAGATTCTATTAATTTCCCTTTTGTATAAATAAACAAGAATAAGAGCTCATTAGGATTCAAATTTTTTGTTCATCTAGGTGTAGCTATTGAGCTTGAAGCTTGACATTGTCACTTTGAACTTTTATGTGATGTATGAGACTTTTACTTTTTGATAATAAGAAGTTGGATTTTAAGTAACATCTGAGTTAGTTTCAGAGGGCTAAGAGCCTTGGGTTTGGGCCCAACCCAAAGGCTTTGGTACCTCTTTTTGTACTCATGTTTTCTTCTTGATTCCAATTAGTTCATAGTTTTTTTCATTTCAGTAGAGATTAAGCTATTAAAACGTGTGGTTGTAAGTGGTGAGCCCCAGTATTGTAGCAATAATTCTACAACTCCTAGAACTCCCTTCCTTAATTTTATCAACCCGGTAGTTCGTAACAAACTTGGAAGCGACGGTGTTGTATGCACAAGTACTAGCTCTTGCTGCAGCTGTCACTTGGTCAGCTGGCACAAGTTCGCTAGGGGCTTAAGCCAACTTCTATGAGCTCTTAGAAGAAGCTTTTTAACTGATGGATGAAAGCTAACTCAAAGGAAGCTAATCTACTTGCGGAAAGAAACTAGAAGCCAAGAAGTAACGCAAACCCTAGCAAACCCTAATTCTACCAACCAACCCTACTGGTGCAAAGGAAAGGATGCATCCTATTGAAAAAGATGCCATTACTTCTACAAAGGTAAAATGCTCATGCCTATGCTATCTCTATCTGAAGAACACATCTTTTTGTATTTTTTGAATAAGTTTTTAAATTATCATGCGTGTGCTTTTAACTTGCTTTTTACTGTGCAGGGGTGGATCGAGGAGGAGAAAGGCTTGGAAAAGGTTGGGAAGGTTCAGAGGGGGTCTAAGGAGTCCCTAACACACTTCCAGAGAGTTTCACAAAGTTTGCTATCAAGAAACCTCATTTGTGAGCTTCTACAGGAAGTCTGCAGGGGTTCTACAGGATGTTTTAGAATTTCTATAGGATGTTCAGAAATTTCTACAGGATGTTCTACGATTGGATTTTGGATGATGGGTGAGTGAAAGAGGATGCATGAATGGATAGGGAGGTAGGATAGGGGTCTGAAATGACTTAGTGACAGAGGGATGAAGTGATAAGAGGGTGTGGAAAGCTAGCTTGTCTTAAAGAGGGCTGAGGCAACGGAAGGGCAAGAAGGTAGGGTGACGTGGGCAAAAGAGTAGTTGTGAGACGAGGGATCTAACTTGGAGATGGAGCAGTTGGCCTGGACGAAGCTTAGATGGACGAGAGAGTGATGGAGATGCACCGCACAGTGTATACTTAACCAAATCAACCACGTCCTGCACACAATCAAAATATTAACTAATCTATCCTAACTGTTAATGAAACCAATGAACAGCAGCTTTATTCCTAAAGAGAACCATGTACAGCACTTAAGTAAAGAAACATTCCAAAAGATCTGAATGCATGACTAACTCCTACAAATGAAAACATTGCACCAAAGATTGCATGGGTAAGCAACCTAGTGTTTTTGTTGGGCAGCACTGTCAGCAATTCCAGCCCCTAGGAAGAGGTGAAAATGAGAGTGCAGGCAACCCTTTTCTGGAGCTCTTATCAATTCTTATCTCATTACTTTATTCTAGATATCTGAAGCAACTCTATTTTTCAACGATGACCTACTTAACCACACAACGAAATCTACCTCAACAAACTGCGTTTCAAATGCATACAAGGAAAATCATAATGCTGAAAGGAAAGATATCAATACAAAGAAGGAGGCCCTAGGCTCTCAGGTTGGGCCCAACCCCGAGAGCTATGGCTCCTCTAGAAACTCAGAGCTGAGATCAAATCTGACTGCTTCCCATTAAAAAATAATAATCATAAGTCAAGAGTCATGCCAATAATGGCTACAAAAGAACAAAACAGAGCTGGCAGCTTGTAGTGCAGAATGTGCAAAAGTTTTTCCAAAAGTCCTCTTCGAAGGCTGAAGCCTTATCATTTATACACCACGAGGCCCAAGCTGGCCTCCTAAATCTATGGGACTTGGCTGACCAAACTGGGAGTGAACAGCTGCTTCCACAAAATCTGTTTGGCTGCCTTCTAGATCCGGTTTTGGTAGCCTTTGGAGCTCGGAGTTGGGGGTGAAGATCCCGAGGGAGGCTATTTAATGCCATAGACAACCCCCCTACGAATCCTCAACCCAAGCTTGGCTGTCTCCTAGCCCTTGTCTGCTTGGTTTTGCTCCACATGTGTCAAAAAATCCTGAAATGAGCACGTGTTAGCCACCTAGGAATAGTGACTACCCTTATTCATACAAATGACATAAACATACTAAAAAAATGATGCAGAAGTTATGAAAAATGAAGGATTGAGCAAAGGTAGTTAGGCCAAATGAGCCCAAAATGTTACCAAATTTGGGGCTCATCATCACCCCCCTGCTAAAATGATTGCTCATCCCTGAGCAACTAATCCAGCTCCTCGTCCTTCATCGCTTTCACTGCCACTCTCACATCCCAGGCTTCTGAAGTAGTATCCTCCTCACTGCCATGGAACCCAGCCTTCCTTTCCACCTCTTCCCACTGCTTATGCTCTTCTTTCTCTGTGCTGCCTTCCATCAATCCCAAAAGCAAAGGTGGGCTTAGCTTGAGGCCAATCCAGCTGGCTTGGAGGTTCTGTATGGACTTCTTGTAGAGGGGCACCCATACTAGAGCTTCCCTCATTCGAGTTGGAGTGTGATATTCCCTGATTTTGAGGCTGTGGGACAAGGTGTTCCACCGGCGGGTGCAAGCATGAACACAATTGTCCCCTAATAATCGCTCCATATCCTCGAAATGTGCTATGGCCTGAGCCTGCTGATCCATGTATTTCAATAAAGCCTGAGAGTCGGTTGCTAAGTGTTGGTGGGCTGATATCAATGCAGTGGGGTCCCCTGGCTCTGCTCTAATCAGCAGTGGTTCATGTAACTCTCGGTTCATGACCTCTTTGACCTCTTGATCCAGATTTAAGCAGGAACGCAATAGATTACAGAGATAAACATAAATACAGAGATGCGATAACCATAAAAACAGAGATGCAGCGGAAATAATACTTCATTTCATTAATGGAGAATACTGAAATATGCTTACAAATAGAAATAACCCAGCTAGGGCGATGGTAGCTTATCTCTGAGAAGAGATGTGTCAGCTACATGCCTCTGAACTGTTTCGAACTGTGTTACAATGAGGCTCAAGGGCATATTTATTGTTGAGAAACAATGGAAAACCCTTCACATTCCAAAACCTAACCCTAGAATATGAAACGCCAAATTGTGGGCCCCATTTTTGGGTAAGTTGGTACATCAACTTCCCGGGGTCGCGAATTGGTCATACTATCTCCGTTTGACGCGCATGATAGCCCGTTGGAAAGATCTCTCTGAGGACTACGACGGAAAAGACAATTTTTAGACAGAAAAATCGCTGGCGGGTGGATTTCCCAAAAAACGTCGTTTAGGGCCTCAAAACGGCTTCGGAAGTTTAGGACCCGAAAAACTGCTAAAAATAGTAAATTGTGCTATAATTAAGGAAACAGAAAAAATGAAAGAGACAGTTGTGGGGGTCCAAATGGGATAGGTGGGTGGCCACCAACATCCACCTGGATCATTCCTCCCCCCTTAGGAAGCAATGGTCCCCATTGCGTTGAGTTCCTCCCTGAGATGAGGAAGCTTCTGCTGAGCTGGGTCTCTGGTGAGCTGTTCTGCAATCTCTGATGTGTCCAGAAATGATGGGGAGCATGGTCGGCGACGGTCCACATTGAACACTCGGTGCAAGTGAAGGAATGGAGGAATGTTGTGCTTCAAAGCATTGTTTCCCGTAGCCTTGTTACTGGTGTAAGGACCATGTCGAAGTGGTCTGAGTTTTTGATGGGTTCTGGTAAGGCGCTCCCTCTGCAAATGTAACCAAACTTTGTCGCCCACCTGAAACTTGTGTGGTACCCCTCCGGGTAAGGAGAAGTTGTTCCTGTGTTCTGTTACCACTGTATCCCTCTGTTGCTGCTGCTGTGTGGAGGAACCCTTCGCGGGGTCATGGATGTAGCAACGATCTTCCCCTTACTTTGGGAGCGAACCAGACAGAAAATAAATTTCCTAGTCTGTGAGATGAGCTTACTGCCTTTCTTAACAGTGATCAAAGAGGTGGCGGTAGGTGGGGCTACCTCCGGTATCCTGTATAATGAATTATCCAAAGAAATGATGACAGCGCGAGGCCTTGACTCATACACAGCATGTCGCCTCCACAAGTATGGTTGGCCTAATAGTACATCACAAACATCCAGAGGTGTAACATCACACAATACCTCGTTTGTGAAGGGCTTGATGCTGTAGGGAAGGCGGCACTGCTGGCGAACTTTGAGATCTCGTCCTTCATGAAGCCAACCGATACTGTACGGTTGTGGGTGTGGTGTAGTTGGTAGGCCCAACCACTTCACGACTTCTGCCGAAATGAGGTTCTTTTGGCTGCCACTGTCGACAATGAATTGCAGCGGCGAACCCTTCACCCACATCTGTGAGTGGAAAAGACTTTCCCCCTCCTCTGGATCTTCGGGCTCATTTTTCTGGATCTTGGTAGTAGCAACAGTGGCGCTGGGATCCGCATCAATGATCTGCTTCCCTTTGTCATTCCCCTTGTCGGGTTCTGACTCAGAGTCGGAACATGCATCTGATTCGGAAGCCTTCAACTCGGCCACCAGCGACTGCTTGGTCCGACACTCACTTGTGTTATGAGTGGGACTCTTGTGGAACTCACACCACTTTCCTGTGTCCTTCTTCGGCTTCGTGGTGTTGTTCTTTTCTTGCGGCTTCGACGGGTTGTCTTGGGTCACCCCGCCTTGGCTTTGTCCTTTGGGCTTTGGATTTGCAAATCCAAAGTCTCGCTTCTTCTGTTTGAACTTTTGCTCGATTTTGACAGCGTATCGGTATGCTATGCCGAGTGAGGAGATGTTCAAGAACTCCATCTCTTCCTGGATGTATCTGTGTAGGCAGCCGCGGTATTTGAGTACCAGATGCAACTCAGAATCTTTGATACCCAATTGTGTGCGAAGGGTATGAAAAATGTTTGTGAACTCCGGCACATCTTGGTCTCGTCCCTGCCGCAGTGTGGTCCATTTGATGTATTTGTCCTCATAGCTTTTGACAGGGTAGTACTGCTCCTTGATGGCATCCTGGAAGTCATTCCAAGTGGGTGCGGCTGAAAACAGTGAGGCTGTACTTTCATCCTTATGTTCGCAGTAGGTTTCCCACCAATCCTTGACGTGGGGGGCTGCTTTGAGAAGAGCGAAAACAATCTTTTCCCAACTTGAAAATTCATGAACAGAAAAATACCCATCGAGCAGATTTAACCATTTATCTACGACATCTGCGTCTATTTGACCCTCGAAGATGGGGATTTCAAAATTAACTTGTACCTTAAACGGTGTGGCATTTCCAGAGTAGCTGTTGGAAGTCGATGCGTCGCCTCTAGGTAGCCGCTGAAGGATCTGCGCAAAGTTATCCATCATCGCATTCCTTTGCCGCTCGAGGGCTTCTTCGAGCAAGATTCTGATAGGATCTCCTGCCCCCTCATCTTTCTTCTCATCCGCCATGGGAGGTCGTCGAGATTTGCGAGGCTGGTCTTGCAAAGGTTCGACCAATTCAAGCCCTAACTCCTTATATCCCGACCTCGTTGGGGACATGCAAAGAAAAACAGAGAAAAAGCAGACCGCTCTGATACCACTGATTCGGATTTAAGCAGGAACGCAATAGATTACAGAGATAACCATAAATATAGAGATGCGATAACCATAAAAACAGAGATGCAGCGGAAATAATACTTCATTTCATTAATGGAGAATACTGAAATATGCTTACAAATAGAAATAACCCAGCTAGGGCGATGGTAGCTTATCTCTGAGAATAGATGTGTCAGCTACATGCCTCTGAACTGTTTCGAACTGTGTTACAATGAGGTTCGAGGGCCTATTTATTGTTGAGAAATAATGGAAAACCATTCACATTCCAAAACCTAACCCTAGAAGATGAAACACCAAATTGTGGGCCCCGTTTTTGGGTAAGTTGGTACATTAACTTCCCGGGGTCGCGAATTGGTCGTACTATCTCCGTTTGACGCGCATGATAGCCCGTTGGAAAGATCTCTCCGAGGACTACGACGGAAAAGACGATTTTTAGACAGACAAGTCGCTGGCGGTGGATTTCCCAAAAAACGTCGTTTAGGGCCTCAAAACGGCTCCGAAAGTTTAGGACCCGAAAAACTGCTAAAAATAGTAAACTGTGCTATAATTAAGGAAACAGAAAAACTGAAAGAGACAGTTGTGGGGGTCCTAATGGGATAGGTGGGTGGCCACCAACATCCACTTGGATCACCTCTGCTGCTCTCTTTTCTTCATGGTTCAACCATGAGGCAAATGCCATCAACTGCATATCTCCCACGACTGTGTTGGGATCCCATGAAGTCACATTAGGAAGGGCCAAATTATGGAGATAGAACTCCGATAGCTTGGCCTTGTCCTCTGTTGAACTGCTATTACATAAATCTGTGAACTGTTGGGGGTTTTGGATTTGGGAGATACCCCTCTGTGCCAATGCATTAATCTGGAATTGCAGCCACTGGTCCTGTAGGTATAGGCCATAAGATTTGGCCGGTTGTCTACATTGTAGAGCATCCAGGGCCCAACTGGCCATGCAGGCCAGTTGTGCCTCTTTTTGTTGCAACTGTTGTTTGAGAGCTTGTATCTCGATTTGTGCTTGCAATTACCTTTCTTGTAGATGTTGTTTTAGCTCCCCAAGACCAACTTGCATTCCTTCTTTGCCTTTAGGTTCTGCTGTAGTGTCCTCTGATGTTGTGCCCCTTTCTTTCCTCTGTTCCTGTAGTTGCAGTTTGAGTTTCTCATTCTCTTCCTGTAGAAATACCCGCTGGCAGTTTCCCACGTGTTTGGCCATAGCTAATTCTCTTCGTGCCTCCTTGAGTTGTTCCTCCAAGGGGCTTATATCTGCTACTCCTTTAGATTTAGCTATCCTCATCCACGTGTGGGTTCTCACTCTTTCTTCCTCCAACGCAAAGAAAAGCGGCACTGTGAATTTCTGTGGAATAATTTTTCCAGCCTCCAAAAAGTTATAATACGAGCTCAAGCTTGGCTGGGGACTAGGTTCTGGAATGTGCTCTACCTCTTCTTCCCTTCGTGGCTCTCCTCTGTCTTCCCTTGGTGGTGATGTGGCTGCCTCTCCCTCCATTCTTTCGGTCTCCTTGAGCCTGGCCAATGTTTCCTGTAGAACGGCCTCAGCATCCTGTAGCGGGGTTTTTGAAGCCAACCTTTCCATTCTCTCCTTCCAAGCAGTTTTCTTCGAGCCCCCCGCTCATAAGTGACTGATATTTTTGAGGGGGACCTCTCCTTTGGCGAGGTAGGGGTGTCTTCTATGGTAATTGGGTCGCTGGATGGAGGTTGGGGCCTGCCTGTTTTGATTCTTACACTTCTCCTTGCTTTGAAATACAGAGGGATATCCCTCTTTCGTTTTTCCTTTGGCTTGGGAGGGGTACTTAGGGTGGCCAGCACAGCTGCTGCCTCCCTAGCAAGGATTTCGGCTGTCTTCCCCTTCTGTGTTCCTTTCTCAGGACTTCCTGTAGAAAGCCTTGTAGCGGCTGATTTCTGGCTTCCTGTAGAAGCCATTTTTTATTTTCCTGTAGAAACAGGTGGCACCGTGTTAGCCTACTTGGCTGAGGGTGCTTTGTCTTTTGACTTTGCTGAGGCTGCCTTAGAGGTGCCTTCACTGACGTGGACTTGTTCAGTCCTTTCCACCCTGCTCTGTAACCTTTTCTCCCTGGGTGTTAATGTGGGTTTTCATCCTCTGTTTTGGCAGCCTGGTGTTTCTCTTGTTTCCCCTTGTGTTCTTTCGTTGGTGCTTTGGCCATGGTTTCCTGGCCTTTCCCTTTCTTCTCTGTTTGAATTGGTTCCTTCTCCTCAATGCTGGAGGAGGTGAGCTCCTCAGCCAACATTTTGATGTCATCATCCTTAGTCAAGTTTCAAAAGGCTTCCCACAAGAGAGGGACGGTGTATGTGTGGAGTGCATCCTCCACGAGGAGCTTAATGAGCCCATGATGGGCTACCTGGTCTGGTGTTCCCTCTCGTAATTTGGTGGAACATTCAGTCATGGACTGCAGGAGGAAGTAAGGAATACTCAACTTGTTTTCTGAGGGTAGGTCCATTTGGTGCCTAAGTTCTGTGAGCAGCCGGAAATGGTATCCATACACGATGCTGAATCGCCCCTCGCACGTGATATACTTCATAATTTGGAGGCTGACCTCACTCCAGAGCGGCTGTAGGCTGGCTCTTCGAACTCCGTTCTTGTCCTCTGAGAATTGCTCTTCCGGCAGAAAGAAATCCTTCTTAGCCTTCTGGCCCAGTTTTCTTTCCTCCTTATCCCAAGGTACCCCCATCGGGAGATCAGTGACTTTGCTGATGAACTGTGGGGTGAGTCTGAGGTTCAAACCTCTGAAATTGACAACGGCCACCGTTTTTTATTTTGGCTTCAAAGCTCGCAGGAATTCTTCTACCACCTCGTCATCGTAACCTTGAAGCTTGTCGCAGAACGACATCCATCGTGCACGAGAAAACACGTCCACCACCTCAGGGTTTTCCCGTAGCTTCTTTGAGTCTGTCGGCTCTTTCCTAATGAACCCACCCGGCATGGTGAAAGCTTGCTGTGTTAGCCGGAGCTGGCTGGCACGTATAAAAAGATGGACCTTTGGGATTTCCTTAGACAGAGCGCAAAATTACGCCTCTGGCATGCACACAGTTTGTAAATTCACGACTATCTACAGGTGAGCCTTGACAGTGGCTCAATTATGAACCAAACCCTGTAGAAAAACCCCGCATACACACTACGATGACAATTCTCATGCAGAAGTAAGACGACGCTTGCAAATTCATGCACAGACTGTAATTCTACTCTTTTAGGACGTCGACTTCACCACCCTTCAAACCAATTGCATGGGAGGACTATGTTCAGGCTTACCTCGTTCCAACTTGCCACCTTTGACGTGAATAGTTTAATTTCCAACGTAGCGGTGAGCTTCCTGTAGCGTAGCTTCCTGTAGAAGTCGTACACGGGTTCTGGAGGGCGCGTCAGTGGTTCTGGGCCTTCTGTGCAACCACCGGACGTTTGAACAGGCCGAGGACTCGGAGTAACAGTCTTCAGGAAATTTCGGATGCTTACTCGACTGCAAAGCGGTTTAGGATAAATGAGTGGAGTGCCATACGCGACCTAGCCGGTGGATTTGAATCCCTGCGGAACTCGTGGCGCGAGGGTGAGTTGTCCCTGCCGGCCCGTTGGATGACGTCACCTGCTATCATTCCACTGTAAGTCTGCCTGACCGCTGAATCATTCCCTGCATATCTACCGCCGCCATTTTCTGTTAGATCGCCGCTTCTCTCCGACTGGACGCTTCCCACGTGTCCATTTCCTGTCTTGTTTGACACAACCAACGCTTTCCGGATTGGACGAGACCATCGGACTGGTCGTGGTGGCCAGTTTAATGGCTACCCGACTTGCTCAACCCATTCATTTTCATACTCGCACACATTTTAGAGCATTGTTCATGTAATTTGACGAAACAGGGTGAGGCACTTACCTGTGCGGCCGCGACGTTATTTTCATGCTTCAGGACGAGGGTGATGGATCCACTTGCCGTTGCTTCACGCACAGGCACGGGAGTTCCTTCTTGCCGACTACTGCTGGTTACGAGACCGGTTGCCTGGCTGCGGATGGTGCATGCGCCATCTTTATGAGTTGTAGGTGCCTTCATGGTGTATGCTCTAGCCAGATCAACTGCTACAAGATTCCTGTAGGATATCCTATAGCCATTTCTCCTCCTAGGGTGCATGCCGAAACGGTGGAATCACGGTCACGGTTGCAGGGTCCTTGGATTGCCTTGATAAGTAGTGCATTGGCCTCCGCATACTTCATTCCATTTGAGAATTGTTTCTTCTGAGAATCCAGCTTTCTGATTTGACTGTGCAGGTATTTTCATTTTATGGCAGCAGGGGTGGTAGAAGGAGGCGACAGCAGTGGGTGATGGAGAAAAACATTGGTTGCATGCCTCCTTATTGGACTTCGGGCTTCAAATTCTTCCACACAGTCGGTCCTGGGCCGTCCAAAGATTCTACAGGAAGTTTCCTGTAGAAATACAGAACTTCCTGTAGAAAATCCTGTAGCTTCGTGTAGAAGGCTAAACTGTGATCAAATCGTGCCCAGACCTTGGAAGAGATGAGTGTTTCTGGAGGGAGTGCTGGTGAGGTCACCTGGTAGCATAGTAGGGACCCTTGTCCTTGAGTTGAGAGACCTCATTTTCTGCATGGAATACCTGCAACCTGCATGAGTTGTCAAATCTTGAGCCTGTTTTCCTGTTTCTGCTTCCTTCTTTTCTGTTTTCTTTTTCTTTGTTTGTTTTTTTTTTTTCTTCTCTTTCTTATATATATATATATATATATATATATATATATATATTTTTGAGAGACAGCAGGGGCGCCTCAGTGAGGTTTTCACCCCTACCATCTGCCTTGAGCGCCTCAAAGAGGTTTTCACCCAAGGGTCTTTTTTTATTCAAAAATTTTCAGAAAGACAGCAGGGGCGCCTCAATGAGGTTTTCACCCCTACCATCTGCCTTGGGAGCCTCAGAAAGGTTTTCACCCAAGGATCTTTATTTATTTTTTCTTTTTTTTCGATGTTCAGGGTATGCCCAAGACAGAGGCAGAACCCTTCTCTATGACCAGCACTGATTTTCCCACAGTTTTGATGAATTCTTGCCTCGAAAGAGGTTTCCTGTAGATCTTGAGTCGATTCCCATTGACGAGCATGGGGATGGCTTCCTCATCAATGGTCCGAATAAGAACAGACCCATTGTCATTACACTTCTCCACTGCATATGGTCCCAGCCATCTTGTTCTCAGCTTCCCCTTAAAATCCTTATGTCTGGAATCGTACAACAGCGCCCAATCTCCCGGCTGGAATTGTTTGTCATTGAGGTGCTGGTCATGCCATACCTTCCTCTGGAGTTGAACCACCTCTGAGTGGAGAAGGGCTTGCATTCGGTGTTCATCCAGCCCATTCAGCTGCAATAACCTTTCTTGTTGGGCATGGCTGAGGTCTAGATCTAGCTGAGCTGCCATCCTCAAGGTGTTGTACTCGAACTCAATTGACAGCAAAGCTCTCTTCCCATAGACCAGCTCATAAGGTGTGAAGCCGGTTGTGGTCTTCCAAGTGGTGTTGTAAGCCCAAGTGGCCTCAACCAGGCGATCTGCCCAATCTTTTCTACTGCTGCTCACCACCTTAGTCAAGATCCCTTCTAATGCTCTATTGGTGACTTCCACCTGCCCATTTGCTTGAGGATGATAGGGGGTGGAAGTCCTATGCTTGATTTTGTGATGAGCGAGTAGGTCTTCAATTAAGTTGGAGGTGAACTGGATTCCTTGATCGGTGACTAGCTCTCTTGGGTAGCCAAATTTGTAGAAGATGTTTTCTCTTAAAAACTCAGCCACCTTTTCTTCTGTCACTGCTTTGATTGCCTTGGTTTCTGCCCACTTTGTCAGATAGTCTGTGCACACAATGATGTAAGACCTTTGATAGGACCCACAAAATCCATACCCCACTTCTCAAATGGATCAAGAGTCACTTGAGGTTGGAGAGGCATTTCGTCCCTTGGAGTCGGTTTCCCCATCCTTTGGCATCGGTCACATTGGCTAATATATCTTCTAACATCTTGATGAAGCGTGGGCCAATAGTAGCCTGCCTGTAGAATTTTGAAGGCAGTTCTTTTGGCTGCAAAATGTCCTCCACAAGGCCCGTCATGACAGGTTAGGAGGATGTCAAAGACTTCCTCCTCCCTTACACAACGCCTTAAGATCTGATCGGGCCCAAGCTTGAACAGGTTGCCGCCGATCCAAGTGAATGAGGCACTCTTCCTTACGATTCTTCTCTTCTCTCTTGAGGATAGGTGCGGAGGGAACTGTGCTGAGAAAAGGTAGTTTGCTATATCAGCAAACCATGGAGAGAGTACTGAGATAGCAAACAGATGTTCATCTGGCATCTGGTTATCCACTGTTCCATCCTCACCTGCAGGTAAATCCAATCTAGACAAGAAGTCAGCAACAACATTTTCTTTACCTGGTTTGTCAACGATGGTCAAATCAAACTGCTGCAACAAAAGTAACCATCTAATAATACGAGCATTCACATCTGGTTTATTCATTAAATATCTAATTGCAGCATGATCATTATGTACAAATTTTTGATAGCCAGTGATGTAGTGTCGGAACTTGTGTAGGGCATGGACCATGGCCAAGAATTCTTTCTCAGTTACAGTATAATTCAGTTCTGCCTTGGATAAGTTTTTGCTGACAAAGTATATGGCGTATGGAAGTTTTTGCTCAACTTGTCCTAAGGCTGCCCCTATGGCTTTGTTCGAGGCATCAGTGTGGATGTGGAAAGGTAGGGCCCAATTTGGACCTCTCAAGATTGGGGCAGACACCAACTTATCCTTTAATTCATTCAGAGCCCTCTGACAATCGTCAGTCCATTTAAACTCAACATCTTTTTCTACGAGGCCAAACAATGGCGAGGCTAGCTTGCTGAAGTCTTTAATGAATCTTCTATAATATCCTGCCAAGCCTAAGAAACTTTGAACATATCTTACCTTTTGAGGGGGTGGAACCTTTTTGATGAGAGCAATTTTGTTAGGATCCACCTGTAACCCTTGGCGAGAAATGGTATGTCCTAGCACGGTCCCTTCAGTCATCAAGAATTCACATTTTTCAAGACTAAGGGACAGGTTCATCTCAATGCACTTGGTTAGGACTTTTCCCAGATTGGACAATGCTTCCTGGAAGTTGGACCCATAAGGAGTGAAGTCATCCATATAGATCTCCACCGAATCATGGACCAGCTCAGAAAAGATGCTCAAGACGGCTCTCTGGAAGGTGGCAGGAGCGTTGCATAGCCCAAAGGGAAGAACTCGGTAAGCAAAGGTACCCCAAGGACAAGTGAAGGTGGTCTTATCTTGGTCTTCCGGGCTGATTTGGATCTGATTATACCCGCTAAACCCATCCAGGAAAGAGAAAAACTTCTTCCCTGCCAGTCCATCCAACACTTGATCTATGAAGGGTAGAGGAAAGTGGTATTTCTTGGTGGCTTTGTTTAGTTCTCGGTAGTCCACACAGATTCTCCACTTCCCATTTTTCTTGGGAACCAACACCAGAGGGGACACCCATTCGCTATCCGAGATGGGGTAGATGAATCCTGCATCCAACAGTTTTTTGCAATTCTTCTTTGACAATGTCCTTAAGGGCTGGATTCATTCTCCTTTGAGGTTGCCTGACCGGTTTACAATCTTCTTTGATGTATATGTGATGGGTACAGACCGAAGGATGGACTCCTTTCATCTCCTTATAGCTCCAAGCAAAAGCATCTAGATGACTGGCCAACAGACTACACAACTCCTTTTCCTAGGAAGGAGATAGGGAGGAGTTGATCTTTAACGTTCTCTCGGGGCCAAACCCCACATTTTTGACTCTGGGAGTGATTGGATTGGTCACACAAAGGTCCACTAAGGTGCTGGCTTGGGTATCCTCCACCAATTTCTCTAAGGACAATGCACTGGGAGGTGGATTCTGAATCAAGGTCTCAATCAAATCATCCTCAGTTTGAGGACCTCCCCTAGTGGTTTCTAGGGTGCACAAGGGTGCAGAGTACACCTCATCCTCTTCTCCTTATTCCAACCAAAGTGGTAAGTCATGCTCTAATAGGGGTTGGGCAGGAGGGTATATGACTAGCTGCTTGGACATAGGACCATTTTTGATGGTCATGTTTCCTGCACGCCAGCTTATGTAAGCATCTGCAGTGGCTAACCAAGGCCTTCCCAAAATAAGGGGGTATCCAGTAAGCTTTGCCTTTGGTTGAAGAACCAAGAAGTCTGCAGGGTACTCCCAATAGTCAACAGAGGCCAAGACATCCTCCACAACATCCTCCACAATCCCTTCGGGAGTCACGGTGGAGCGATCTGCTAGCTACAAGACTGTCGAGGTCTTTCTTAAGGAACCCTGAAGGTTGAGTTTGAGCATGGTATCTCTGGTCATCACATTAATGGTAGCCCCTAAATCAATCAAAGTGTGGGGTATGATGGTGCCATTGATGTGGACATCAACTACAGGACTCCCAGGATCCAAATACTTTGGGCAGATTACTTGCCCCAACATAAGATCAGACAGTTGTCCTATGACATTGATGGTTGAGGCATCTCTTTTTCGCCTGCTTGGGTGTCTGAAACACTTTTCCTTAACCAGTTTGTTGTATATCGGTACATCTTTGATGGCCTGGAGAAGGGGTATTTTCACACACAACTGTTTGAGTTCTCCCAGAAGCTCATCCTCCTCTGGGTTGGGTTGTGTGGTTGCTATTAGTCTCTCAGGAAAGGGTGGAATGGCTTTTGGTTCACTTTCCTGTTTATCTTCCTCGTCCTCTAGGGGAGGAGGTTGGCGATCCGGAAGAGTCTTTCCAGATCGCAGGTTGATCTCCTGGATCTCCACAGCATAGGTAGGGCATGATGTTTCCCCAGTATATACCTGCTGGGCCTGTTGGTTGTTGGGGTTCGGGTTCGGTTGAGCAGGCATTTGGGGTTGTCTTGGAGGAGCAGGAGGTAATGGTTGTGGTTGCGCTGGTGGTGGAGGAAAAATGGCGGGAGGAGTGTTGTACTGGGGCCTCCACCCCGGTTGAGGTGCATTCCACTGAGGTTGCGGCTGGACATGTGAGTGAAATGAATGAGTAGTGGGCTGAGTATGGTATTGAGGTGGGTAAGACCATGGAGGAGGCACAGACCAGGAAGGATGAGCAGGGGGACCCCAGGAAGGCATAGGAGCAGATTGGTTGGGGCTATAATAAGCTTGGGATGTCCCTTGCATCCCCTGTTGGTAAGGTCTAGGTCCATGTGGCCTCCTTTGGTTGAGGAAGTAGAGAGGTTCAGTGGGTGCCTCCGTTCCTTGGTACATGGCTTTAAGCCTAGGTAAGGTTGGGCATTGGTTTGTGGGGTGGTCCTCCTCACAAACGAAACATACCTCTACCGAATGTAATTGGCACTCATTCTTAGGGTGCTTCCTTGTACACCTAGGGCAGAAGATAGCCAAAGCCCTCTCAGCTTCCTCTTTCTTCTGCTGGATTTGGAATGTATCAAGTTGCATGGCAATGGTCTGTCTCACCTCACTCTTGAGGTCCTCTAACTGATTTGCAAACTCATGTTTGGAGAAAGGAATACTAGCTGAGAGGGGGTTTCCTCTACCTCTTTTCCGGGCTGCCCTAGAGTGGTTTCTAAACACAGTCTTTATATCCTCATAAGGTAGTTGGTAAATATCTCCTCCAGCTAGCATGTGAAGGGTATCTAAAAGGTCTTCAGGGACTCCTCGGAGCAGGACCAACTTGAGAGATTCAGGGTCAAGTGTGCACCTGGCCCGTTTATAGCTAAGTTGGAACCTTTCCTCGTAATCTTCTAAAGACTCATCATTTCCCATGGTCATTCGAAAGATTTCTCCCTTGGCTTCCTTGGACCTACAGTAGTCGCGGTACTTGGTATTGAAAGCTTGCTGCATCTGAGCCCAAGTGGTGATACTGTTCCCAGGTAAGCCCATGAACCAGCTTAATGCTGAATCCTTGAGGGTAGAGGGAAAGAGTTTTAGTTTTTGCTCATCTTCGGTATAGTCATAGGTTCGACAAAGGACAGCAAACTCAAACAGGAAGGTATCAGGGTCTTCAGTAGTCAGTCCATGGAAGTGAGGTAAAGCAGAGGGGCTTATGTTTTTCATTTTCATGTCTCCATTGGTCTCTCAGATGGGAAAGGCACCTTCTATTCTCTCATCTTCTCTTCTATTGTCAGCCATGGCTTCAGATGGAGTGTTCTCTAACTCTTCTTCTGTTATAGGATCTTCGTATATCTCAGGAGGCTCGCCTATAGGTTCTTCTGGATCACTATCACCAAAGAAGAGAGAAGGGTGACTCAGTGAAGTGGTGGGGGTGTTGGGTAAGAATTTGCCTGTTTTATCTCAATTTCTACGAGGCATGAAATGGAAAGACTTTTGATTGCTTTTGTTTTTTTTCGGTACCTGCAAAACTAAAATAGATTGAACTGCAACTAACTATCTTGCTGAAATGGAAATGCGGAATTGAAATGAAAGCATGAAAGGACTAATCTATTTTGCTCAAATGAAATTGCAGGAATGAAATGCTAGGCTACACTTGCGGAATTGAAATGCTAATCTACACTTGCGGAATTGAAATGTTAATCTGCGCTTGCAGAAATGAAATTGCGAAATTGAAATGCTAATCTATGAAAGCAGGAAATGTCTACGCTACTTTTGCGGAAATGAAATTGCAGAATGGAAATGAAATAAACTACTTAGCAGAAGGCGAGAGTAGGAAAATAGAAGAAAAGCAAAAATCACCAATACTCTGACGCTTCCCCGGCAACGGCGCCAAAAAGATGGTGAGCCCCAGTATTGTAGCAATAATGCTACAACTCCTGGAACTCCCTTCCTTAATTTTATCAACCCGGTAGTTCATAACAAACTTGGAAGCGACGGTGCTGTATGCACAAGTACTAGCTCTTGCCGCAGCTGTCACTTGGTCAGCTGGCACAAGTCCGCTAGGGGCTTAAGCCAACTTCTATGAGCTCTTAGAAGAAGCTTTTTAACTGATGGATAAAAGCTAACTCAAAGGAAGCTAATCTACTTGTGGAAAGAAACTGGAAGCCAAGAAGTAACGTAAACCCTAGCAAACCCTAATTCTACCAAGTAGAATTAGGGTGACGTGGGAAAAAGAGTAGTTGTGAGACGAGGGATCTAACTTGGAGATGGAGCAGTTGGCCTGGATGAAGCTTAGATGGACGAGAGAGTGATGGAGATGCACCGCACAGTGTATACTTAACCAAATCAACCACGTCCTGCACACAATAAAAATATTAACTAATCTATCCTAACTGTTAATAAAACCAATGAACAACAGCTTTATTCCTAAAGAGAACCATGTACAGCACTTAAGTAAAGAAACATTCCAAAAGATCTAAACGCATGACTAACTCCTACAAATGAAAACATTGCACCAAAGATTGCATGGGTAAGCAACCTAGTGTTTTTGTTGGGCAGCACTGTCAGCAATTCTAGCCCCTAGGAAGAGGTGAAAATGAGAGTGCAGGCAACCCTTTTTTGGAGCTCTTATCAATTCTTATCTCATTACTTTATTCTAGATATCTGAAGCAACTCTATTTTTCAACGATGACCTACTTAACCACACAACGAAATCTACCTCAAAAAACTGCGTTTCAAATGCATACAAGGAAAATCATAATGCTGAAAGGAAAGATATCAATACAAAGAAGGAGGCCCTAGGCTCTCAGGTTGGGTCCAACCCCGAGAGCTATGGCTCCTCTAGAAACTCAGAGCTGAGATCAAATCTGACTGCTTCCCATTAAAAAATAATAATCATAAGTCAAGAGTCATGCCAATAATGGCTACAAAAGAACAAAACAGAGCTGGCAGCTTGTAGTGCAGAATTTGCAAAAGTTTTTCCAAAAGTCCTCTTCGAAGGCTGAAGCCTTGTCATTTATACACCACGAGGCCCAAGATGGCCTCCTAAATCTATGGGACTTGGCTGACCAAACTGGGAGTGAATAGCTGCTTCCACAAAATCTGTTTGGCTGCCTTCTAGATCCGGTTTTGGTAGCCTTTGGAGCTCGGAGTTGGGGGTGAAGATCCCGAGGGAGGCTATTTAATGCCATAGACAACCCCCCTACGAATCCTCAACCCAAGCTTGGCTATCTCCTAGCCCTTGTCTGCTTGGTTTTGCTCCACATGTGTCAAAAAATCCTGAAATGAGCACGTGTTAGCCACCTAGGAATAGTGACTACCCTTATTCGTACAAATGACATAAACATACTAAAAAAATGATGCAGAAGTTATGAAAAATGGAGGATTGAGCAAAGGTAGTTAGGCCAAATGAGCCCAAAATGTTACCAAATTTGGGGCTCATCAGTAAGCCTCTACATCACCTCTCTTGTGGGAGAACGAGTGGAAGGATTCACAACCTCAGTCCAAAAATATTGTGTTTATGATTTCTTAGAAATAGATGAATGTCAGTTTGTTGGGGGGGAAAGTATCTAATGTAGAATGCCTCTATCCCACTCTGAAGGTGATAGTACTCCAGCAACAACTGAATGCAAAGCTATTCAAAGTTTCTTCTTTATGAGATGAGAGAGGGAAGAAAAGGATGATCTACTAACCGTTATCTTGCGCTAATAGTCGATCCAGTCTTCACTCCTTGCTGCTTGCTCCTAGCTCCTTGCCCTTTCACCGGCCCAGCTACACACAGATCCTGTAAAAGCATAAGAAAAGGAAACTACAAGAAGCATACATCCATAATCGATTATAGGATTAGCATAAATCAAATATACAAGCATCCATTCATCATAAAGACACATGCATATAGAAGAACCTCAAATACTTTATTGATAATAGAAGTAAAGTTCTGAGAGAGTTACAACCACAATGGGCCCAATCCAGCAACACCTCCCAGCTGAAAGAAATCTCCTCTTCACCTCCTTCAAGCAAAACACCCAATAGCTCTATACACAAACCAACAGCACTTCCTTACTTGCACAAAATTCCAGCCTCCCTAGACCTCATGAGAGAGCTCTATATATAGGAGATTTGGAGAAAGGATGAGTCAGCTTGAGGCTGGCATAAAGCTGACTAGTGTCCTCTCCCACTTTAGTTAATCTTCAGTTCTTGAGTCCACTTGGAGAATCTTGCTTCCACTTGGAGATCAAGACCCTCTTACTCATCATAGGGCGAATTCCTTGAACCAAGTGTCAGTTTGGAAGCTTCCTGGGCAGTTGACACCTTGCAGAATGACTGTGCCACTTGGCCAATCTCGCCCAGCGCAGGTAGCCTTCATTAGTTTTGACCTTCAGCGCAGGTACAAGGAGGAGCAGTTGACATTCAGCGCAGATGCTCAGTGGAGCAGCTGACATGATTCAGAAATAGCCTGTTTTTGAGTGTTTTTGGGTGGAGAACTGATTCTCAGTGCTGTGGTTTGCAGACCTTGTTCCTCTAAGGGTAAGAACAACATGTTTAGGGACTTTGGATCCCTCAGATTATTGACATTTCATGCTCCATGCTGCTAGGCACAAAAATGTCTATAACACAGTTGTTTTGATTAACATTTTCTTTATGTAGCTTAGAAGTTATTTTAGTGATTAGATTAGTGTTATGGCATAAAATAGATGTTATTTAAATTCAACTCATCTTTTCCATCATAGGTTATCCCATTTTATTAAAGATCAATGTATGTATGCATGTGATTGATTGCAGGGTTGTGTTGATCTGCAGGGAAGGGAACCTTCACCACTTCCATATTGAACTCCTTCATCTTCTCTTTCCACCTTCAATTATGTCCCAAAACTCTGTTTCCATAAGTCATTTTGCCTAGTATACTATGAGCATTCATCCTAGTGCAAGACATACCTATAAGAGGTCCTGAGCTTGGATAGGGGCTCAACTCAACCTCCCTTCATTTGCTTCAACCTCTATCCACCTCTCCATACCCTAAATACATCATTCTCACCCTCAAAAACCACTCGGAAGCCCTCTTGTAGCATCACAGGCCCTCTTGTATCATCACAAGCCCTCCTATAGCAACCACCTGTAGCAAGCCTGTAGCACCACTTTACTTCATTAGTTTTGATCCCCACTTTAACTTTAGCTCAGTCAAGATGAATAATGACCCCCAACTATGATTTGATGATTAGAGGAAGCTCCTAGGTCACTTCAACCATTCATTTTCTTCACTGCAAAACAAAGTAGAATTAGTTTTTTTCATCACATGTATGATGCAAGTAGGCTTCTTATTTTTAAGTAAGTGTGAACTAGGTAGATGATACATGCAATTATGATTGGTATTTTGATGAATTATGCAAGATAAAATAACTTCCTTTCTGCAAGTAGATTTGGTAGTTTGATGGATTTTGCAAGATAAAATAAAAAAATTTCTGCAAGTAGATTAGCCCTTGTCCTTTCACGAATTGATTAATTAGCATCTACTAGTGGAGTAAATGGCATTTCCACTTTCATTTCTAGAATTAGTTTTCAATTGTACTTTCATCAACAAGCTTTCATTTTAAGTTAGTATGAGGAATGGTCTCTGAGCACTTTGATCTAATTTCATGATTGAGGGTGGCATGAGTGGAATCCAATCTGATGTGCATATAGCACTGTCACCTAAGTTTGAACAAACCCAAAGTTGATAATTTGAGTTGAGGAGCCATTGGGAGTTGCAACATTCTTGGTGCAATACCAGGGCTCACTTTTTTTTGGTGACGTTGTCGGGGAGGTGTCTAAGTAGATGTTGTTTTTGCTTGAGCATTGTTTTCTGTTTTGCATACAAATTTTGAATATATATATATTTCTTTCATGCCTCATAGGAGTAGGGATAATTAAGAAATATTCTTACCCAAAACCCCCACACCCTCAAACACTCAACCTTCACCCTTATTCGGTGATTATGATCTTCCCTCTCTGACTGTAGGGGAGTTAGAAGACCCTCCAGGTGGGCAAACTGAAATTTTTGAACCTATTGGGGAAGAATAATAACCCACTTCACCTACCCAAACTATGGATGAAAATAGGGACCATGAGGTTTTCCCTATCATAGAGACCAATGGAGAGGCTAGAATGAAGAATATGTAGAAATTCCCACCTATAGATCACCTGATAATGTAATATACTAAAGCAAAATACTTGATCTACTTCTACAATCAATTCAGCGGAAGCTTAATCAATTTGAGCAACATCAATAAGAACACATATAACTGATATGGAGAAATCAATCACACATAACACAGAAGATATAATCAGGGGAAAGCACTAGCCTAAAACCCCATCTCTATATTATCATACAAGTGGAAATATAACCAGTATTACAAAAAGAATCAGCTCAAAAGCTATCCTGCTCTCTCTGCAATACCTCTGCTACTCATAGACAGTCAAAGGCCTCTATCTAACCTCTGGTCTGCCCTCCAAGCCTCCTATTTCTTTGTGCAATTTTGATTGGGGTCTAGTGCAGCCACTTGTGTGAATTGGCCTCTTCACACACTCACTAACCTCTGATCCAACTACGCAGTCCTGAAGGAGATAAATCCTTCTCCATAGATGAGTTTCCTTTATAGGAAAAATCCATCCAACTGATAGTACATTGTCCCTCCTCTGATCTCAACTGGGTCTCTATCTGAACTAACATGCATGAGTTATTTATGAGAGAATATTCAGTTATCTGGAGAGCAGCAGTTACATGCATGCAAGCATTAACTAATTAAACTCACATTAATTTAAACAAACTGTTTAAATCAATCTAATTGGACTTGACTCAATTAACTGAGACAACTAATTACAACTCAAATTAGAACCCATCCTTATCTCTTTAATTGATGGATAAATTCCTCAATTAATAGAGAAACTGTTGCATGTTCCCACATAGACTTCATGTTTGATTTTTCACAACTAATTAACTCATGGTGAATTAATTAATTTATTTTCAAACAGTTGTTAAGTTCAAATTCGAATTTTACTTCCTATTTTAGTCCAGGGATTGACTAAAAATAGGAATCCATATTGAACTGCTAAAAATAGAATGTTATTTTTAGCACTTCCATTTTTCATTCCCTGTTGCTCAATCCAGCACTAGTACCCAAACTGCTATTTATAGCAGTGCTATTTTTAGCATTTCTTGTTGCCATTTTCAATACTCCCTCTCAACAAGAAAAGCATTCAACTTGAACATGATCCTATACCTTTGGAATGTTCTGCATGCAACACTTCTACCAAGTGTGGTTGCTCCAACAACTCTAGAAAAAAAAAAAAAAAAAAAAAAAAAAAAAAAACTCCCAACTGACCTCTTTGTTGGGCTAGAAACATACTCTGATGCTGAAGCTCTACCTACTGCTGGCAAGTGCTCCCTCTCTGACCTTTGAGCTGATGCAACACTCCATGCATCTCACACCGTTGCACACCTCTCTGTGCCATCCTGCACTGGTGCAACACTCCTGTGCCTCGCATCGTTATAGCCCACTAGCTCTACACAGTCCTGGGACTCCTGCACTGTAGCTCTCTCTGCTGCTCCATCCGCATCTGTCTCTACCCAATCAGTCAGTATTGCTACTCCTCATCGGGGCTCCTATAGCAAATTCGAATCAAAGAGGTTGGGTACCTCAAGGATTCTTCCCCTCCTCCTTGGGACGATCACTCCACATCACCCCACCTCCTACCTGGAGGTATGGCTGCATGTGATCCCTCTGCCCACCTGGCTCGAATTTTTTCCCTACTGGAGGTCTCTGCATGAGTAGATGTCTCTACTCGATCTCCTCTCAACTTCTCTAGTTGTGGCTGCTCCACAATCTCCTGAAGTTGCTTCACCAATCGTGGCTCCTCCACAATCATCTGAGACTTCTCCTGTGGCTACATGTTGAGAGGTAATTTACTCTCCCTCTCAACCACCAAGTATCTAACCTTTGCCTTGCTCCTCAAGAATTTGCATGCATCTTGTACCTCAAGTGCATACAGGTTCTTGGCTAGCACACCAATCTATTTCATCTTTCCCGTCGTCATGAAATTTTCTAGAAAAAACGCTGATTTTAAATCAGCAATATCTCCCTCATCCAAACTCTGATTCAACAGATTTTTTTTTTTAATTTGGGTCTTTTTCCGCAAGGAATCTAAATATGCTATTTCTTTCTGAAAATTTTGTACATAAATTTTCAGATCTGCTCTGCAAACTCTTGGCCCAATTTTTTTTCTTACTTTGAATTCTCTTCTTCATATACTATTCACTGCTTTGATCACTTTAGCTCTGATACCATGTAGAAGTTTTTCTATAGATCAGCTAGCTCTGATACCATGTAGAAATTCCCACCTATAGATCACCTGATAATGCAATATACTAAAGCAAAATACTTAATCTACTTCTACAATCAATTCAGCGGAAGCTTAATCAATTTGAACAACATCAATAAGAACACATTTAACTGATATGGACAAATCAATCACACATAACATAGAAGATATAACCAGGAGAAAGCACCAGCCTAAAACCCCATCTCTATATTATCATACAAGTGGAAATATAACCAGTATTACAAAAATAATCGACTCAAAAGCTATCCTGCTCTCTCTGTAATACCTCTGCTTCTCATAGACAGTCAAAGGCCTCTATCAAACCTCTAGTCTGCCCTCCAAGCCTCCTATTTCTTTGCGCAATTTCCGATTGGATTCCAGTGTAGCCACTTATGTGAATTGGCCTCTTCACACACTCACTAACCTCTGATCCAACTACGCAGTCCTGAAGGAGATAAATCCTTCTCCATGGATGAGTTTACTTTATAGGAAAAATCCATCCAACTGATAGTACACTGTCCCTCCTCTGATCTCAACTGGGTCTCTGTCTGAACTGACATGCATGAGTTATTTATGACAGAATATTCAGTTATCTGGAGAGTAGCAATTACATGCATGCAATCATTAACTAACTGAACTCACATTAATTTAAACAAACTATTTAAATCAATCTAACTAGACTTGACTCAGTTAACTGAGCCAACTAATTAAAACTCAAATTAGAACTCATCCTTATCTCTTTAACTGATGGATAAATTCCTCAATTAATAGATAAACTGTTGCATGTCCCCACGTAGACTTCACGTTTGATTTTTCACAACTAATTAACTCATGGTGAATTAATTAATTTATTTTCAAATAGTTGTTATGTTCAAATTCGAATTTTACTTCCTATTTTAGTCCAGGGACTGACTAAAAATAGAAATTCATCCTGAACTGCTAAAAATAGAATGATATTTTTAGCACTTCCATTTTTCATTCCCTGTTGCTCAATACAACACTGGTACCCAAACTGCTATTTATAGCAGTGCTATTTTTAGCATTTCTATTTTTAGCATTTCTTATTGCCATTTTCAACAGAATATAAGTCCTACTGCCCTTCCACACTTCCATGGCTTAACCTCTGAGGATCCTAACACATTCATGTTTGAATTTGTTTTTGTTTCTAGGTGACTATACCTCTAATTAGAAGAAGCTGAAGTTATTCCCCTCTACCCTTAAATATGCATCCTTGTGTTGGTTTATGGGTCTAACTGGGGGTAGAATCACTACTTGGGCCCAAATGCAACAGGCCTTCAATAACAAGTACAGGGACTACTGTAGGTACAAAGAAACCAAGGAATAAATCTTTAGGATGACTCTTGGACTTGATGAATCCCTAGAAGACTGTGAGGAGAGATTTCAACTTAGTTATAGGAGAGCCAACTGTACCCTTGATCCCGAATCAGTCAAACTAGTTCTTCTCTGAGGGATCAGGGAGGATATGTCAAAAACCCTCAACATGTTCATTGTTGTCTGGAGGAGATATCTATCAATTGTCCTATGATGACATCAAAAGTGTATTCAAGAATCACTCTAGGGTTGCCAGGAAGAAGGGTAGGGCTAGTCAAGGCTTGGTAAGTTACTCTCCCATCACAACATCCATCAATAATGATATAGGGAACATGTTGGAGAATTTCAAGAGTGAAATGTTGCATACCTTTACATTGCAAATGGATACCATTCAAATCAAAATAAAGGAGGAGGAAGCAGAAAGGAAATTAGTCATTTTCTACCCTAGATGCACCAAAAGACATCCTAGGAATGAATGCCCATTGAATGTCATAGAAGTCTACCTAGTCTGTGAAGAAAATCATGCAACAGACAAATGCCCTTCTTTGTCAGGACTAAAATTTGTATACCAAGGGGTAGAAGGTGGATCAGAGCAACTTTTCTTCATTAATTAAAGAAGACCTCAAGGACCTCAGCCATATTAACAAGGCATGCAAGGTGCACACTACTCTTATTATAATCCAAATCAAAATGCACCTTTGAAACCTTGGTACTCTTCCACTCATCCGTCTTGGTCTTCCTCCTTGGCTTTAGTCTCCTCCATATCCTCCTCAACCTGTCAACCATCCTTTTCAGCCATATCCACCCCAATCTTCTCAATGGGGCAACCCATCACAAGGGTGGAGGCCTCAAGTTAACCAGCCTCCTGCTTTACTACCTCCACCCCAACCTCAACCACAACTCACTCATCCTACTCCACCTACGTAGCCTCAAATGCATGTTGAACCCAATCCAAACCCGAACAACAAGTAAGCATTGAATGTCTACAGTGGAGAGACATCCTATCTTGCTTATGTTGTGGAAATCCAGGAGGTCAACCTTCAGTTTGAGAGAGTGCTTCTAGATAACCACCCACCTTCTCCACCTGAAGAGCTTGAATAAGATAAGGAAGAGATTGTTCCTCAATTCAATCCACCTCCTTTTCCTGAGAGGTTGATCCACCCTAGCCATCACACCCCAGAAGAGGTTGAACTTCTAGGATAATTGAAGAATTTGTGTGTTAAGATATCCCTTCTCCAGGCCATTAAATATGTTCCCATCTATAATAATCTTATCAAGGAGAAATGTTTCAAAAATTCTGAGAGAAGAAAAAGAGACACCCACACCATAAATATTGTTGGGAAACTATATGATTTGATGCTTGGGAGGGTGATCTTCCTGAAATATCTAGACCCTGGAAGCCCAATAGTAGATGTGCACATTGATGGCCTTATATTCCCTAATACCCTGATTGATCTTGGGGTTGTAATCAATGTGATGAATAAGGAAACCATGCTAAAGCTAAATCTCCAAGGGGCTTTGAGGAAGACCACCACAATGTTGCATCTTGCAGATAGATCCATGGTAGCTCCTAAGGGAGTTGTTGAAGATGTTATGGTCTCCATTGACTCTTGGAACTATCCTATTGATTTCTTGGTTCTCCACCCCAAAACAAAATTTAATGGCTATCCTCTCATCTTAGGAATATTGTGGTTGTCTACTATTGATGCTTAAATTAGTTGTAGGTTTGGGAACATGACCATTAAGAATGGACATTTGTCAAAACAACTAGTATCGTATCCTCCTGCTCAACCTTCTATTGAGCATGGCTTACCCTTGTGGTTAGAGGAGGAGGAATAAGATGAATTGTATAACACCACCCCTTGCCCAATATGCACTCTAGATACTATTATAAGAGGGGGGGAACCTGATGAATATGACCTCATTAACCATATCCTTTAGAACTAACCTCTCGCTCCCATACCAATTGATGAGTTGATGAAAGAATTTGGGAGTAATCCTTGGACTAACTTATTCCCTATTGACTCAAGTCCAAAACATGTCAAGATTGTAGAGTTTGGCCCATCCATAACCTTAAATATCAACCCTTTTCTCTCGACCAAATAGGAAGAACAATTGTGCAAAGTGTTGAGGCAACACCTAGATGCTTTTTCTTGGGATTATAAGGAAATGAAAGGTGTGCATCCCTCAGTTTGTACTCATCATATTTACATCAAGGAGGGATGCAAGCCTGTATGCCACACCAAAGAAGGATGAATCCAACACTTAAGGACATTGTGAAAGAATAACTTCAAAAGCTAATGGATGCAAGGTTCATATACCCCATTTCAGATAGTGAGTGGGTGTCACCTCTTATTTTAGTTCCCAAGAAGAATGGGAAGTGGAGAATCTATGTTGATTACCGGGAACTTAACAAGGCTACAAAGAAGGAAAATTTTCCCTTACCCTTCATTGACCATGTCCTAAATGGCCTTGCCATGAAGAAAATCTTCTCCTTCTTGGATGGATTTAGTGGATACAACCAAATCCATATCAGCCCTAAAGACCAATATAAGACCACATTCACATGTCCTTGGGGTACCTTTGCTTATAGATTTCTTCCATTTGGTTTGTGCAATGCCCCTGCTACTTTTCAAAGGGAAGTTTTGAGCATTTTTGTTGAACTTGTTCATGACTCTGTTGAAATATTGTGGATGATTTCACTCCTTATGGGCGTGACTTCCATGAAGCTCTCTCCAATATGTGCAAGATATTAAAGAATTGTATTTGATTGAATATCTCTATGAGCCCTAATAAATGTGAGTTCTTGATGAATGAGGGGGTTGTCCTTGGCCATTCCATATCCAAGGAAGGGATATAGGTTGATCCAAACAAAATTTCCATCATCAAAAGGGTCCCTGCCCCTCAAAAGCAAAGAGATATCAGGAGCTTCTTAGAACTAGCTGGGTATTATAGGATATTCATCAGAGACTTTAGTAAAGTGACTTCACCCTTGTTTGGATTATTGGCCAAGAATTCATATTTTTGTTGGACAAGCAATTTTCAAGGGGCCCTTGAAGTTGTTATCACTTAGAACTAAAAATTGATACATGTAATTTTCTATCCTAGCCCGATGACAAAGGTCTGTGCTAGTTTAATTTCAAATTTTCATTTTTAATTTTCTTCCCGTAGGATTTGGAGTTTTTAAAAGAGTTTTTAACTCAAGTTGTTCTCAACTCCCATTGGTTCCTCTCTACCCATCATTGTTCTATAGCCACCTCTTGTCTTATGTGAGTCACCGTGCCTTTTCGTGATTTCGCAGCGCTATTCCAATTCGCCAATTTCATAGCGCAATCATAACTAGGCAGTTTCGCAGCGCTTCATGATTAGGCAGTTTCGCAGCGCATCATTAAAATTCAAAACTAACAGCGCTGCAAAATCATGGATTCGTACATTCCGCAGCGAATCTTTCCCGAAATGTCAAGTCCGTTAGGTGAGTCATCAGCCATGTCAGCTCATATACCTTTCTTATCACATTTTAACGCTCATTGCCACTATCACCACCACTAGATCTGTTGATATGCACAAATTATTATTCCCAAGAAATTTTACCGTGCATAAATCATAATGATGGCCGTAAGTCCTGCATGAATGACAAATCTGCAAGACTATATCTTGAAAGGTTTTAAACAGAAGATTTTAAAATTCAAGCGAGGCTGAAAATTCAAGCGAGGCTGAAAATTCAAGCGAGGCTGATAATCAAGCGAGGCCGAATAAAAAAAAAGCTGAATCACAATTCCAACCGGAGCTGGTAGTCTTTGTGTGCGAAGATTTGGAAGAATCCATGGAGAAAAAAGAGCACAGATCCGGCAAATGTCTAAGGACTGAACCCGAAGGCCTGGATATAACGCTGAGAAATGAAGAGGTGAAGAAAGCGTTTAAAAAGGCCGGGTGCTGGAACTTTTGCAAAAAGTTACAAGGAGGACATGCACAGGTAACTAAGGAATTTGCACTTAACTTCACTGGTTTGAATTCAAAGGTAGCCATGTTAGAAGTGCAGGTTTCTCCAGAAGTGATATCTGTTGTGACAGAGATCCCAAGAGGACAAGAGGAATGGTTCAAAAATTTTAAATTTGACATGAATCATTGCAAGGAGTTTTTGAAGGATGATTATGTAAATGAAGATTTAAGTAAGGCAGTGCCTAGGAATTATGTCAAAGAACATTATGCTCTCTTACTCACCTGCATACAGAAATATTTGACTTGTGAAGGAAGGTATAACAAGGTTTATTCTTACCATTTCAAACTACTTCTGCATTTCACCGAGAAAGTCTCCATATATTTACCTTTTTATCTGTTCCGTAGTTTGAGTAAGATGTGTGATAAGGTACAGCTGAGGAAAGAGGACTGTGAAACCTCTTTGTTTCATCATGGTTTGATTAAACTACTGGTTTTAGATGGGCTCCAAAAGATAGACAGGGATTGGAATTCATTCATTTTTATGGCTGGCTTCAAAAGCCAGACTGGCCTCACTCCCCAACCTGCCAGGGATTTTACAATAGCTGAGCTCCAAACAGAAGCAAGAGCTAAAAGAGTTACAAAGTCACAAGTAAGATCACAAGTAAGAAAACCAGTGAAGCCACTCATCATCCAAGATCAACCTCAGCAATCAACTAAGGAAAAAGTTCATGGTAAAAAGACTGTCCCTGAAACAAGCACATCTGGAGTAGTCTCGAGGGTAAGAACAAGAAGCCAGATAAATAAGGAAAAAGGTAAAGCTATAGCAGTTGAAGAAAGTCCAGTGTCCAAGGCAAGTTTAAATGATTTATTGCAGGCTATTGAATTTGAGCAGTCTCTACCAGTTCAAATCGAATTGATGCAGTCAGAACAAGAAAGCACCAAGAAATCCAAGGCCTCAAAAAGGCTTAGATTTGATGTGCCAGCTGAAGAGTTCGTTTTTAAACCTAGAAGACCTATTACAAGGAGATTCCAGCAAGTACAGGAAGCACTGCCAAGAACAGAGGAAACAGGGGAAGAGACACAAAAAGACACGGGCAAAACAGTCATTGCATCTCAAGAAGATAATATAGCAGCCATACAGAGACAATTGGAATCAGCTAAATATGAAATTGCCAAATTAAAGAAAGCCGCTAGAAAACATGCAGCTATACATGCAAAGTATTATAAAACTTTATGGGAAGGAAATGCTGCTATAGAAGCTCAGCTGAATTCAGTGGTTGTTGGCCATTCACAATTTCACACATGGACAGTACCAGCAATCAAAGAAGCCAAATACATAAGAAGGATCAATATGCAATTGAGAGCTGGGAATAAGGCTATGAGAAAACAAATTGAAGATCTGAAGGCACAGTTAAATCAGCTATCTGCTAAATAAGTTTTCATTTCAAGTAAGATTTTGTTTTAAAGTTTTGACAAATTTGCTTGATTTTATCTTTCTGAGGAAATATAAATTCCTATTCAACATGTGGAAAATCTAAAGGAGTTTTTGGCAATCAAATACTCGGCTAATAAAGGTCTCAGGTCAAAAGCAAGCTGTTAAAAAAAAAAAAAAACTCAGCAGTTTCGTAGCGCGCTACGAAACTGCTGAAGGTGATGATTTTTACGCAATTCAAGCAGTTTGAATTATAAGCAGGAATTTTGAAAGGAAAACGTCTAAAGGGCATGCAAGACATCATCTGAAGTTGTCAACAGTCAATTAAGTCAAGACAGGTGGACGCTTAAAAAGGTTTAATATTCAAATCCAATTTTTGTCGTAAAATGAACACCTTTACCACAGTTCAGGGTATATCAAACGGTTTGCCTGCAAGAAACTTTTGCTTGCACACATGTTCATGGGAAAAGCTTACAACGCATCAAGGACGTGGCAGTCTTCTACATTTTGGGTAATTAAAGGCTAAAGGTCATGCTTCTGTGCATTCGAATATTTTGGGGAAAACTGAAGCCGAGAAGCAAGGGTAATCTCCTAATATTTCTGAGCAGTTAAAAAGATTCAGCATCCAAGGTCAACATGGAGCATTAAACACCCATCTCAGCTAAACTAAAAGAGGGCCAGATGTCAAAGAACGAGGAGAAGCCATCATGCATGTAATATGGAGTTAGAGTCATAGTTGATTTAGATCTCTAAAAAACTCCAGTCAGCACTTTGTTGTATTTATTAGTTAGTTAAATGGTTGATAGGTGTCATTAGAAGTAGTTTTCGAATTCCCCTCATGCTGGAGGAGGAATCTCGATCAGTTAGAATAAAAACTCTATATATAGCTGAAACAGCAATGTAATCAAGGTTGGAAAACTTTATAACAGAGCATAGTATTTGGCTTATGTAAAAAGACTCACTTTCAGTAATATAATTTTGATTTTACTTCTCAGGATTCATGAAGGATTTCTTATATTCAGAATGTGTGATGTTGTCCTTTTCTTAGTTTTGTTTACAGTGGTATGGATGTATAATCACTCAGAATTCACTGAATGTGCTCTGATTTCCTGTATGCATCTATAAACTGTGTGGTTCCATATGAGTGTATGTTATGAATATTCAAATGCTGAATGCCCTGACTTCCATGTAAGGTCAAGATCTTTGTTATATTGAAGTGTTGTTGACTCCATAGGCCCAATGGATACTTGTTTAATGTATTTCCAGCATTCATATTTGTCACAGTTGTTCTACAAGAGTTAGCCATCTTATTTTTAATCAAAATCATTATTACACCCAGAGAGAGCCCTCTCAGGTTGAGGAGGCTAAGCCTCAGCCTAAAGTAGGTTTGAAATAGTTACTTAGAATCAACCTGACCAGCAACCTATCAGGGTCTGATTTTGAGATAACATTTTGGTGCGTCTTCCGGGAGTCTGAAGATTACTCATTCCCGAAATCATGAAGCTGAACTTCTGAAGGTAGCAGGAGCTCAGAAGGTTTTCGAGACTGCATTCTACCTTGGTGACTCCATACAATCTTAAAGTTAAAAAGGTGGCTTCGAGAGGAAGATATACAAGGAGTAATCCTGACCCAAATCCACCTACTCCTGTGGATAATCCAAACACCATCTCAAGGAGTAGACAAAGATTTCCTGATATACCAGGTACTTCATCTGTATCAAAATCTTTGTTCCCTGAATTTTCTAGAAGTCCTGAAGATAAAATTGTAGATGATAAAATTCATGAGGTATTGTTGAGATCTGAGAACGAAGAAGAACTTATTGGAATTATTTTAGATTTGCAAAAAAGAGGCATTGATACTTCATTCTTAGTGTCACAAAAAGATAAGGAAGAGTTTTGGGAGGTTGTTACTTTAGAATTACTGTTAGAAGAAGAAGATTTGAATCAACTCAAAGAACTTGATCCTTTTGAAGTTTTTCTCAAGTCCAAAACTGGTTTACCTCTCCCAAATTGGAGTTCCTTTGTCAGTGGTTTGCAAAGTCCAAATAGTCCTTTTCGTACCAATACTTTATCTTCTACCTCTGCTAGTCCAAATAGTCCTCAGACACTATCTCATACTAGTTCTGGTTCCACTGGTCATACAATACCTGTTGTCACTGCTCCTCCATTCATTATGGCTATACCTGCTAGGTATGCTCCTCTAGCTCTCCCTGATGTTTTACATGATCTTCCTAGCAAATATGCTGCCAGAATTCCAAGATGGGGAGGAGATGAAGATATTACAGTAGAGGAACACGTGGATAGGTTCAATGATTTTGTTGACAGGGAAGAAGTGGATGATGAAGATGTAAAACTAATATTGTTTGCTCAAACCTTCATTGGGGAAGTCAGAAAATGGTTTAAAGCCCTTAGAGCCGGAAGCATTCATAGTTGGGTAGAATTTGAAGACAGCTTTCTAAGGAAATGGGGAAACAGAACCAACCCTGTCCAAGCCCTTACCGAATACAACAATCTTAGAAGAGCCCCAGATGAAACTGTCCAAAACTTCTCTAAGAGGTTTAACAAAATATACAATTCTATTCCAGCTCATTTGAAACCTCCTGGAGCTTTGGCACAGTTGAGATATGCTGAATCATTTGATTCAGATTTCTCTCTTTTACTCAGAGAAAGGGAGTCTGCCTCTCTTGCTGACATGCAAAATGATGCAATTAAGGTGGAGGTAAATATGCTTGTTGCTAAGAAATCAAATATGGCAAAGACTAAGCTAAAGGAAGAAGAGAAACCTTCTACCTCTGCTCAAGAAGACAAGTTTGAAACAATGATGAAAACCATGGAGAAATTGATGGACCGACTAGCTCTTGGGAATGCTTCTGCCCCTCCAGCACAGCAGGGACCTCAATTCAAGAACCCTCAGTTCAGAAGACCTCAGAATCAGCAAAGGCCAAGAGACAACAGAAATCAGCAGGCAGATCCTCCAGTGAGACCTCCCTTCCAACAAAATTTGGTAGATGAAGAGGAAGAAGATGAACCTGAAGTCCCTGAGGAATCAATCCATTGTTTTGATGAAGAAGTGTCAAGGATTTTCTTGACTAAGGAGGAACATGATGAGTCTAGTATGATAAAGTCAGGAGAAGAGCCTTCAGATTTTTTAAAGGGCTATCAGCACGCTATTTTTGAGATGCAAAAGCAGTATAATCTAAGGAATAGAGATGTTCCTATTACAACAAACAAAGCACAGCCCAAGAAGAATACCTCCAAGGCAATTGAAGATAAAAAGGAAAAATCAAAGGTGGTTGAAGGTAAGGATGATTCTCCTCTTGTCAAAAAGGATATTCAAATTCTTCCTCCTCCTAAAGAAATTGACAAGACTACTTCTGTTTTTAATCTTGAGAATGAGATTGCAAAAATTAAGATATCGGTCCCTTTTAATGAAATTCTCAAGGTAGATAAATACAGAAGCAAAATTGTGGAGATACTTAATTCACAACCAGGAGTGGCTGATATTCTAAATGTACAAGAAGATAATCCCTTATCTGTTTGGGTCCAAGACTTGAGGATGAACAAAATGAAGAGTTTCCCCCCTTTTACATAAGCATTAGCATTCATGATATGAATCTACATAATGCTATGTTAGACTCAGGGGCATCACATAATCTCATGCCTAAGGTAATCATGGAAAGGCTGGGGTTAGAGGTAACTAGGCCATATAAGGATTTATTTTCCTTTGATTCAAAAAGAGTCCATTGCATTGGTTTGATAAAAGATGTTGTTGTGGGGCTCACACAAATTCCAGCAAAAACAACTGTTATGGACATTGTTGTTGCAGACATTCCACCAAAGTTTGGGATGCTTCTTTCAAGGTCATGGGCAGCAAAAATCAAGGGCACAATGCAGATGGATCTTACATATGCTACCATCCCAGTGTTTGGTGAACAAAGGAGGTTGTATCGCGAGACAAGGATGGCCTACATGGTAAGCAACAAGGATAAGCCTCAGAATTTTCCTATTTACTCATGTGATACTGGTCTTGGAACAGTTATCCTTTTCAATGAATCAGTTGGAAGAGAATCACAAGATAAACCTGCGGAAAATCAGTGTCAAGAAGGGTAGCAAGGAGATGAAAGAGACATCATGGGCTGCTGGTCATTATACTTTGATGGATCAGCAGGTAAAGAAGGGGCAGGAGCTGGGATTTGGATCACTAGTCCAACTGAAGAAAGTAAGTTTCTCTCATACAAATTAAACTTTGATTGTACCAACAATATGGCTGAGTACGAATCTCTGGTTTTAGGTTTGGAAACCTTGATAAAGTTGAAAGCTAAAAACATTGTTGTTTGTGGAGATTCTGAATTGGTAATTAAACAAGTAGAAGGTACATATCAAACTAAGGATGCAAGGATGAGAGCATACAGAAATTTAGTGTTGGAGATGTTGGAAAAATTTCAATCCTATTCCTTCAGCATCAAAACTAGAGATCAAAACTCTATTGCAGATTCTCTTGTTGTTTCAGCCAGTCTCTTTATTATTCCTAAGAATTCTTCTGAAAGCTATGAAGTGGTGGTTCACCATAGACCAGTCATACCGGATAATATCACAAATTGGCAAGTTTTTGAGGATGATCAGCAGGTAAGGAACTTCATTGAATTAAAAGAAGAGTTTGAGCACAATCAGATAGATCAGCAGAATATGTTAATAGAGTCAAAGGAAAGTTCTAAAGTCTTACAGTTACAAAACAACTTAATCCCTAAAGGCCTCATTCCCCTTGAAAAATTATTTGATCAAAATGATGTGTTCAAAGCACCAAGACTACAAGCTAATGAAGAGGAAGTAGAAAACTGCAATTTAGGTGACTCGGTTGTGCCTAAAATAGTCAAGATTTCCAAATTCCTTTCAGCTGATATGAAGACTAAATATGTTGAGATGATGAAAAGATTCATTGATGTTTTTGCATGGAGCTATGCTGACTTGAAACAATACGACTCTTCAATCATACAGCATACCATTCCTATTAAGCAGAATGAAAAGCCTTTTAAGCAGAAGCTAAGAAGAATTAATCCTCTTCTAATGCCACTGATTGAAAAAGAAGTGAAAAAGATCTTTGATACTAAAATTATTGTCCCAATCAGATTTTCAAATTGGCTTGCTAACTTGGTACCAGTCAGAAAAAAGAATGGAGAGATCAGAATTTGTATAGACTTCAGGAACTTAAACAAGGCTTCATTGAAAGATAATTACCCCCTCCCCAAAATGGATTTCATTCTGCAAAACATTATTGGTTCACAAAGGATGTCTATGCTTGATGGTTTCTCATAGTACAATCAGATTCTTGTTCACCCAGATGATCAGGAGAAAACGGCCTTCACTACACCATGGGGAACATTCATGTATGCAAAAATGCCCTGTGGCCTCATGAACGCAGGAGCCACTTTCCAGAGAGCAATGGATATTGCTTTTGCTGAAGAAAAGGACAAATCAGTGGTGGTTTATCTTGATGACATCACAATTTTTTCAAAAAAGGAAGAAGACCACTTAAAGCACCTTGAAAGGGTCCTACTGAAGTGTAGGAGGTTTGGTATTTCTCTAAACCCAACCAAAAGTATTTTTCTCTAACTTCTGGCAAACTGCTTGGTCATATTATCTCTGAAGAAGGAATTAGGATTGATCCTAATAGAGTTAGTGCAATTCAAATATTGGATTTACCAAGGAGTAAGAAGGAGGTTCAATCCTTTCTTGGGAAAGTTAACTTTGTTAGAAGATTCATTCCTAATTTTGCTAAAGTTGTCAACAACATAACAAAGATGTTAAGGAAGGAGCAGATTTTAAATGGACAGTTGAAGCAAAGAAATCTTTTGAAGAGATCAAGAAGGCCCTTACTCAAGCACCAGTACTCATCAGCCCGGATTTTACCAAGGAGTTCCTTATCTTTACATTTGCTTCTGAAGACACAATTGCTGGAGTTTTATTGCAAAAAGGAAGTCAAGGTACTGAACAACCCATTTCTTTCTTTAGCAAGACATTGGCCAATGCTGAATTGAAATATAATATCTTAGAGAAACAAGCCTATGCATTGGTGAAAGCAATTAAGGATTTCAGAATCTATGTTTTGCACTCTCACATTGTTGCATAAGTCCCAAATGCTGTTATTAAAGATATTCTTACACAAGCTGATCTAGATGGAAAAAGGGGAAAGTGGATAGCAAAACTGTTGGAGTATGATATTGAGATCAAACCCACCAAGTTGGTAAAGGGTCAAGGCCTAGCCAAATTGTTGACCCAGTCAAATCTGGACTGTATTGATATTAATTTAAGCACAGAAATCTCATAAATTTCTGAAAATGAAGAGGAATTGGTCCAGATAAATGAAAAATTCTTGATCTCAGAATGGTACAAGGATATAGCATTTGTTTTGTAGCATAATAGAGCTCCTGATAATCTTTCAAAATCCAAAGCTCGGTTTACCAAATTGAAATCTCTCAGATATTTTGTGTATGACCAAAATTTGTTTTGGAAAGATGCAGGAGGAATATTATTAAACTGCCTCATTGAAGAAGAAGCTGATAAAGTAATTGATGAGTTTCATAAAGGGGATTGCGGAGGACATCATTATTGGAAAGCCACTGCAAACAAGGTCTTGAGAGCTGGCTATTTTTGGCCAACTATGTTTAGAGATATCTATAAAAAGATAGCCACATGCCATGAATGTCAAGTGTTTGAAGGAAAGAGAAAGCTTATGCCAATGCCCTTGGTTCCTATTTATGTTGAAGCACCTTTCCAGCAGTGGGGATTAGACTTTATAGGGGAAATCCATCCTCCTTCATCAGGACAGCATCGCTGGATTCTCACAGCCACCGATTACTTTACAAAATGGATAGAAGCAATACCTACAAGGCAAGAAAATGATTCAGTGATTATTTCTTTCTTAGAAAACAATATATTATCAAGATTTGGTTGCCCAATCAAGATCATTACAGACAATGCTCAAGCTTTCAAGTCCAAAAGGTTAATTAATTTTTGTCATCAGTATCACATCTCCCTTGGACATTCTACTGCTTATTATCCACAGGGAAATGGTTTGGCTGAGTCGTCAAACAAGAGTCTTGTGAGAATCATTAAGAAGCTACTGCAAGAAAATAAAAAAGCTTGGCATTTGAAACTGAAATATGCTTTGTGGGCTGACCGGATTTGCACAAAGAGGTTCATTGGAACATCACCATATGAGCTAGTATATGGGGCAGAGGCTATATTTCCCACATCCCTCGGAGTACCAGTAATGAAGTTGATTCAAGGACTAGAAGAGGAACCAAATGCTATACAACGAAGGATCAACCAGCTAATAGCTTTACAAGAGAAAAGAAATGAGGTGTTTGACAGTCATCAACAAAACCAGAACAGGATCAAGAGAGCATTTGACAAAAAGATCAAAGAAGTTACATTCCAGATTCATGATAAAGTCTTGAAATGGGAAGCCAGAATTGAAGAGAAAGGTAAACACGGTAAATTTGAAAATTTGTGGAAAGGGCCATATCAAATTTCTGCTTTCCATGGGAATAACACTTACGTTCTACAAGAGATTGATGGAACACCATATGCTGGAGGACCTGTTAATGGCAGGTTCCTAAAGCATTACAATTGATTGAATCTCTGCCAATTTTCTCACAAACATTGTATATAACCGTTTTATTAGTCTTTCTTTGTTGCAAATAAATGACAAGCTGAACAGGAAGCTCAAGCCCGAGGTGAAGGCTCACAAAGCTAGAAAGGAATGCTTGTCAACTCTATCTATGTTTTCATAAATTGGACAAAGCACTGGACCTACGAGTTCTTAGTGTACTACAGGAGCACACTATCCCAAGTGGAGCCACTGTTATCAGATTGAACTAAAAATTGATACATGTAATTTTCTATCCTAGCCCGATGACAAAGGTCTGTGCTAGTTTAATTTCAAATTTTCATTTTTAATTTTCTTCCCGTAGGATTTGGAGTTTTTAAAAGAGTTTTTAACTCAAGTTGTTCTCAACTCCCATTGGTTCCCCTCTACCCATCATTGTTCTATAGCCACCTCTTGTCTTATGTGAGTCACCGTGCCTTTTCGTGATTTCGCAGCGCTATTCCAATTCGCCAATTTCATAGCGCAATCATAACTAGGCAGTTTCGCAGCGCTTCATGATTAGGCAGTTTCGCAGCGCATCATTAAAATTCAAAACTAACAGCGCTGCGAAATCATGGATTCGTACATTCCGCAGCGAATCTTTCCCGAAATGTCAAGTCCGTTAGGTGAGTCATCAGCCATGTCTTCTCATGTCAGCTCATATACCTTTCTTATCACATTTTAACGCTCATTGCCACTATCACCACCACTAGATCTGTTGATATGCACAAATTATTATTCCCAAGAAATTTTACCATGCATAAACCATAATGATGGCCGTAAGTCCTGCATGAATGACAAATCTGCAAGACTATATCTTGAAAGGTTTTAAACGGAAGAGTTTAAAATTCAAGTGAGGCTGAAAATTCAAGCGAGGCTGAAAATTCAAGCGAGGCTGAAAATTCAAGCGAGGTTGAAAATTCAAGCGAGGCTGATAATCAAGCGAGGCCGAATAAAAAAAAATCTGAATCACAATTCCAACCGGAGCTGGTAGTCTTTGTGTGCGAAGATTTGGAAGAATCCATGGAGAAAAAAGAGCACAGATCCAGCAAATGTTTAAGGACTGAACCCGAAGTCCTGGATATAACGCTGAGAAATGAAGAGGTGAAGAAAGCGTTTAAAAAGGCCGGGTGCTGGAACTTTTGCAAAAAGTTACAAGGAGGACATGCACAGGTAACTAAGGAATTTGCACTTAACTTCACTGGTTTGAATTCAAAGGTAGCCATGTTAGAAGTGCAGGTTTCTCCAGAAGTGATATCTGTTGTGACAGAGATCCCAAGAGAACAAGAGGAATGGTTCAAAAATTTTAAATTTGGCATGAATCCTTGCAAGGAGTTTTTGAAGGATGATTATGTAAATGAAGATTTAAGTAAGGCAGTGCCCAGGAATTATGTCAAAGAACATTATGCTCTCTTACTCACCTGCATACAGAAATATTTGACTTGTGAAGGAAGGTATAACAAGGTTTATTCTTACCATTTCAAACTACTTCTGCATTTCACCGGGAAAGTCTCCATAGATTTACCTTTTTATCTGTTCCGTAGTTTGAGTAAGATGTGTGATAAGGTACAGCTGAGGAAAGAGGACTGTGAAACCTCTTTGTTTCATCATGGTTTGATTAAACTACTGGTTTTAGATGGGCTCCAAAAGATAGACAGGGATTGGAATTCATTCATTTTTATGGCTGGCTTCAAAAGCCAGACTGGCCTCACTCCCCAACCTGCCAGGGATTTTACAATAGCTGAGCTCCAAACAGAAGCAAGAGCTAAAAGAGTTACAAAGTCACAAGTAAGATCACAAGTAAGAAAACTAGTGAAGCCACTCATCATCCAAGATCAACCTCAGCAATCAACTAAGGAAAAAGTTCATGGTAAAAAGACTGTACCTGAAACAAGCACATCTGGAGTAGTCTCGAGGGTAAGAACAAGAAGCCAGATAAATAAGGAAAAAGGTAAAGCTATAGCAGTTGAAGAAAGTCCAGTGTCCAAGGCAAGTTTAAATGATTTATTGCAGGCTATTGAATTTGAGCAGTCTCTACCAGTTCAAATCGAATTGATGCAGTTAGAACAAGAAAGCACCAAGAAATCCAAGGCCTCAAAAAGGCTTAGATTTGATGTGCCAGCTGAAGAGTTCGTTTTTAAACCTAGAAGACCTATGACAAGGAGATTCCAGCAAGTACAGGAAGCACTGCCAAGAACAGAGGAAACAGGGGAAGAGACACAAAAAGACACGGGCAAAACAGTCATTGCATCTCAAGAAGATAATATAGCAGCCATACAGAGACAATTGGAATCAGCTAAATATGAAATTGCCAAATTAAAGAAAGCCGCTAGAAAACATGCAGCTATACATGCAAAGTATTATAAAACTTTATGGGAAGGAAATGCTACTGTAGAAGCTCAGCTGAATTCAGTGGTTGATGGCCATTCACAATTTCACACATGGACAGTACCAGCAATCAAAGAAGCCAAATACATAAGAAGGATCAATATGCAATTGAGAGCTGGGAATAAGGCTATGAGGAAACAAATTGAAGATCTGAAGGCACAGTTAAATCAGCTATCTGCTAAATAAGTTTTCATTTCAAGTAAGATTTTGTTTTAAAGTTTTGACAAATTTTCTTGATTTTATCTTTCTGAGGAAATATAAATTCCTATTTAACATGTGGAAAATCTAAAGGAGTTTTTGGCAATCAAATACTCGGCTAATAAAGGTCTCGGGTCAAAAGCAAGCTGTTTTTAAAAAAAAAAACTCAGCAGTTTCGTAGCGCGCTACGAAACTGCTGAAGGTGATGATTTTTACGCAATTCAAGCAGTTTGAATTATAAGCAGGAATTTTGAAAGGAAAACATCTAAAGGGCATGCAAGACATCATCTGAAGCTGTCAACAGTCAATTAGGTCAAGATAGGTGGACACTTAAAAAGGTTTAATATTCAAATCCATTTTTTGTCGTAAAATGAACACCTTTACCACAGTTCAGGGTATATCAAACGGTTTGCCTGCAAGAAACTTTTTCTTGCACACATGTTCATGGGAAAAGCTTACAACGCATCAAGGACGTGGCAGTCTTCTACATTTTGGGTAATTAAAGGCTAAAGGTCATGCTTCTGTGCATTTGAATATTTTGGGGAAAACTGAAGCCGAGAAGCAAGGGTAATCTCCTAATATTTATGAGCAGTTAAAAAGATTCAGCATCCAAGGTCAACATGGAGCATTAAACACCCATCTCAGCTAAACTAAAAGAGGGCCAGATGTCAAAGAACGAGGAGAAGCCATCATGCATGTAATATGGAGTTAGAGTCATAGTTGATTTAGATCTCTAAAAAACTCCAGTCAGCACTTTGTTGTATTTATTAGTTAGTTAAATGGTTGATAGGTTTCATTAGAAGTAGTTTTCGAATTCCCCTCATGCTGGAGGAGGAATCTCGATCAGTTAGAATAAAAACTCTATATATAGCTGAAACAACAACGTAATCAAGGTTGGAAAACTTTATAACAGAGCATAGTATTTGGCTTATGTAAAAAGACTCACTTTCAGTAATATAATTTTGATTTTACTTCTCAAGATTCATGAAGGATTTCTTATATTCAGAATGTGTGATGTGTCCTTTTCTTAGTTTTGTTTACAGTGGTATGGATGTATAATCACTCAGAATTCACTGAATGTGCTCTGATTTCCTGTATGCATCTATAAACTGTGTGGTTCCATATGAGTGTATGTTCTGAATATTCAAATGCTGAATGCCCTGACTTCCATGTAAGGTCAAGATCTTTGTTATATTGAAGTGTTTTTGACTCCATAGGCCCAATGGATACTTGTTTAATGTATTTCCAGCATTCATATTTGTCACAGTTGTTCTACAAGAGTTAGCCATCTTATTTTTAATCAAAATCATTATTACACCCAGAGAGAGCCCTCTCAGGTTGAGGAGGCTAAGCCTCAGCCTAAAGTAGGTTTGAAATAGTTACTTAGAATCAACCTGACCAGCAGCCTATCAGGGTCTGATTTTGAGATAACAGAAGTGTTGAAAGAAAAATTGACCATTGCACCCATACTAAGGGGTCCCAACTGGGCATTTCCTTTCCATATCCATACTGATGCATCAGATAAAGTTGTGGAGGGAGCCTTAGGAAAAGTAGAGGATAAATTGCCTCATTTTATTTATTTCATAAGTAAGAATTTGTATAAAGTTGAGTTGAATTACAGTGTCGCTGAAAAATAACTCTTATTTGTAGTATACTGATCAAAATTTTGTTCATATTGATCATGCAACCATTAAATATTTGATGAATAAGCTTGATTTCAATGTTAGGATAATTAGATGGTTGGTATTGTTACAAAAACTTGATTTGAATATTATTGACAAACCAGGGAAATAAAATGTTTCTATGGGTTTTTTGTCTAGGTTGACCTTGCCTACAGGTAATGAGGAGATGGTCGATGATCAAATTCCAGATGAACACCTCTTTTCCATCTTGATGCTTTCTCCTTTGTTTGTTGACATAGCCAACTACTTGGTTTTTGGGAGGTTCCTATCATGATCTATCATCCAGAGAGAAAAGAAAAATTATAAGGAAAAACTCCCCTTTTACTTGGATTAGGGGAAATCTTTTTAGATTGGGACCAGATCATATCTTGAGGAGATGTGTAAGAGAAGAGGAGATATTTAACATCCTCTCAACATGTCATGATGGACCTTGTGGAGGTCATTTTGTTGCTAAAAGTACAACCTTTAAAGTTTTACAGGTTGGTTACTATTGACCCACTTTACATCAAGATGCAAGGAGATACACCACCTAAATGTGATCAATGCGAAAGGACGAGAAAATCCACACCTAGGGATGAAATTTCCCTACAACCACAAGTGGCCTTAGACCCATTTGATAAGTGGTGCATGGATTTCATTGGTCCAATTGATCCACCATTAGTACATAAGAGGTACATCATTGTGTGCATTGATTACTTGACAAAGTGGGTTGAGACAAAGATAGTCAAAGAAGAAAATTAGCAAAAAGTGGTTGATTTTTTAAGAGAAAACATCTTCTACAAGTTTGGGTATCCAAGGGAGGTAGTCATTGATCAAGGGACACAATTCACATCAAATCTAATTGAAGATCTCATGAGGCAACACCATATCAAGCACAAGATATCCACTGCCTATCACCCTCAATAAAATGGGCAAGTAGAGGTCACAAAAACTCATTGGAGAGCATCCTCACCAAGGTTGTTAGTAGCAGCAGGAAAGATTGGGCAGAGAGACTAGTAGGCCCCTTGGGCCTACAAAACCACTTAGAAAACCCCCACTGGATTCACTCCATATGACTTGGCTTATGCAAAGTAGGATTTTTTTTTCTATTGAGTTTGAATATAACACTTTGAGAATGGCAACTCAGTTGGACTTAGACTTCACTACAACATAGCAAGAAAGGTTGCTCCAACTAAATGGATTAGACGAGTTCATAATGCAAGCTCTCCTAAACACTGGAGTCATACAACTGTAAAGGAAGGTCTAGCATGACAAGCATATGAAGGAAAATAATTTTCAAGAAGGGGATTGGGCCCTATTATATGATTCTAGGTTCAAATATTTCAAAGGGAAGCTAATGACAAGATGGTTGGGTCCATACCTAGTAGAAAAGTGTAATGAAAATGGATATGTCCAGATCATAACCATTGATGAGGAAGACATTCCCTTACTTGTAAATGGTTATAGGTTGAATCTATATAGAAGACCTCTGTCCAAGGAAGAATTTATTAGTTCAGCCAACAAAAAATTAAATGTGATTGGGAGTTTCATAGCTTCCAATCCATAACACTACTATAAATTTGAAAAATAAAAAATAAAAATAAAATGGCCTAGATGAAAACGTCTATAAGGCATTCAAGGCCAACCCGAGGGTTGAAAACCTCTCTCAGGCAACCCAAGAGCAAAAAAAAAGACAAAAATAACAAATGTCCTAGGTGAAAAGCCCCTCTGAGGCACCTAGGATAGGAATGCAGTTTGAAAACCTCCTTAGAGGCAACCTATTTGTCTCAAGAAAAAAGAAAAAGAAAAAAAGAACATAAGGAAGAAGCTTGTACCATGTCCACGAACCTTTCTCTTGTTTTGTAGGATTGCACACAGTGGAAGATTTCATGGCTACAAGACAAAACCTACGAGTTATCATCCATCCTTCCATCCATACGCCTCATCTCCGTCCTGTCTAGTCATATGACCATCTCTCTCCACCATCCCATCATGCAAGAATTCAAATTTCACCTCCTCTTTGTTATGCTATAGCAAGGACCTGTATTGTTATAGGAGGTCATGTAATGCTACAGGAGGAGCATGTGAAGCTACAAGAGGGGGGGGTCTAAAGAGGAGAACAACCCAAAATTCGATATTTCCTCTAGGAAATGATAAAGGGAGTCCTCCAATGGTTTTCTCATCAATCATCCATCACCCATCCACTCCATTTCAACAAAAATTTGCTCAAATTTTCCACTCTGTCCTACCTGTAAAAAAGCATAGAAGCCATTATTTTAAATTTATATAGTGTCTCCACAACTCCTTCATGACTTTAACCCTGTCCTCATGACCTGTCATCATCTCCTTCAACACCATCATCCAAATTGAAGACTTCATGGGGGTTCAAAAGACTACTACAGGAAGAAAACTCCTATACCAGCCTATGCAGCCACAATAGAAATCACTAATATTATTTTTTCCACCACCAGAAGGGATGATGGAGAATTTTATGCAACTAGGAAGGGACACATCATCCTCATGAAGGATTTCCACCAACAAAAAAATCTTGGACATTAGAGAGGCACATGCACACACACAACAAAATCAACAGTCAAGGTATCATCAAGAATGAAGACATGCACAAGAAATAAGTCAAATAGTCAACTCCCTTGATCATAATGATATATGGCCCAACTCTAGCATGAAACCATCTACAACAGTTTGATCCACAGGTAGGCTCAATTATGTCAACCCTCACCTCCCCCCCATGCATAAAATGACTAAAATGTGTTTTAAGCGAGAGAGGTGTTTTAATAGGCTAGAGGTGGACAGTGAACTTGGCCACCCTTGGCTAGTAAACTTAAGTTTGAGTTAAGTCTCCCATGAACCATGGAAATGTCAACTCGAAACGAAGTGGTTTCCTCAAAGAGTGGGGTGATAATTACGAGGAGAAATAAACGATTATAGTTGGTGGAGACAATGGTCCAAAAGAGGAAACTCATGTTAATGCCAAGTCACTAGATCGTTCCAAGATTTTAACCAAAAGAGGATATTATGTGTTGGGCTCGACTTCATTTTCACCATCACTCATTCCAAAAATAGGTGGAGGAAAGAGGAGCTATTGTATCAGATAACCTAGGGTGTCACCGAGGAGCTTCAAACCTTGTCTACAAGTGCTACAGGAGAAAGATACAGGCATGCCTACAAGTGCTACAGGAGGGTCAAGAGGAGATACAGGAGGAATTGGGAGGTGAAAAAGGAGTCACAGTGGCTCGATATTGTCTCAAAACCTTCATGCACACCCATAATTTTTTTGACAAGAAGTAAGTGACACCCTCCTTCCTCGTTTCTACATCCATTTGCATGAGAAGTATGCTTGAAATTAAGAGCCTGTAATAGTCAATTGATCAATAGGAGGTATTTTTAAAATTTGTTGTGGTTCAAAGAAGAGAAAAATAGTTTGGTTGATATCAATTCGAGCACCCTTCTCCCTCACTACTACCAAGAAACTTAACATTGTTTCACCACTGAGATTGTTTGAAAATTTTTGAATTCCACACCTACATAGCATCAAGGAGGAATAGTAGAAGAAATTATGGGGGGGGGGGGGGGGGGGGGATTTAACAGAAGAGAACCCTTAGACACCAAGATAATTCACCAACACCCTCCTGTAGTGGACATCTTCAGAAGACACCAGTGGTTGGGTTTCTTTGAGTTGCTAAAGGGGTATGATGATGATATTGCTCATGAATTTTCCATGGAATTACATTCTCAAGAGGAAGATAATGCCACTACTATTATCAGAGGGTTGGCCATCTCTCTCAGTCCTGAAACCATAAGCAAAGTGACCACCTTGCCTCTAGGAATTAGGTGGAGCAAAGAAGACAAGCAAGTGAGTGTCATAGCTAGGAAAAACTTCTTCCTTTCAAAAGAGAAGCTTGTAGAAGATAAGAATGGAGTGAGAAGAGAAAGTCTACCTTACCCTTGGGATGAGGTAGCTTACCATATCCTCAAGTATATATCTTGTGAAGGGAGATTAAGTGTGGTTTATTCCTACCACTTCAGATTTCTCCATGAGCTGAGATTCAAGGAAAAATTGCCTCTCCCTCAAAGACTTAGTGTTCCCCATTTCCTCCTATAGTAAATCATGGATATGAGTCAGAAGGTGAGGGAAGGGAAGCACCAACACTTATCTCACCATGGCCTCATCAAGTTAATAGTGGTGGATGCTCTGAACCACTTGAGGATCCCTATCTTATGGAACAAATTTGTGGACATGGATAGGGAGACTTTCATAGAAACCCAAGCCATCACACCTGGAGAGACACCAACCTCTAGCATTGGAGGTAAAGAAGGAAAAACAAAGGAAGAAGAAGGAGAAAAAACAGAGGAGGAAGAGGCAGCAAGAACAGAAGAGGAAGGAGCAAAAACAAAGGAAAAAGAGGCAGCAAAGACAGAGGAAGGAGAAGCAGAAATCAAAGGAGAAGAGGGGGAGAAGAAAGTAGAAGAAAGAGTAAGCCCTAAGGAGACTTCTCAACCCCAATGATCAAAAGAACAACTGCATCAAAAAAGTCTATCTTGAGGGGCAAAAGCTACAGGAAGAACAGGGGAAGCTACAAGATAAAAAGAAAGAGATACAAAAGGAAGCCACCACCTCAAAGTAAATTGGGAAAGACCTATAAGAGCTCCAAGAGCCTCACCCACAACCTGACTTGGGGTCCTACTATAAATTTATTGAAGGAGGAAGGATTATCCCTAAAAAAATTTAAATCCCACTCCTCTATGAGATGGATATAGAGAGAGGAAGAACCCATTGGTGGATGCAACAGGGAAGGAGTTAAGTGATTTGACACTCAGGGAGTCTATTATGGAGAAGCTACAAGCAAAAAATGGAAGGTTAAGAGAGAGGTTGTAGGAGATAGAAACACAACTTGCCACCATGGCAAGTCTCTCTATGGAAGCCCTGCAATGCAGGAATCCATCAAAGTATTATTCTCTCTTCCTCAAAGAACAAAGTTCATTGTTCCAAATCAAAACTCTAGCACAATATGGATCTCTGCCTTTTCAGTACTACAGGTAGTTCATTGAATTTTGCAACCAAACTAACATGGAAGACAGGGAAAAATTAGTTGAATTCTATATGCACAATCTCACTTTGACAAATCTAAATTTTTGGGATCCCAATTCAAGATTGGGAGACATGCAGCTAATGGCTTTAGCATCCTAGTTGACTCATGAGGAGACAAGGGTTGAGGAGGTGAAAAAAATAATGGCAAAGGAGGAGAAGGAACCCTTGTATATTACAGCAGAGTTATTGAGCCCTAAGGTTGTCATCAATAATCATAGCCTCATCTCCATTAATGCTACTTTAGCACCAAAACGTTGCTACCTAGGAGAAAGCCATTCTACACTTTGAAGACACATTTAGAATGTTGGGAAAAGAAAGTTTGCAAGCCTGCTAGAGAAGATGGCATGCCTTACCCCACAGTTTACAAATTAGAGAATATCACTCTCCTGAAAGGCTAAGGAATGCCTTGGAGAGAACACCATTGTACAAGAGAATCATGCAGAGGATGAAAATTAGGTGGATAGGACTCAAACTCAGTCCACCCTTACTACTAGGCTTACAAGAAGGAAGAGATGAAGCAAAAGAGTAGAGGGAGTGGAAAGAGATAGAAAGGAATGCAGGTTTTTACCCACAAGAGGGCACACCATCTGAGGAGCCTTGGGATGTCAAGGAGGCCACCAAGGCCATGAAAGAGCTTCACATGGATGACTAAGTTGCTTAGAGGATGAGAAACACCTTCAACAAGGGGGTGATGATGAGTCCCATCAATAGTGTTATCGGGAAAACTAATTTCCATTCAGAGCTGCTAGTCCCACTAAGATGGGTAGCTATCTTAGAAACAAACAAACTAAAGTCACTTGTGTTTTCCTTTATGAGAGATAGATGAGAGAGAAGCAAAGAATACCAACCTCAGTCTTTCGCTAGTCCCCTTGCTTGTTTCCTCTCTCCCTTGATAGAGCTTTCGCCACTTCTTTCTCGCTTTTTCCACTTCAAAGAACACCTGTAGAGTCAAGGCAGCAAAATACCATCAAAACACAGAGATCTATGTTAGGCCCCTATACTACTAGTGTAACCCCTTATTGTTATTAGTACAACCCACTTATTATATTGATGTACCCATGTAGTGCCCATATTTTTACTATTGTGCCCCATAGAAGCCCACTATTGTTATTATTGTGCCCTTACAGTATTATTGTTATGTCGGCTCTGATTATGTTATGACCCCTTAGACTCCTATATATAGAAAGGAGGTATATTCATTTGTATCATCCAAGAATTGTTCATTTATGTAATGTAAAGGAGGTTGCCCCCTCGAAGAGGTTGAATTCTAAGGCGTTGATCTATCTTTTCTATCTTTTCTTGAACTGGTTTCATAACATTTGGTATTAGAGCTTTGGATTCTAGGGTTTCGCTGCTCCAAACAGGTCATCGTGGAATTTTCACTATAACCCTTTTTCTGAGACGTTTCAGAAGTTGAAAAAAAAACCCATTTGAGAAGACATCGTGCTAAATCTCGGGTCTGAATTTCAGAGATTATTGCACTATATTTACGGAGATATGATCTGAGGAAGTTGGTTTTTTTGCAGACTCCTGAATTACATTCCAAACAGGTGACCTGGGGAAAATCGTCATAACTTTTTCTCTGAGCATTGGATTGAAATTTCGTAAGGTGTAGGAAGAGGACGGACTGCAGTTTTTGTATATCTTTTTCAGATCCAAAGGTCGAAACAGTGACACGTGGCACTTCATACAAGTTTTCTCTTCTGGAAAGGTCTATAATCAGGTCATCTTGGGAGATTGTGCATAACTCTTTCTTAGAGAATCCAATTTGGATCAGACTGGTGGCATTGGAAAGAGGACACAAAGGGCTACTATAGGTCGCAATTTCAGAACTTAAAGATCCGAAAGTACAGAGTTACAGTCGTTTCAAGGTCGAGCTCCTAAAATCAAGAAAAAGCAAGATGAGGAAGTTTGATGGCAAGGATCCGGTAAATTGGATACTTTAGATGGAGCAATATTTTGATCTACATGGTGTACAAATGTTACAAAAGGTATGTATTTCATATTCATATTTAGAACCAGATCAATTTTTATGGTACAATGGGCTTTGTTCTCGTAAACAACTTGTTACGTGGTCAATTTTCACGGAGGAAATGATAGCACATTATGAGGATACAAAGAGCAACACCTTCTTTAGATCAACACCACAACAATTGGAAAGAGTAAAAGGGCTTTGTGACATAGTGGAAAGAAAAATTATGGAAACCAAGAAGCGTACCCCTCACAACTATAAAGATGGAAGTGTTGTTTCTCCTAGCCTTCCATAACTTACAAGGGTTACACCACAACAATTGGAAGAAAAAAGAGAAAAAGGGCTTTGTTACAATTGTGATAGCAAATGCACTAAAGGTCATAAGTGTGTTGAGAAGAAATTATTTTACATAGAATATGAAGAGGAGGAAGAAAAGGATCAGGAAACATCAAAAGAAGAAGATATACACCAGGACCCCACCCCAGAGAAAGAAGAAATGAATACGACCATATCTTGTAAAGCATTGGCAAGAATTACCACTCCTCAAACTCTCAAGATAGAAGGACATATCAAGAAGAAAAAGGTGCAAGAACTGAAAGATCACATCAAGAAATAAGAAATGAATGCAACCATATCTTGTAATTCATTGTTTGAAATTACCACTCCTCAAACTATCAAGATAGAAGGACATATCAAGAAGAAAAATGTTCAAGAAGTGAAAGATCACATCGAGCATCAAGAAATGAATCCGACCATATCTTGTAAAGGATTGGAAGAAATTACCACTCCTCAAACTCTAGAGATAGAAGGACATATCAAGAAGAAAAAGGTTCAAGCAGTGAAAGATCACATCGAGCATCAACAACAAGTTCTCCAACATTTAAAGGATAGTGCCACTTCGGCGCAAAATCAAATGAAACAACGGGTGGATCAACATCGTAGTGAAAAATGTTTTGATGTAGGTGATTGGGTATTTTTACTGCTACATCTCAAGCAAGCTATTTATGAGAAGGAAATGTTGGCAACACTACATGCACTTAAGAAATGGCGACCTTACCGAATGGGAAGACTCTTCAAGGATGAGGATGTGGAAGCATTGTTTTGTGCTATTTATATTATCCAACCAGATTGGATAAACGAAGCAAGGGATGAATGGAAGAAGGATGAATAAGTATGGCCACTTATTCAAAAGTTGCAAAATATCCCAATTCAAACAATATTGTCAGAAATTGAAGAGGAAGGAAAAATCATATTGGAACCTTAGCAGTCACAGAAACAAGAACCCAACAACTACGAAATCGATCAATTTCAGAGTATCTCATCAAGTGGAAGAACTTACCCGCTGAAGATTCCACATGGGAGGACAAGAATTTTAAACAGAAGCATCAAGAACTACTCAAGTGTTGAGGACAACGCTTTTTTAAGGAGAGGGGCATGTTAGGCCCCTATACTACTAGTGTAACCCCTTATTGTTATTAGTACAACCCACTTATTATATTGATGTACCCATGTAGTGCCCATATTGTTACTATTGTGCCCCATAGAAGCCCACTATTGTTATTATTGTGCCCTTACATTATTATTGTTATGTCGGCTCTAATTATGTTATGACCCCTTAGACTCCTATATATAGAAAGGAGGTATTTTCATTTGTATCATCCAAGAATTGTTCATTTATGTAATGTAAAGGAGGTTGCCCCCTTGAAGAGGCTGAATTCTAAGGCATTGATCTATCTTTTCTATCTTTTCTTGAACTAGTTTCATTACAATCTATAACCATAAATAATGTAGGATCAGATTTACATTAACCATATAAATTCATACACAAACAAGATTCAAAGATATACAAGCATATGGAGGAAAACTCAGGTAGCTTTATTGATAAAAGTAGTATAAGAGAGGATTATAACCAGGCTATCTGATCTAGCATCATCCTCCCAGCATGAAAGCCCTCTTCACCTCATACAAAGAAAGATCACCCAACAACGTCTTCAAAGATAAACCAACAACACTTCCTTGCAAATTACAAAATTCCAGCCTTTGGATCTCTAGGATGAGGGATCCATATATAGATGTTTACAAGAGAGTGAGTCAGCTTCTGGGATTTTGATTAGTGTCATTTCGCTGATAGTTCTTGGTTCCACTTGGAGATTTCAGATCTCTGACTCATCCATGGGCAAATTCAGAGAGGCAAGTGTCATATGAGCAGTTTCTAGAAGATTCTCTAGGTTTCCACCTAGCAAATTGCTTCTGCCATTTGTCTGCTCTCACTCATCGCACCCTACAAAAGGGCTTTCCAGTATGCATCACACCCCCCGTGTGTAATAGGTGAGATGCATCGCACCCTATGCATGGAGTAGTCTGTATGGTCCAGTTTTGACTAGTTCTAAGTATTTTTTCATGGATAACTTCTGGGAGATGATGTAATCAGCTAACCTTGTTCCTTTAGGGTATGAAACAAAACTTTTAGGGGTTTAGAAGCCCTTGGTTTATGGACATATATGATTGGGGTTGCAGTGCCAAAATATGTCTATAACAGTTACCCCCTAAAACATAAGGTCGTAAATCTTTTGATGTCGGGTGAAATGCTTTATAATGAGGATCCGAGGTTTTTCAAACTAGAAGGTGACATGTAATAAGATACAATACAACACATTATCTTCATAACATTTTCATGATCTAGCTGAGGCGGAAATTCCCATGCTCAGCTTTACAAATTCATATTCATGTACATAAGACAGAAAATCATCTGTGTGGCATATCGTTGATTATGGTAGAGCCATCATCCTTTAGTTTGGATGATTATCTGTGCAGCTGTGATGTACATTTGATGTCTTTATTTTCCTGAATATATCGCAACCCAGATGGATGAAACTAGATCCAGGGTCTTCAAACTCGTTCAATCTTCACCCGAAGTACAAGTCGATCCATGTGAAAAGATGTTCTGATGTCGAACACGGAAAGACGTCGCCTGATTACCAGCCAATTATGTAAGTTGTTAACAGGCGCAAGAGGAATCACCAATAATGATGATGACCCTCAAGGTACTGCAGTACAATTCACGTGGTGTGAATACATGAGCTGATGTCGAACACCACGTAAAATATTTCGGTCGAAGGCCATTGATGTAAACTTGTCACCGGAAGTGAGAAACTTGCCATTGAGGCATGCAAGCTTCAAAGTACTGAAAGGGTTGTCCCTAAGTCAACTTCTTGGATAATGAGCTGATGTCGACAAGAAGTGACCCGTCGTAGGAGGGCCTTAATGAATCCCACATCTATGACACAGAACGGAGCAAATGATTTTGTGGAGGTGAAAACGATCTGATGATACAAGGTTCAGGGTGGCGGTCATGAAAAATGGAGAGTGAAGGTATTGCAGCGGATGAGACATTAGCTAGGTTGGTGAATTCTCTGAGCGACTTCTCTTGAACATACCAGCGACACTAAAATGGATTAGTAGTGTTAACCCTAGGGTGGATGGTACGGTGGACCAATGGTGATATGACTGGTGAACGGAATAACCCAACCCAACTCAATCATGGTGACGGAGTGAAAGTGTCATGTTCAAGAGCAACCTGCTACCAATGAAGCTATTCAAGTTTTCTTCCCTTTTTCCCCAGTCATTGCTGACCAATACCTCTTTATTTTTGTCAAGCTTGAGGAGGATAACATATGCTTGTTCTATAATTTTCCCTTCGGGCAAACCTGTCACTATGTTTTAACGATCCTAGCGACAGTGAAACTCGCTCTTGTCTGCATGGACAAGTTTGTCGCTATTGTTTTAACGAGTTTAACGACAAAGATAACTCGGTCCTTTTCAATTTTAGAGAGTCTAAAAGGGACAGAAAGGCAACTCCAGTGGTCCTTTTTCATAATGTAATCCCTTAAGTCCGAAAAAGTGTAAAATAATACGAAAGGGATGACTTTTCGATAGTTTTAACAAGCCGAACAAGACAAGCGCTTGATCTTTTTGTGTAATAATCCCTCAGGTCCAAAAAGATTAAAATCTAGAGGAGGGATGGCACTTCCGGTCGCTTTAACGAGCTGGAGAGGCCAATTGCTCGGCAATCTTTTCATATTTTACGAGTCAAATGAAAAGAGCTTAAAGGAGACTCGTTTTTTGAGGAAAGAGTGATGTTTTTGGATAGCTACTAGTTCTAGGTAAGGTTTGGAACTTTTTCAATCACGGCAGTGTAAAGAAGATGGCTAATAGAATCACTCGTTGCAGCTGTTCCTCAAAAGGGTAAACAATCAAATGGAAGCGTATGATCGGCTAAAAAAGAGTGGAGGTGATGGTAAGAACATGACCAAGGTTCAAAAGATGATAGTCATGCGATCAAAATGGTTATTTACCGGAGGTGGGGTTCATTTTTTAATGAGCTTAAACTCTATGGGAACACTTGCTCATTGCTAAGTTTATTTTTTGACGAGCGTGTAAAACTGCTCGTGCCAGTCATATAATAAGGATTTCTCATCAGTAGGTTCATTTTTTAGGGAGCTTGCCCCATCCGCAACTTTGCTCCGAAGCCTTTCGTATGCAAGCTAGGAATGACCAAATAATATCCTAGGGGTTAAAGAACTACTAAGGTTAGGTAGGATAGTTTCTTGGTGGGAAACATCGCCTTTACTTTGTCGTTTCTGTTGGTCCCGGCAAAGGTGAATGGTTGATTAGACCAATCACCTAACTTAAGCAGTTGAAGTTAGTAAAAACTATGGGGTTAGAGTTACGCTAGTCGCTTTTCACTTGCGTACAAAAATTTTTGCATGCCCCCAGGTATAAAGTAGAGTTTCCAAGTCACCATATGGAAGTTCTTGCATTAGCAAGATTGTTCCACCCGCGTCGCAAACAAAACATTTCCTTGGAAATGTCCATCTAAATAGACAAAGGTGACTGTTGTCAGTCCTAATCACATAACCTTTGACGAAGGAATCTTTTTCCAATCCAAATCCATTTTCCTAAATGGACAGGGGTATCATACTAATCATATTCCTATGTGGAAACCTATCTTATATCCAGGGTTTTTCTGACGAAGCAGACCAAGGTGCATGCCTCCTGGGTTTCAATCACAATCACCAAATCACTCACGATCATCAGGTAGACAGACTGGAGATTGATGAGACATTCCTTGTGTGAAAAGACTAGTTAGGGATGGAATTTAACTAATAGCCGTGTTCAAACCAGGGAATGAAAGCTGGTCTGCGAGCTGGACCATTCTGCCTTCATGTGGAAAACACATCACTCAAAAGAGTGAGGCAACAATAGCTCCCATGCTATAAATGTAGTCACGTCCAAGGAGTAGATTGTAATCTAGTGGCCCTTGGACTACCATCATGTTTAGATAAACAGTTTTCCTTCTCAAAGTTATAAGCAAATTTGGAAGGATCCCTAACGATCGACTGGTTCCTCTGTTGAAGCCTGTCAGATTTCGAATCTCAGGCAGAAGCGATGGCGAACCAAGCGCTTTCCAAGCAGTTGAGGAAAAGATATTCACAGAAGCCCCTTCATCTATAATAGTACCAACCATGATCATTATGTAAGCTTGTACTATGATTCGGAATGGTACACTAGATGGTAGGCGGGATCTGCCTAGTAGATTCCAATCGAAGGAAACGACTAGATTGCTTGGAGGTGGGACCGAATAAACAGCCGGATAAATCTTTGACGAACTTCCTTCCTGTAGTAAAGGAATGGGTAGATTTCCCCCATGCTCATCGGAGTTTATGTTTACGAAGAGAATTTGAACGGTGTTGTTCTCATTTTATTTGGTGACAGTATCATCTGAAGGTGGACCCTCTGAAGGCAAGATTGGGTCGACTGCTGTCTCGACCTGTTGACTTTGGTCTGGTGTGGACTCAGAGAGTTTATCTTCAATGATAGGCGCTTCGACTAACAACAAAGGTGTGTCAGTCAGATTTTCAACTAGCGATGGACTAGGCAAGAGTTTCTTGTATCCAGGAGGAAGCCATAGCGGTGAAGCGGGACGATTATCCAAGACTCTTTTAGCTTCATCCAGGAAGGGACAACGATGGAGGGCACGATCGCCTTCACACAGTCTACAAGGAAATTTAGATCTTCCTTTTTGTCCATTAACTTCGTTTTCACTAGTTAACGGTGTACTTTCAACATGATCGTCAGAGGTTGAGGACACCGGATTGTGCAAGCAGGGAGACCAGTCCCTTAAGATCCGTGGGATGCAAGGACAATCTCGATGATAGTGGTCTCCCTTGCAAATGACACATGGAGATTTAGGTTTGGAAGGTGCAGTGTGTGGATTTTCACCAGATGATGCATGGTTTCCCCCTTTCATCATTGGATTCTTCTTCTTCTTCTCCTTCCCTTTCTTCTTCTTCTCAGTTACTTGGTTTTTAGTTTTACGAGCTTCACCAAGTGAAGAGGAAGAAGGAGAGGGAGAAACAAACGAAGTAGAAGGTAGGGAAGCAACTTCAGTATCATCTAGTTACTGATTTGCTTGCTGAGGAATTACAGTGTTTTGAACGACAAAGGTCGAGAAAAGCCATACTGGTAGGCCAATTGTGAGTCCTGGAAGGGACAATGTGGCCATGTGTGGAGCACCAACATCCCCCCAAGAGGAGAAGGGACTAGGATTTCCTCCAAGGGGAAATCCTTGATTAGTAGAGTCCATTTTTCTCAACCCAAAGACCAACAAGGGAACAGTGACATTATTCCGATTAAAATAAATTTTATGACACTTTGACACAACTTGCTTTTCCAATTTTTAAGAGTCGAGAAAAAGCTAAAGATGGCTCTAGTCGCCTTCGATTTTTAATGAGCCTGACGTGACAAGTGCTCAGATGGACCTTTTCTTTTAAGGAGTCTGAAAAGGAATGAAAGTGACTACTCTGGAAATATAGACAGAGGGATTACCAAACCAATCCCAAAACTGCAGAATACTTCTTACGGTACGACAGTCAATCTTCCCGAATGTTGTGTTCAGTGCATTGCAATCGATAGGGCGGCAGACACGGCTTCCTAAGGATAATGGATGTAGCCTATTGTGGTCTCCCAATATATACTCGACGGTACGTGGGAGTACAAGTCCATACTATGTCGTCTCAAAGAGGAGGAATCACCCAACCTGCGATGAAAGCGATAGTTACCAGGGTTTACGATGTCGGAATACATCTCTGGCTTAGACTTCTAAATGTTGTGCGTTAGGTTCCAAAGTGTTTTTATGTTCATTGAAGTTTATTTTACAGTTGATCTTTCTTAAGAAGTTTTCCTTTAAGGTTCACCACGTGATGTACATATACAATTCCTAAATATGCAATCTAAGATGATAAACAGTCATTTATTTTCTTTTTGCAATGAAAATCCTAGCTACTAAGGAAAGAGAAATGAAATTCTTTCAACACTGAGTAGAGAGCACACACTAGATGCACTTTTCCTAAATCAACTTCAGCATGCAGTCTTAATGCAAATGCACATGCATGTATTGTTTTTCAGTTTCCATAATGTGAGAATGACAAAAAGAAAACAAAGTATAGATCTAAACTATCTTCTTTCAAAGCGATAGTACTAACAATTTTTTTTTCAAAAAACAAAAGTAAGGTCAAGACGAAACTTTGCGATTTCATTTAAAATTGCTTTCGACACTTGAAATACTAATGATTCAAATAAAATACAATGGCAAAAGTGTAATTGACTATCTAAAAGAGGAATGCTTTGTAACACTCTTTTTCTTGACTAAAAATGACACTTGCGACACTTTCAAATCAAAAGACGATAGTTCGATTAAGCTACTATTTGCAAAGGAGAACTGTAAATGACGAAAAATACATAAAACACATCCAAAATTCCTTCTGATGGAGGCTGAATAATGCAAAGGAAGATGGTTTCAACAGAGATATACTGATCATAGACAGCAAAACTACTGAATAAAGCTAAAGACAATGAAGAAAAAACCAAAATCTGGAGGCAGAAACAGTCTCATTCAATCATCGCACCTGTAACACAGGGAAATAGGGATGCATCTCACCTACAACACACGGGAGGTGCGAAGCATCCAGATTTCCTAGAAGAGACAATGCGATGGTCCAGGGATGAGACTGTGCTTGGTTTTCACTCACACTTTGCAGCTAAGTTCAGGGATTTAGGCTGAGCTAATGATTGTTAGTAAACACAAAGTATAGGGGCTGATCTAATGAGGTTATTTGAGATACCACCAGGGCAATTAGGATGTTTGCAAGCTAGATGTTCAATTCATAAATCAACCCGGAGATTTACTGAAGCAGCGTTGATCTACTTTGCAGTTGCATAGAAAAAGCAGTTCGAAGGCTAGCTAGCTTTACTTCAAGCTCTGTCTGTGGTTTATAAAGCAAACAACAATAAAAAAACAAACAAATTATTCGCTCCCCAGTGGAGTCACCATTTTTTTATCGAGAAAACTAGTGTCCATTCAGAGCTGCTAGTCCCACTAAGACAGGTAGCTATCTTAGAAACAAACAAACTAAAGTCACTTGTGTTTTCCTTTATGAGAGATAAATGAGAGAGAAGCAGAGAGTACCAACCTTAGTCTTTTGCTAGTCTCCTTGCTTGTTTCCTCTCTCCCTTGATAGAGCTTTCGCTACTCCTTTCTCGCTTGTCCCGCTTCAAAGAACACCTATAGAGTCAAGGCAGCAAAATACCATCAAATCATAGAGATCTATAACCATAAATAATGTAGGATCAGATGTACATTAACCATATAAATGCATACACAAACAAGATTCAGAGATATACAAGCATATGGAGGAAAACTCAAATAGCTTTATTGATAGAAGTAGTAGAACAGAGGATTACAACCAGGCTATCTGATCTAGCATCATCCTCCTAGCATGAAAGCCCTCTTCACCTCATACAAAGCAAGATCACCCAACAATGTCTTCAAAGAGAAACCAACAGCACTTCCTTGCAAATTACAAAATTCCAGCCTTTGGATCTCTAGGATGAGGGATCCATATATAGATGTTTATAGGAGATTGAGTCAGCTTCTGGGATTTTCATTAGTGTCATTTCAGTGATAGTTCTTGGTTCCACTTGGAATTTTGAGATCTCTTACTCATCCCTGGGCGAATTCAGAGAGGCAAGTGTCATATGAGCAGTTTCTAGAAGATTCTTTAGGTTTCCACCTAGCAAACTGCTTCTGCCATTTGTCTGCTCTCGCACATCGCACCCTACAAAAGGGATTTCCAGTATGCATCGCACCCCTCGTGTGTAATAGGTGAGATGCATCGCACCCTATGCATGGAGCAGTCTGTATGGTCCAGTTTTGACCAGTTCTGAGTAGTTTTTCATGGAGAACTTCTAGGAGATGATGTAGTCAGCTGACCTTGTTCCTTTAGGGTATGAAACAACACTTTTAGTGGTTTAGAAGCCCTTGGTTTATGGACATATATGATTGGGGTTGCAGTGCCCAAATATGTCTATAATAAATAGGTATATTTTGAATATCATTATGCCATCCTCCAGCCTTAAAACTATCCTTCTCTCACATTAATTCACATTTTTTGTTATAATATTCTTAGTAAGAGAAGTAAAAGGTGTTTGTCATAGTGTGTGACCTAATGTGGTTTAATTTCAGGAAAAAGAAGCATTTTTTAAGAAATTACTATGCAAGGGATTTATGGAGACAAATAGGAGAGAATCTAGGGGGTTTGTCCTCCTCCTTAAATCCCTAACTCAACTTGGGATCACAACATCCTCTCTCACCAGTTTGAATTCATTGGCAGTTGAGTGACTCCTAGTCCAAGTGAAGCTCAAGAGGGACAAGATCCACCATTTCCGAGATCAAGGAGGGAATCATTCCTACTTTCAAGGGAGATGCTATCAGCTTCCCTTTTGTATAAATAAACAAGAATAAGAGCTCATTAGGATTCGAAGTTTTTGTTCAGCTAGGTGTAGTTATTGAGCTTGAAGCTTGACATTTTCACTTTGAACTTTTATGTGATGTATGAGACCTTTACTTTTTTATAATGAGAAGTTGGATTTTAAGCTGCATCTGAGTTAGTTTCAAAGGGTTGAGACCCTTGGGTTTGGGCCCAACCCAGAGGCTTTGGTCCCTCTTTTTGTACTTATGTTTTCTTCTTGATTCCAAGAAGTTCATAGTTTCTTTCATTTTAGTAGAGATTAAGCTATAAAAACATGTGGTTGCAAGCCTCTACATCACCTCTCTTGTGGGAGAATGAGTGGAAGTATTCACAACCTCAGTCCAAAAAATATTGTGTTTATGATTTCTTAGATATAGATGAATTTTAGTTGTTCTGATTTACATTTTCTTTATGTAGCTTAGAAGTTAGTTTAGTGATTAGATTAGTGTTATGGAATAAAATAGATGTTATTTAAATTCAACTCATATTTTCCATCATAGGTTATCTCATTTTGTTAATGATAAATGGATGTATGCATGTGATTGATTGCATGGATGTGTTGATCTACATGGAAGGGAACCTTCACCACTTCCATCTTGAGCTACTTCATCTTCTCTTTCCACCTTCAATTCTATCCCAAAACTCGATTTCCATAAGTAATTTTTCCTACTATACCATGAGCATTCATCTTGGTGCAAGCTAGACCTTTGAGAGGTCCCGAGCTTGGCTAGGGGCTCAACCCAATCTCCCTTAATTTTCTTGAACCTCTATCCACCTCTAGATACCCTCAAGACATCATTCTCACCCTCAAAATCCACTCAGAACCCCTCTTGTAGCATCACAAGCCCTCCAATAGCAATATAAGACCTCTTCTAGCAGCCACCTGTAGCAAGGCTGTAGCACCACTTTCATTCCTTAGTTTTGATCCCAAATTTAACTTTATCTTAGTCAAGATGAATGATGACCCCCAGCTATGATTTGATGATCAAGGGAAGCTCCTAGGTGACTCCAACCATTCCTTCTCTTTATTGCAAAATAGAGCAGAATTAGTTTTTTAATCACAAGTATGACGCAATTAGGCTTATGATTTTCAAGCAAGTGTGAACTAGGTAGATGATACATGAAATTATGATTGGTAGTTTGATAAATTATACAAGATAAAATAACTTCCTTTACACAAGTAGATTTGGTAGTTTGATGGATTTAACAAGATAAGATAACTTTCTTTCTGCAAATAGATTAGCCCTTATCCTTTCATGAATTGATTAATTAGCATCTACATGTTGAGTAAATGGAATTTCCACTTTCATCGCTAGAATTACTTTTCAATAGTACTTACATCAGCAAACTTTCATTTTAAGTCAGTAGGAGGAATGGACTTTGAGCACTTTGATCTGATGTCATGATTGAGGGTGGCATGAGTGGAATCCAATATGTTGTGAAAATAGCACTGTCACCTCTAAGTTTGTACGAACCCTGGTTGACAATTTGAGTTGAGGAGCCCTTGGGAATTGCAACATTCTTGGTGCAATACCAAGGCTCACCAGTTTTTGGTTAAAACCCTTCTGGTTAATTAATTTTTAATACACAGGTACCTAGATATTTGCATTTGACTCTTCCTGTATTTTTATTTATAACGTGTTCTGGTACTTTATAATTTGATAATTTGTTTTCTTTGTCAGGATAAAGGATTTGTTTTCGATTTTGTGTGAAATTAAAGGTAAACATTTTACTATATATTTACCACAATATCTTGTTATTAACTCTACTTTCATTATAATTATTTTCTTAGACTTGGTACAAATCTTTGGAAAAACGAGCGTAGGGTTTCTGGAGCGAGGTGTCGCAGGCCAGGGCTTCCTCTGTCGACGCTACCGCCATCGTCCACGACCCAAGAATAGCTGGGCAGAGGTGTGGGTTATCGGCTCTGGTCTTTAGTTTTATTCTGTGTGGGGGCGAGGTGGCTGCCCTTGCCGCCTCTGCCCTCGCCTCTGCTCTGTTTCCTTTGCAGCAGCAGATGGTTTTGTTTTGGTACTCGCGGGCTATCCTGTTGGAGCATTGAGGGAACAAGGATGTGGAGGTTCTGACTCTGCATTGTTTCGTGCTGCATCAATGGCTGGTTTCGCTGGTTTTTTTGCTGGCTGCTGTGGATGTTTGGGGCAGTTGTTCTTCCTCTGGTTTCGTCTACTTCTGGTGGAGAGTTTTGAGGGGGTGGGGAAGGAGTGGCTTCCCTGGCGGCTCTCTTCCTCATTTCGTGCCTCTCCTTCTTGTCTGGGCAGCCTGATCTAGAGCATACTGTTCTCTTTTTCCCTCCACAGGAGCATTTATCTGTTAGCGGGGCTATGGTGCTGGATCTTCTTCTGGGTGCTGCACCTCTGCTCTTTTTTGCTTTTTTGTATTAGGTTTGGGTATCCTCTACAGGTCTGTTGCACATTTTTGGCCTTTTTTGGGCTTTGTTGTTGCAGATTTGCTGGGGTTCTCATTACCTATTGTTTGTTGCCCTGTCTAAGGGCATTCTGGATACTTTCTTTGGGAGTATTGTTTTGTTGGTGGCTCTGTCCACATTACTGCATATGCTTCAAGCATCTACAATATGTAATCTTCTGAATCTTCTGATTAATGAAAATTACGAATTTTCTCCACAGGGAAAATAAAAATTATTTTCTTAGACTCATATTTACATTATGTTCCAACTACTTTTCAGGTAACCTCTGCAACCTTCTTTCCTACAAGTTGCTTCATTCCCTGGTGAAGTTAAACTATACAACAAAGACTAATTTATCTTTCGCATTCACTGGGCCAAGTTCCTTGTTCACTTAGGCATGATAGCAGTGCATGAAGGTAAAATTTGTTTTATTAATATTATTTTTAATTCTTGGTCATAAAGACTATTTATATGGCTATGGCCTTTTGTATTAAGCATTGGTTCTAAAACATTTCTCCATGTACTGACATATTTTAAACAAATTCTTAAGAGCTCCACCTGTGAGATTACTTTGATAGGCTATATATTATTATTTCGAAATTATAGAAGTATCCATTTGGATAACTCTATCTATAATAATATGTATATGTTTATTTATTTAACCTTGATTTTTTTTGCATGTATATAACTGGTATAATAGCATGCCTCTTATTTTTGCGAATAATTATATACCTTACATTTTTTTTATTTGTTTATTCTTGTTCCTATGCAATTGAAGAAAAAATATCTTAAATTATTGTCATACAAAGTATGTACTTTGATTGCCTAGAAAATAATTTTCTATTCTTAGGTCTAGACAGTATGCAGGTATTATATCTGTACTAATGGTTTACAGTATTCATTTTCGATTTTTTTTAAATATAAGAACAAGCATTACACACACACACACACATATTTATTATGTTTCTTCAGTTCTCTTATTTGTACTATTAACATAATATTGTAATCTGAAAACAACATACCTTTCAGGACATTACATTTCCTTTATTCTTTTCTTTTCAATCAAAATTTTCTAATTAAATTCGAATTAACATAATACTAAGAACTCTACTTTATAGAAAATATTCTATAATTCAAAACTATTGGTTTCCTCTCTATCGTCTTACGCAATTAGTTTAATTTTCATCTTGTAGAAGAATATATTCTAGATATAACATGTTATTTAAGTTTCCTTTTTCTTTTTCTCTACTATACAAAAATTTATACATAACACAAGACCAAATTTTCTTCTCTTGTCAAAAAATTAAGTACAGAAGTTAGGAATATTGACTTGAAAACAATATTTCTTTCTCTGGAAAATTAATTTTCAAGCACTTTAGCTTCTCCAACCATGACACAACAACAAAACTAATGTCCCCTCGAACATACCAAGCCTACAGTTTTTATTTTCTATCTACTTCTTCTTGTTTCTCTTTAGTCTATTCTTCTCTTAGAATAATGAGACAAAAGTAAGTAAAAACAACATATATTATCCCATTTACCAATATTTTGGTGGTTAATAACTTCCTCCACCTCACCAAAAGGTGGGTAATAGTTATCTGCTCATTAATGAGCTCTTGTTTCCCACTCTTCAAGACAACTCCTTGTCTTCTAGGAAACAATTAATTCGCCAATATCATTATTCCTCAATTAAATATAATCATTCAAATTAGACGCTTAGGACTTTTTTATGGGTAATAACACTTCCACGATTAAATTGCAATCTTTTTCTCTTTCATTCATTTGTGATCACCAATTAACTACCCATATTTTTCTTTATTCACACAAATAAAAACATCTTAACTATACCTTTACAATAAGTTATTATCAACATTAAATTTTTTGATAAATAAAATGTTCACTTGTATTTCAATGTAGCATACTTAACCAAAACACACTTATTCACATTTAATTACAAAATTTATCAATCCGAGGGATATCACATCCTTCCCCGCTTGAATTTGGCACTATTCCAGTGTCTAATCAATGTCATTCTAGAAACACATTCCAGTTTTCATCAAAACATAGAAGCATATGCTTCTTTAAAAGCATCATCCAACTCACAAGTTGTTTCTTCTAGAGAGAAGTGTTTCCATAGAACCTTCAACTATGCTACATCTCTATTTTGGAACATAACTACCCTCCGGTCTAGAATATGCATTGGTTCTACTAGGAACTCTCCCTCTGGTTCCACTTGTACAGCATGCCAATCAATTACATGAGATGGATCATGTACATACTTTTTCAATAAAGAAACATGAAACACATTATGAATTTTAATGTAGCCGACAGGGCTAGATGATAAGCTATAGGTCCAATTCTAGCTAACACCTCAAAATATTCACAACATCTAGTTGAAAACTGCCAAGTTTAAGTGTGCTTTTATTGGGCTTGATTTTTAAATACACATGATCTCCCATGTTAAACTCTTTCTATGTTATTTTCAATTCTACATAAATTTCCTATTGATATTGCACTATTTTCAAATTTTGTTTAACCTGCTTGACCACTTCTTTCATTTTCTTTAGCATATATTGTCCTAATACTAATTTTCCTTATGGATGATCCCAGCTTAGGGGTACCTTGCATCTTCTTCCATACATGACTTCGAAAGGGTTCATTTTCAAGGAGGTTTGATACCGATTATTATAAGAAAATTCTACTAGGTGCAAATAATCCTCCCATTTAGATTGTTTGTCTTTAACAAGCATACTAAACATATCCTCGAATATCTAATTGGTCCTTTATGTTTGACCATCAGTTTGAGGATGGTAGGATGTACTAAAATTTAACTTTGTTCCCATATTTTCAAACAACCCTTTCCAGAACTTGTATGTGAACTTTGCATCCCTATTTGAGATTACAACTATAGATATCCTATGGAGTCTGAAAATTTCTCTCATTAATATTTTTGCAATATTTATAGCCTTAAATGTGGATTTCATAAAGATAAAGTGTGCTTCTTTACTAAGTCTATGAACCACGACCATAATGGAGTCGTGTTGTTTCCTAGTATTTGATATTATAGTAATGAAATCCATTGAAATTGTCTCCCATTTTCATTCTAGAATAGGTAGGGGTTGCAACAACCCAGTAGGGTGTTGATGAGATGCTTTAACTTGTTGACACTCAAGACCTCTAGCCACATATCCTCCTACGTCATATTTCATATTTGGCTAGTAAAAATCCTTTCTCAACACAATAATCATCTTTTTATAGCCAGGATGAACAGCTATTGGCCTTTTATGCAACTCATCTAAGACAAAACAAAAAACAAAAAAAACAAATTTATGTCATCAAGTATATAAAGTTTGCCTTTAAACAATAATATATCTTGGTTGTTTATTGAAAAATCACTCTCCTCTTCACTTGATGTTTCTGTTTTTTGAACTTTTTCCTTAATTTTCAAGTATTCTAAATTAGAATTTGCAGCCATTTTGACTTGATATATTAAGTTTGTTCACTGGCTTGTCACTGATGTGGCACAAATTTGATTTATTTTTCTATTCAACACATCAACTATTCTATTTTAGTTCCCTTTAATATGTGTAATATCAAAAACATATTCACTAATAAATGCACCTTGCTTTCCTAACATTTAAACTAGGTTGATAAAATAGATATTTGAGACTAATATTATCTATCCTTAACTGAAACTTTCTTCCTATAAGATAATGTCTCCACATTTTGAATGCATGAATGATGGCTACAAATTCTAGATCATGAGTAGCATAGTTTTTCTCATGCTCTTTTAGTTTTCTAGATTCATAATAGATAACATGACCATCTTGCATCAAAACTCCTAGACCTTCCTTACATGCATTTGTACATACCACAAAATCCTTGTTGGGATCAACCAATTTTAAAATTGGAGTTGTGGTCAAGAGTTGTTTTAACTTGTCAAAGTTGTCTTGACACTTTTGACTCCATTCAAACTTGATTCCTTTCTTTTGTAAAGAAGTAATTGGATATGCAAGTTTGGAGAATCCTTCTATAAATCTCCTATAGTAACCTGTAATTCCCATAAAAGATTTGATTTCTTCTACATTTTTAGGTACTGGCCACTCCATTATTGCCCTTATCTTTTTTGGATCAACAACAATTCCTTCTTATGATATTACATGTCCTAGATAATGAATTTGTTTCTGGTAAAATTAACACTTGTTGAATTTAGCATAGAGTTCAGTATCTCTAAGAGTTTGAAGGACAATCTACAGATGTTGATCATGCTCTTCTTTTCTCTTTGAATATACCAGAATATCTTCTATATACACAATTACAAATTTATCTAGGAATGGTCTAAGGACATTGTTCATGAGGCACATGAATGTAGCTGGTGCAATAGTAAGCCCAAAATGGAGTACTACAAATTCATAATTCCCATAATGTGTGTGAAATGTTTCTTTGTGAATGTCCTCATCCTTAATTATGATTTGATGATATCTAGATCTCAGATTGATTTTGGAGAAAATAGAAGCTCCTCTTACTTGATTAAACAAGTCATATATCTTGGGCAAGGGATATTTATTTTTGATGGATATCTTATTAAATTTTTTGTAATCTATGCATAATCTATGAGTACCATCCTTCTTTTTAGAAACAAAACTAGTGCCCCTGAAGGAGATACACTTGGTCTTATATGATTTTTATCCAAAATTTCTTGTAGTTGAATCATCAACTCAAGGATACTCCTTCTGTATGGAGCCTTGGATATCGGAACAACTCCAGGTACCATATCAATAGTAAAATCAGTATCCCTCCTTGGAGGAAGTCTTGGTATTTCCTCTGGAAAAACCATCCTTATACTATTCTAGTATAGGATATTCTTCTAGTGACAGTTTATGTTTATCATCATAAATATTTTGCAATTGAACAGTGAACAATTAACATTATTTTGTAGCACATTTCTTCATCAGTATTGCAGAGATTTGTCTAACATAAATATTCCTTGGAATTCCTTAGACCATGTAGTATTTCCCTTTATCATTAACACAAGTAAAATAATTTTCTAAACAATCTAATATCAATCAATGTGATTCCAACCAATCCATAACTATGAGAAAATCATAATATCCCAAGGGTAATATATTCATATTTAATGTGGTATGCATCCCATTTAGATTTACTGGCAATTTTTGCTTATTTTAGACACCTTTTTTTTTTTTTAGTTCATGTGGCCAATTGTACTAACCATGACTTGTTTTGTTTCTATTTTACAAGATTACATCTTTCAACTACAAAAGGGGAAACATAACTTAATGTAGATCCTGGATCTATAAGTACAAACACATATTTTTCAAAAATCTTACCTTAAACTTCCACCATGGTAGACTGATGATCTACTTGCCTCCCATCTAATGCAACACTAATTTTGGGTATCTTACAGGTGACATAATTTATATTAGATGCTTCCTGAATATTATTTAATGTTTCCTTATTGTTTAATGGATTCTGTGGACAATCTCTACATAGGTGATTTTCACAACCCTGAAATTTTATTAGTGGTTTTACAGATTCACTGAAATTTTTGTTTCCTGTCCCTGATCCTTCCTTTCTACATGAGATTATTTTGCTGACTAACATTTCTATTATAGTTATTTCTTGCACACTCTTATAAAAAGTTGGATTCTTAAACACCTTCTTATTATTATTGAACTTGTCGAGTTTCTTTGTCACCCATCCTTTGAAACCTTCTCCTTTTGTTTGCTTTGATTAAAACATAATTTTTCTTTTCTAATGGTCTCATCCATGGTCTTTGAGTGGTCAAATTTAATCATTTCTCTATATAAAAAAACTAGGTAACTGATAAATCTCTATATTTTTGTCTTCTCCTCTTTCAAATAGGGTACATATCTTAATAGACTCATTAATTTATTAAAAAAACTCATCCATGGTAGACTTTCCAAATTTCAGCTCATGAAACTCCCTAGCATTTTCATCAAGGTACCTCTCAATCAAATATTTCTTTTTGAATTATTTCTTGAACAATTCCAAGTTTCTCTTAACAATTTTGTTCCCTTCCCACCAGAATGTTGCTTTACAAATCAACTAGTAAGTTGCCAATCTTGTTTTCAGATTACTTGGATAATTTTATACTTTAAAATATTTATACATATTGAGGAGCCATGCCTTTTCTCTTTCTTTAGACTCGCCATAAAAATTAGAGGGCCTAATATTTTTAGACTCTCACTATAATTAAGAGGTAGACCTCAGTTTCCTACATAAAATTATTACTACTTGATTTATGTTCTCTCTAGTCACTAGACTCATTTATTTAACTTTCACTAGAAAATATGGAATTGATTCTACTAGTAAATTTGCTTCTAAATTTTTTCTATCCATCTTTTTATTGACTCTTTCTTCTTACATCTTCCCTAATAAGTAACTTTTAAAATAATACCTTGCCCATATTTTGTTTACTAAAAACATGGATTCCTATCCATCTCATAACTATTATTTGCATCTATTATTAATTTTCAGGACTACACGTATCACTTTTTAATTTATTTGCATTGCCATAAAACATAATATACAAACAAACCTTATTGTCACATTTTACTAACATGTGCCATATATATAATTTGGATACCGGATTAATAACACTTCATATGGTTGGACACAATAATTTAATGTTCCTATGTCATATAAACGACTTGACTCATTTATGGTCTTATGAATGTGGTATTACTTTGAATATCTTAATATATCGGTTAATGTAAGAGTGGTGTATTGTATTGGGGTTTCTATGGAACTATTGGGTCTTCAAAATGTCATCTTTTTCATCATATTTTCATTCACTTTTAACCATATTCCACTATATTATAATCTTACACTAAGACTATTTCCATGATCATAGATGGGTTTATCATTATTATTTTCCAAAGCATTATTTTAGTATTTTGAGTGAATTTATGGTTAAATATTAGAAAAATAACATGTATTCACTTATATATAAAAGCTGGATGAGTTTTTTGATGTGTGTAAGCATATTTGAAGATTCCAACAAAGGCATATTTGGACTCTAAGTCTCAAATTCGAATTTCCCCTGCAAACACTTAAATATTTGAGGAATATTTGAGATAATCATTCAAGCACATTTGATGAAGAAAAATAATAAAAGTTTTGATAAGATTTCTTATCAAATATTTTAGAAATTTGTGAGAGGATTTGTAGAGAAGTTACTTGCTAGATGCTAACACATGGTTGTAACCACATGAAACATTTGTGATCTAGGAGTTATTTGTGGATCTACATTTATTAATTAGTTATCTTAGTATGGGGGATTTACGCAGTGCATTATATTAGATATCATTTTTGGGATTCAACTGCGTTAAGTAAGTCATTCAAACGTATGACCATTTCCATGAGAGGTAGTCGTAACTGACTAATTTCTCATGATTTTTGAATAGTTCACTTAGCACCAATTAGTTATCTTATTTTTTGTATAAATAGGAGCGCCTTCTCCATTCAAAAGGAGGAACTTTGGAGCATAATTCCAAACTATGATGTAGTAAAATACATTTGATAAGTTCTTGCGTTATTTATTTTAGAGTTTTATATTATTTATTTTGTTGTAAGATGTAGTTTTATAATTCACGTAGTTTCATATTATATGTATTTTATATTATTTTTCTTATGTTTTAAATTAGTTTCTTTTGTAGATCTTAATTTTTGTGTAAATAGGAGTGTTTTCTCCATCAAAAGGAGGAACTCTTGGAGCATAATTCCAAATTATGATGGAGTAAAATACATTTGATAAGTTCTTGTGTTATTTATTTTAGAGTTATATTTTCTTATTTTGTTGTAAGGTGTAGTTTTATAATTCATGTAGTTTCATAATATATGTAGTTCATATTAGTTTTAAATTAGTTTCTTTTGCAGTCAGCAGTAGCACTTTGTTTAATGTTGTAATTATGAGCTCTCAACACTTGATCAAAGATGGTGTTTTATAGTAACAACAATTTTTGAGAATCCAACTTCGGGCGCAGTTTATGGACAAACTAAGACAAATCTTGAAAACCCAAAAACATGGGTTATGTGCAGAATGAGCCAATTTAGTTGTAATGTAAGAATCTTTTCAAAACAGTGCATAGTTTTGGAAATATTCATGGATCTTTCAAATGTAATTTTTTCCAAATTTCATATCTTGGCAAACAAATATGTCAATAGAAAAAGGAATTGGAATTGTCCATCAAATTAAGAAAACAATCACTCATCTTGAACCTAAATCAATCTATTTTTTCAAGTCATCACAATTCTCTAATATTTTTAATTAAGAAACAATTTACATTTCAATGATCATTTAGGATTCAATTTATTTATTTGGTTTAGGTGTTTTATTTTCAATTTTCTAGTTGTCACTTCATTCTTTTCCATATTGCAATCAATCGCTTGAAAAACAAAACAAAACAAAAACAAAAAATACATTCTCATTTCTGATTAGAGTTGTTTTCTTCCATAGAAATTGATTTCAAATGATTTCTAGATTAAAGTTACAAGCTTTGATAGATTAAATTTACTCACTTTTATAGATTAGATATTTCCATGCTTTCATAGATTAAATTTACATGATTTCCTAGTTTAATTTATCAATGCTTTCCTAGATTATTTATTCAATGCTTTTCTATATTAATATTTCATTTCATGTCATTTTATGTGTTTTCATAGAGTAAAAATTTATTTCATTGCAATTTATTTATTTTAGAATTGAAAGCTAAACTCCTAGCATATATTGTGTCATATACTTCACAAGTTTACGATCCTAGATTGACAATTTAATGTAAAGTAATTTAAAGCACAATTAAATTACCCAAAAAAAATTCCATGAATTACACATGACATGACACTTTCCGATGGTTACATGTTTACCATGTTTGACCTAACAAACAAACACTTAGATTAAACCTTGCGTAATCAACAATGGAAATGACCATGGCTACTCTTATCTTTCCTTATTCATTTCTTGTTGTTTGTTCGCCAAATTTTTTCCTCTGCAACTAAAGGTCTAGGGTTGAGATCACTTTATCTCTTAATTTTTGTTGATGAGTCTCTTTCTGGTTGACCAAATATCTTTCTTCGGCTTGGCAACAACATGTCGTAAAGGTAAATATGATTTTAGAGTTCTTTCATGGTGGTTAATTCTAATTTCTGTAATTTCTATTTGCAATTTATAATTATACTTTGCCTCGCTTCTATTCGAAAGTAAATAGAGCGTTTTTCTCCCGGCCAGAAAAAAATTTCTTACCCTTCTCAAACTCTTGCGGAGGGTTTTTATGCAAAATAGGCTCGACTCAAACTCTAACGATATTCGTTTGGTGGAAAAAACCATCGTTCTTTAAGCTCCAGTTGTCAACATTCAAGGTGAGATTAGTTCTGCACTTAACATCTATCATTGACATAAATATTCTCAATGTTTAGAATGGCAGTCAGCTTGAAACTATTGCCATAATCCTTTGTTCTTCTGCAATGTTTTTTTTATAAATATTATAACTAAAACAAGGTTTCAAACCCTTGAATATATTCTTCCTTTAATATGCTCAAAACCCATTTGGGCTTTCTCATTTCTCTACCAGCCAGAGCATTTTATTTGTTGATTTATATAAATTTTAATACATTTTCTTTTTAATGAAATTGGATTCTTACCCTTTAGCAATATGTTATCATCTTATTCAGTGTAACGATTATATATTAGAAGAAACAACTATATGAAGTCTTTATTTGACGTATTAGTAATTCTCTTCTAAAAAAATTCACGCATGCTAACAGGTTTTCTTGAAACCCTAATTTGGCTATTTTCCTTTTGATTAATATTCAGTTTATGAATGAATACGAATTTGTATTAGGGTTTGGTTATCTAACCCTAAATACCTAGTATTCACAATGCTCTTTCTATTAATTGTAATGTTGCTCTCGTGTGGTCTTGGTTATCAGTTCTTACCTTATTAAATCTACCTTTGCATGCACATATATATATATATAATGCGTTCAACTAGTTGTTGGTTAAAACCCTTCTACTTAATTAATTTTGAATACGCAGATACTTGGATATTTGCATTTGACTCTTCCTATATATTTTTATTTATAATGTGTTATGGAACCTTTTAATTTGATAACAAAATCTTTGTGAGGAGAAATGGTATGTTTTCAATTTTGGGTGAAATTAAAGGTAAATATTTTACTATATATTTACCGCAATATCTTGTTATTAACTCTAATCTCATTATAATTCTTTTCTTAGAATCATATTTACATTTTTGTGTTCCAACTACTTTTTTAGGTACCCTTTGCAACCTTCTTTCCTACAAGTTGCTTCCTTCCCTGGTGAAGTTCAACTATACAGGAAAGGCTAATTTATCTTTCACATTCACTAGGTCGGGTTCCTTGTTGACTCTGGTGTGATAGCAATGCATGAAGGAAAATTTTGTTTCATTACTATTATTTTTAAGTCTTTCTCCAGTCGTAAATATTGTTTAAATGGATACGACCTTTTGTATTAAGCGTTACTTCTAGAATTTTTCTCCATGAACTGACATATTTTAAACGAATTCTTAACAGATCTACCTTTCATATTACTTTAATAGACTTTGTATCATTATTTTGAAATTATACCAGTATCCATTTGGACAACTCCGTCTACAATAATATGTATATGTTTAGTTATTTCACCCTAATTTTTTTTTAATGTATATAACTAGTATAATAACACATCTTATTTTTGCAAATAATTATATACCTATTGATGGTGTTGGACCCACCAACATTCAAGCGATCTCCTCGATATGAAGTCCCAACTAGACCTCACATCGTTTGGAGTAGGAGTCCCGGTAGTGAGTCGTAGTGTAATGCCTTGACTGCGGAAACGTGCAGAGGAAAGTGTGATAACTTTAGGTGAGAACAAGTGTGATGCATGAAGCTTCCAACACACGAAGGGAAGAAGAAGTGTGCCCCTTGGAAGCTTGTAATAATACGTAGCTTGAGAGGAACACACAAGCGAAATGACATCACAAGCTAAGATGCAGAATACTCCACAAATTAAAGTGATGAGTTAATCCAACAAAACGCATTCAACAAGATTCGTACAAGTGCATACAAAGTAACTCATAAGCATATGCATAAGTTAAATAACATACTGTTGACAGTGTTGGACCCACCAACATGTCAGGGTATCTCCCCAGTAAGAAGTCCCAATTAGACCTCAGACCATTTGGTGTAGGAGTCCCAACAGTGGGTCATATGGTAATGCCTTGACAGTGATTTCACACATAGGCAAGTAAGATTAGCAAGGGTGTGAAAGTTGCAGTAAGTCAAGGAAGATGCATGAGAGGTTCTAACACACTGAGGGTGAGGTGAGTGTGCCCCTTGGAAACCTGTAATAGTACGCAGCTTGGAAGGGAACACACGAGCGAAGATGCATCACAAGTTGGAAAGCAAGTTAGAGAGCAATCCAAAGTGATGGTTAAACCAACAACACATTTCAAAAAGATTCATACATAATTATACAGAATAGTCCATACATGCATGTGTAAGCAGACAAATACATATATCATTTAGAGTAAACCAAATAGCATAGAATATAATACAACATATGCGCAAAACATGCTGGCTCTGTTATATTAAGAAGTGTAAGTTCCAGTCATACAATACATCCATGTCCAACCACTAGTTCCGATAGTGGAACGTTACAACCACAACCACCTACTCCTCCAAAGAGATATACTAGCTCTGCGTAGTGGAGAATCCAAGGCACGTTACAATATTGTCCAAGCTTTCTCTAAGATACTCCTATCGGAAGTTTGGTTGACCAAAAGCCTTTACAATGATTTATGAGGTTCTATTTATAGTAAAGGGTAGGGTGACCCTTGACATTCCCCTTTGTGATAGTTCATCTATCCTCATGACTCTTCATATACTCTATGACTATTACATCGAACTATCGACACTTGAACTTGCACTTGACAAGACGTTACAATACAATACACATGTGCTCATGTGGGACAAAATGAATTGAGAAAGCCATGAAAGACATCACTGCCACTTGGTCCATTGTGGTGAGACCAACTCTTTGACATGCTTGTGATGGTGAAGGTGGTGAGCAGATGCCAAGCTTGGTCATCCGTGACGGTGTGCACACGCTCCATGGTGACATCTTGTTGAAGCGAACTCTTGCCTCCTTTACATCCGGGTGCATTGGCGTTGCTCCTCCATCCAACTCATCTGCTAACATGTGCATGGTCTTCTTGGGTGTGGCCAAACCGGCAACACACTTATGCATAGTGTCTATGCTGATCTTCTAGTGTGTGCTGGTGGTCATGTGCATCAACTATTAATTTCATGTTTAGCTCCAATCGGACTTACTTCTTGTCTTTACCTCGGTGAGTGTGCTGAATGGGTGGGATCACGTGCATGTGCACAATGACATGCATGTTGCTGAATTCCCTTGCATGCAATCAACAACACTACTTACCATGTCTACTATGTGCCAACTGTTGGGATGGTTCTATAACTTGTATGGGTGCAATTTCATCTGTGAGTGCATGTTGCACCCCTTATTGTACCTGTTCCTACTGCAACTCATTCTCTTGTTTATGTAGCTCCTATTCTTCCCTGAGTTGTTGCTTCAGCACATGCAACTCCTTCTCTGTTCCATTCTCTACCTTCTTGTGACCTTCATGTCGCGTCATCACCCCATAGCCTGAGTCTCCCAAATTGCTTTCATCACAAGTGGATCTGCTTAAGCTTGCAACTTTGCTTCACCTCTATACTGTCCACAACCATCCTCTTACGTTCGTTGCATCCGGTATGCTACCTTCAGTTGTTGCTCATGGTGTTGCTTGTTGTGATGTTGTTGTCGTCATGTCTTGATGTCCTTGTCTATGAACAACTTGATGTCTTCGTGGGTAGGCAAGTCCATAAACACTTGATCGAATGCATCCCCAAGTGTGCTCTGAACGGTGTCTTTAACTCTTCTCTCCTAGAAACCATTGTACCTATATTGCTGAGAGGAAGATGAACACCTGCGATACCTGGAGACATGGCAACACTCATGGCAAGCAATCTATCAGTCGAAAACCAAAATGAACTTGAGAATTGACTTGCAACATACTTGTGTGACTGATCATGAAGGTTGCACAATTTCCATTGGGAGGTGGGGAGACTGATTTCCAAGACTGCGCAGGTAGAGTCCAGGCTGTCAGGAGGCTGATTGACTACTGGAGCTACACAATGCACAGTGCAACCTGGCTGTTGACTGCTGGAATTGTGCAATGCGCAATCTCAGCTAGCAATGGTTGCAGGCTTAGTGACTTCATTGCACAATTTTCTGGGCAAGCAGTCACTGTCCCTCAAAATTGCACAATGCAAGACTAGAGGATAGTCACTCGGAAGAAATGTGCATTTCTTAAGAGGAAGACATAGCCTTCCTTTTTAGGATTATGTAATGTTGTCTTAGTGAGGCAAAGTCCGAGCCAAGGCTGCCCAGACCCGTCGACGAGCAACTGAAAGTGAATGTGAATTTGAATGCATGGCGACACTAAGTGTAAGCATAAGTGAATGATCGTGCATGCAAATGGTGCATGTCAGATCCAGAAAATGGAACAACATGCATGTGGGTGAGGTGAGTCACTGAATCAGCGACCGTTCATGAAAAACAGTTTCATGCATGCGATAGCAGTGAGATGTTAACGAGAATTGAAAAGGTGATAGTACAAGATAGTATGTATCAAAACGACAGCAAGATCTCACTGAAATCAAGCAGACGACATTCATACGAAGCAAAACACAAAAAGCGCCAGAAATGCAACACAAGACATGAAAAACGGGCTTACCCCAAAACAGTTGAGCTGAGTGTGTCGACGACTCCTAGATGTAATGTGGGATGCCAGAGCTACAAAGGCGATGTGAGGAATGATCTCTGCAACGTCTAGTTGATGAGTTTTGATAAGATCAAGGTTGTGATGTGCATGCCACAAATCTAGGGGGAGCGACACTTGGTGGGAGTTTTCTGAAATGATCCTTGCATGCAACCTCCAGATGTTAAAAGTAGATCCCTGAATCAAGGGATGCCTTTGCATGTTGCCTTGGGAGAAGTAGCCCATGCATGCAAATCGGTTTTGCTCGATCCTGGAGGGAACCGACCGGTTAACTCAACAACACTTGCAAGAGGTTGCTCAACTATTGGGAGAAAATGCAAATTTCTAGAAGGGAGTTGGGCTGGTTGCAAATGAGATTTGCACAATTTTTGGGCAGAGCAACTAATTGTTGCCCAGGACTACGCAATTCCTGGACTGAGTAGCCCTGCTGGGAGGAATTGTGCAATTTTCTTGATGAAGTCTAACTGGTAGAATTGCACAATTCTAGAGCCCAGCACGCTACCAGACTGAATTGTGAAATTTCTTGAGGGAAGGTTGGTTGCCCTCCAGAATTGAGCAATTTCTTGAGGGAGTTCCTTAGCTTGCAGCTGGACCAAGTCCAGACAAACAACCTGTGAGGGGAATGTATCAAGCTCTAATAGACAGGCTACCTTTCTGCAAGAAAAACACTAAAGCTTGTGTACTTGACGAAGCAAGACATGATGCTGTGAAAGGTTGGTACGGAGGCTCCAAAACGAAGCTAAGGAAAAATTTTGGACGGTGGTTGTAGCCGCTACAACACATACATTGCAAATATAACAAGAATAGTCATATTATATTAACAACATATGCATGAAAGTGTGCCAACTCTAATTTTATTATTATAAGTGAAATTTCCATCCATACATACATCATTGACGACCACTAGCCCTAATATCATAACATTACAGTCAAGAACACCTACTCCTCCAGAGAAGTATACTCGCTCTACGCTATGGAGAAGCCAAGGCTCTTCACATTACTCCCAAGCATTTTCTAAGCCTAAGCCTAGCCAAAATCTTGGCTCCCAAAATATCATTAAATGAGTTATGAATTTCTATTTATAACAAGAGGGGGGTGACTCTTCAATTCCCCCTTTGTGGCCTTTGGACTACCCTCAGGAATCTTCAACTTCTTCACTAAATGGAAAATTACATTACATGGTGACTTTTCATATTCCAATATTGACACTTGGAACTTCACTTATAATATAATTACAAATAATATTACATTTTCCACATGTACCCATATAAGATAGAATAGGGTATATACAACCTAACATTATGGGGTTTGGGGAAAGTCCAGCTCAACAACCTACACCTACTGCTTCTCAGTCACATATTGGTGCCAAGCTTGGCACTGTGTGATGGTGTCCCCAGACTGCTTAATGGTGTCTTCATGGAAGCAAAATATAGCCTCCATGGCATCTAGGTATATCATCTTAGAGCCTATATCCAACTCGTTCTGAAGCATGAGCAACATTGGCTTGACCTTGACAAGACCACTGATGTACTTTTTCATGTTGTGTGCATTCAGCTCTAAGTATTCCTTGGTGGCTTCTCATCCTATCTACTCCAAGTACTCATCGATCTCCAGTCGAACCTAGTTCTTAGGTTTAGCATCAGTGATAGAACTAATTGAAGGGATCTAGTGCTTTCTCATGAAGACATCCAAAATACTGTACAACTGCACATATGAGGCTTGTGTGTTGTCGATGAATGAGGGGAGTTACTTGTTATTCTGGATCAACATTCAGATCTTTGCTTTCTCCATCTCTGCATGTGGCTTCATCTTCTTCACTAAGTAAAGCAGGGCCCCTTCGTACCGCATTGTCCACTCTTATACACGGGTGATGGCAGCATGTATGTTTTTGAGAATTTTAACAAACTCTTTGCTTCGTTCTTTTAGGCCATGCAAATGGAAAACTGCTTTATGCACGGTGACAAATCCATCATAGAGCTTCCGCGGGGTTTCTCCAAGTGATGATACTTCAACAAGTATCACTTTCCTCAACTCTCCCAATGTGGAAACTTCATTATGCGTTGTTGATCAGAGTTTTTCTAGCTCTTTTCTAACATCCTGCAAGTTATTTTCTAGTTGTTCATTCTCAGTCGTCAAATACTTAACATTTGAGTGTGTTTCTCCTGCGTAGGCCAAGTTGGATTCAACAATGGTAGTTGGATGCTTCTTGGTGTCCTACATTATCACCCTTTATTTGATGATTGTAGGTGATGTGTGATCATCCGAAAAGTGATTCCTTCATGCTTGTACTATCCTCTTTTGGCACTCATCGAATGATAGATTGTACACATCCATGACCAGATCATAATCAAGGACAACAACATCCCCTTGCTCGCTCGGGATTGGCTCTGTTGTTGGAGGTGGTGGAGACTGAGGGATGAGTTGTGTTTCTCTCAGCATTAGGTCAACAACTTCATTTTATGGCTCCTATTCCAACTCCATTTCTGTCACTTCGAACAATTGCTCAATTTGTTGAGCAAGCTCCCGATTCTGCATCTTCTCACCTTCCTCCTCTGATGTTGGTTGTTACAACTCTTCAACCTATATGGGAACTATTTCTTCCATCACCATTCCTTGTATTTTTTGTTCTTCCTGCTTTTGCTTCTCTTCTCGTTCTCTCTTCATCAACTCATGTTCTTCCTTCAACTTCTTCTATGTCTTCTGCATCAGTTATGCTTCCTACCACCTCTGCTTTTCTCTCTTTCTCCACTCTACTCTCTTGATCCATTGCTCCCTCTTTTCTCCCACTGCCAAATATGCCTTCTCAAGGGTAGGATTTGCCTTCATTTTTTAGCTTTGTTGTCCCTCTTGATTGTCAACAATATTCCTCTTTCCCTTGTGTTGCATTGGATTGTTCTTCTGCTATTATTGTTGCTTCCAGAGCTGATGTTGTCTTCAAAGAAGCCTTACAAGTTCTTGCTATACTAACTGGCTCATTGAGTCTAGAGGCATTGTAGCAGTACCTCTAAGGGTCCTCCTTTAGCCAATGAAATGTCTCGTTGATCCATGGAAAGTAAACTCATGTACAGTGGTCCTTGCAAATACTATGGGGATCATACAGATTAAATTCCTTGGTTCCAAACTCGAATTTCACTATGTCCTTAGCCTCAACATCTGCATCTTTCAAGCTCTTAATCTTGTATAATCTGATACGCAAAGGAAGAGTGGGCCATGGAGCTTTCTTCTTCCTATGTAGTCCTACTACCAACCATGTAGCAAGGTGGTATGATACTTCTTGCATGATTATTTTTTCAGTGGCATACCTTGGTAAAACATGTGAAGGCTTCTCTCCACCAAACAATCTGATGAAGTTGCCACCTCGTGAGGCATACCAATCTGTAATGTTTATTATCACCTCCATTGCTTCTCAAGACATGCAAGGTAGATATTTCTCAAATATAAGCTTGTATAATGGGATGATAAAGTGGTCAGTTATCCTTTCCATCACTCCTTGATAACTACAGTTAGAAATCAACTTGCAATAGATGTTCACAACAATCTCTTCTGGTGTCCATGTCTAGTTCATGTCAAAAAAATGTTGTTGTGCACAGATTGCATCTAGTAAGTATGGAGACATATAAAACCTTGCTTGCTACTTCTTGGGAGGATTCTGAACCTTAGTTACATGGGACTTCAACTGTTGAGCCAACAAATCTGACTCGTTGATTGGCCTTCCATCATTCACCAACTGGTTCAATAAGACTGCCCACCCTTCAAGAAAGGTTTATGTGCTCTCTTAACCATATATTCTGCAGGAAAAGATGATCAAGAACTTGTAAGCCTTCCTGAGGGACTTTGTCTTGTAAACATTAGTGGGTTTTTGTCTAAACTTTGATGGTTCTTTCACCCAGCGCCTGATAATGTTTCTTATGTTCACATAGCTATGGGTGGAATACAAGAGTGCGTCCATGCGCTTCACAAAATTGGGAAAGTGATACATATGTTGAGAGTATTATGCCATGAAGGTGGAAAGCTTCTTCCCACTAGAACTACTCAATGTCATAGTTTGTTCATCTATATGTGAGACAATCCAGTTGGTGATATCTGCACACCGGAAGACGGGATACCTACATGCAACCGTGTATAACCCTGACTGTTGGATACTAACATATACATGTCAGTCTTCCAGATCTGCCTCAAAGTATTTTGCAAAAATGTACTTGATCTATTGTCATTTTAGTGTTGTTCCCTTCTCAATAAACAACTAAGTATATGCATATACTAGTAAATCAACTAATATCTGCTCAACTTCTTCCCATGGGGGCATCACTGACAAACCAATATGATATCACGTTCATTCATATTAGGGCATTAAAAATGGAAAATTCACAAAATAACATATTGGGGTTGTAATGAGGGCCTAAAGGGTTTTAATATATCATACAAAAATATACATATATCCTAAGGTATTTTTTATACAATTTTTTGGCCAAGCGGAGGGAAAAATATCGGGCTACACACACGGGCGGAGGGAAAAATATCGGGCTACATCATAGGGGCGGAGGGAAAGAGTTGGAAATGATTCATTTTGGAGTCGAGGTGGAGTCGAACCACTCTGCAACCCTAGGAAAAATATCGGGTTACACGCACTCAGCTACACGCAGGGGCAGAGGGAAAGAGTTGGAAATGATTCATTTTGGAGTCGAGGTGGAGTCGAACCACTCTACAACCCTAGGAAAAATATCGGGCTACACGCACTCGGGTGGAGGGAAAGAGTTGGAAATGATTCATTTTGGAGTCGAGGTGGAGTCAAGCCTCTCTGCAACCACTCTGCAATCCTAAGCCTTTCTGCTTTTGAACCCTAAGAGGAGCTGCGTTTCTGAGTTTGAACTAGACAGGACCACTCCTCAAATCCTCGCCCTGCCTCTTGCTTGTTCAAACTGTGTCCAACTACCCTACTTCTCTATAATGAACACATCAACTGCGTCATAGTAGCGGGCTTCTCCAACTGCAGTGAGCACATGAGCGAGACCTACCAACAGATACCCGGTAAGCAGGCAGGAGCACTTGGATGGAAGGATACTACTAAGAAAGGAAGGCAAGGCAGGCTTTTGTCACTGTCGATCGATCCAGAAAATCAAGATGAGGTGGGGATGATCAATGAAATGGATACTCAGTTACAGAAAGAGATACAGAAGGAGATGTGTTGCCATACTGGGTGGGTAGTGAGATTCATCGAGTTTAGTTTTGTCTGACCGCCTTTCTGCCTTTCCAGCTTGAGTGAGACCTACTGCTTTCATTTGAATCTCTGAGCATGTTTTCTTGCTTATACAACCAAGCTACCTTATTTTCACCCACCTAGCTACTCTCTCGTTCTCATTCCGGAGGGAGTCCATAACCTAAAATTAATGTGTTCTATCCAACTACGGTAACCTTCAGGATCAAGGATTTAAAAAATGACGAGTTCTATGAACACCCAACACAAACAGAAGAAGAGGTGAGGAGTCGGCTTGTGGAGTGAAACAAGCAGTATTAGCAGTTGATTCAGAGGAGTTGGCTTGTGGAGTGCAACAAGCGGTATTAGCAGTTGATTTAGAGGAGTCGACTTATGGAGTGCAATAGGCGGTATTAGCAGTTGATTCAGAGGAGTCATCGAATCTCTATAATATACAAGTACATCCTTAAATAATTCTCTTGGATCCTTCACAAACATGTTGACAATTTCGACTTCTTTTAAGAAAAATTGATAACTTCAGACTTCAGAATTTTGGCTTCTTTAATTTGGATTTTGACTTTGCAAAACATTCTCAGAACTTTCTTCATGTAGCTTGAACTTCAAAAATTTGGTAACCTTTGACAGTGATCTCAAAATAGGATTGATGCCCAACATAGACCTTCAACTAATGCATAGGACTGGATTATTTAGAGATTATCCTTCTAGGGCTTATGCACAGAACCATACACAAATTTCGAACTATAGACAAAGGGTTTTACTCCTTTATTCGATTGATATAGTTGCCAATAGGAGGGCCTTAAGTGCCTTGCAAAACTAGAACAATCCATTCTTAATAATTTCACTGATCAGTAATGTACATACCAAAGTCTGTGTAGATGTTCATAAATTCAGTGATTTGGAAGATTCAGACCTAGGGGGCACCTTTTTGTTTTTTGCTCCAATGTGAAGAGGTGTGGCTTCTATTATGCTGCTAGATAATTCCTTTGACTCTTCACAAATATGGTCCTTACGCCTTTGCTCTAATAAAGAAGGTTTGCAGTCTTGATTGTAGAGATAAGAGGACTCTGTTGATTTCTGCTTTTCATTGTTCAAGACTTGGGGAAATTGGTGTACAAAACATAAATACTTGTGTTCCTCTAAAGCAACAAATTCATCATTAAGGATTTCATAACTTGTGTAATGTTGATACTCATTATCAGAAATGCCAATGTTTGGTGCAAAATCCTTATTACTGTCATATTTGGAGCAAAGTCTCTCGTCCTCGGAGGGATATTCTATCCTCAATTCTTGTGACAAGTCTAGGGAGGTTATTCTGACACTTTTATAACATGACACAATCTCAAAAACCTCTTGATGGATGCTTATGAAGAGCTCAGAAGTGGCTCAGAATCAAACTTCCCCTCTTCTTCATGATCACTAGACATCGATGGTCCATGCAAGTAGTGTATAGGACTTGCCTCTACCCAACCCAAAATATATGGTATGATGATTGATCCATACTGATAAGAGGATCATTATGAGTGTCCAGGCTTATGTTTTCATTATTATGATTGTCATGTACATAAGCCATAAGAGAATGGAGTGTTCTTGTTTTTATTTGTGAGCATAAATCCCACGCCAAATTCATCTCAAAATTGCTACTACTTTCTTCTTATGTATCTGCAACACTGTTTTCTATGGGGCAACCAAAAAAAACATCACCAACCTGATGCCAATCCTCACTAGAAAGAGTGACACATGTATCATTTGAAGGTGGTGTAATAATGCCATCGCATTTTTCATGTTTGTATTCATTTATGTGTTAAGGAATCACTTTAGATGCTAAAATGGCCCTCCTTCCTGTCATTGCTTCCGCAAGGTTGTTCATGTTACAAATATCTAGTGTTTTCGTATTCAAATTTTGAGCATAATTCCTCTTCCATAGATGCTCCACTTTTGTCCCCAACAATGTTATCATTTCGTTCAAAAAGACCAAGGAGGCCTTCCTCTTGTAGGGTTGTCAACAACTCTGGATATGTACCATCAAATTTTTGAACCTTGGGTGGCAATGCTTGAGGAAGATTTCAACTAGAGATTTGAGAGAATGTATGATATTTGGGCTACAAGAATGTTTCAGCTAGCCACCATGCCCTCATCCTAAAGAAATCATAAATAGCCTTATCATGGAATCTTCATGTCTTTCCATCAATTCTCATATATGCTTCATAAATTCTAGGACATGTGGGGCAGTAGAAAAAGAGTTCCCCTCAAACTGTGGAAGGTCCTTGCTATAGCTAGGAGGACAAGTTTTTTGTGTGACAACCTATTATTCTATGATACACGGAAATAAAATATGCCCAGAAACTTAAGATGTGTATAAACTCATCACATGAAACTCCTATTCTATAATCTCTCATACTTCCATGAAAATTTCATTACAAAGGTGAAATATTTATAGTGTAACCTACAACTACCTTGAGCGATGTATAAGATATTCCTTTAATAAATTGTGGATGGAAACTTCAACCATAATTGCACCTAGAGAAGTGAGGTGATCTTACATCCCAGTTGGAAATCCCATAGAGAAGGAAACCACCTGTATCACTTTGAAATGAGATCTTCTAAATCGTCAATATAAAGTTGAAAGAGTATGGGACCTGGGCGACAATGGACATCTTTTCTTTGACATGTATGGTTCTATGTATTCCATTTGTTTCTCTGCCTTGCTACTAAATAGTTTAGTATGTATGATTTATATATGCTAATTTTATTGGTTTTTGTGGGATGGTAGTGGCACACCAACTTGGGTTTTGCTCACAGACACCAGCAAAGGGAGAATGTAAAGATAAGCAAGAGAAAATCATAGTTTCCAGAGAATTTACACAGCATAGGTCCAAGGAGATAACATTGTCCCAATAGTTGAAACAACAACACTCAACATCCAAGAGAAATATGCTCACCCAGAGAGAGAGAGAGAGTAGTAGCCATTTTGTTGAACACCAACATTATGAACCCTGGGCTGGAGGAACATCACAATGGGTTTCTTTTGATTTTCCCATAGAAGTTTGTTCGAGCTTCAGTTCTAGTCACAATCATCATTTTCAACAGCAGTTGCATTGTCCTGCTCTACCATCGTCTGGGTCTAGGATTTTGCCCCTAATTAGGTCTATTTTTCTGTAGAGGAATATATCGGGCTCTCTTTATGATTCACCTTCATCCTCCTCTATCTCAAGGGAAGCTATTACATCTAATCAATCTCCTATTGGTGACTGTGTTGGGAGCTCTATGGGATCTCTTTGCATGAGCCATTGTCATTAGCATTGTCTAGGGAAGGTATTGTAGCAAACTTCACTGCCCAATAGAAAGACATTAGCTTTTGATTCTTCCACCTATTTTATTTTCTTAATTCTTTGAAAACTCTTTGGTTGGAATTTACTCTTCATGTCACTTTTCCTCTCATTGCCTAAAATCTCAACAATTTTATCCCAGGGAAGCCTCCCTTGAGTTGGGGAGAGGCAACTTAAAGTGTAAAGGAGAGAGGGTTAGGTGATAGTGGTCTCCCTCTTAGTTACATGAAATATTTTCTTGATCTTTAGGACTTTATGACAAACAATGAGGATTTATGTGATAAAAATATCTAATGAAAGTGTTTCAACAATGCAATTTTGGGGCGATCTATTTTATTTTTAGATAATTGTATCAATGTAAACAATTTTTCCTCACTGAGCACTTTTAACGTATGTATGGTGATTGGTTTAGCACCCATTCATTATTCATTGATTTCAAACCCTAAGTATATGATGTCAAATGAGGGTTCTTTTCGACCCTTGATAGCTCTCTCCAAGCCTTTACTTCTAAGATAAGTCTCTATCCTTGCTAGAATTCTGGTACCTATAATGACTTCTAGAAACAATTTGATGGAATTTTAATAAATCCTCTCTCATGGATCTTTAAATATTTCTCTGATACTTTATATTTATAGGAAGTCTGATCAATTATAAGTCTTTAATCCTCGCTTTCGCTGTGCCACTCTGATTCCTTCAATAGGTCAGAGTTAACCTCTAATTCCTCGTGCTCTGTTTCTAGCTGTAGGGTGAAATTCGTAGCACAATTATTATATTTAGTTCAAGATTTAGACTTGAATTATGTTTAAAATATTATTGTGACATCGGCTTTAAATACTCTGATATGTCATATACTTATACTTATTCCTAGAGTATATTTAACTATTGGATACTATCTACTTACATGTTTCAGCTCTGTTTTTTCACTCTCACACACCTTAAAAGAAAAAGGGTTTGAAACCTGATATTTAAATATTACGGAAAATTTTCATTATTCATCTACAAGGAATATGAAAACTGATAAATGAGCTTGAATAGTCTTTGCGAATCCCAAAGGCCTCTTAAAAAAATAAAAGTCACATAATATTATATTATATTTGAATCTCTATATCTGATTAAGACTTATCCTTCCATTTATGCCTACCCGACACTTTTCTTATCCAGCATAATCTCAAGGACTCTGTAAAAATTAAACATTTTGTAGAGTCCAAGAACAGAGCAGCAACTGAATGTCTTTAATATAAAATTTCAGGCACATTTATCTCATACACCTTCACTTTTGAACTTTGAAAATGGTGGAGGCTCTCTCACAGGTTTTTGAGTTTCCAGACTATTTGATTGAAGAGATGTTGACATGTGTACCAATAGAATATATCTGGAAACTGGGCACCCTCCACGAGGAATGGAACAAAATTCCATGGTTGATCGTAGGTGATGTGGACAACAATCGGGATTGTTAGGCATACTCCACCCACTCAGGAAAATGGTAGAGCACCCCTCTAACCCTTTCCTTCATGAAATTTTATCAAGAAGATGCAAAGCAAATTCCTGCTCCCTTTAGTTACTTGGCATCAACCACATGCTTGTTCTTATTTCAAAGAAATGTCAGCCACTCCAAATATAGTTTTAAATTTTGGAGAAGGCATTTATCTTAGCAAGTGCAGATTCTGAAATATTTGAGAACTTTCAATTACACCATCAAATTTTCAAAAATTCTCTTTTTCAAATTTGGATTTTGAAATATTTTAGAAATCCAAAGTATATCATCAAATTTTCAAAAATTATTTTTCCTTGATACAAATTCTTAAATATGTCGAAAATGTTCAGTACACCATAGGAGTTAAACTTCCTCAAAATAGTTCTCTGAACATCATGGATGGCTAAGACTTGGTTTCCATAGGAACTGCAATAATGCTACAATAATTTTCCCCATAGGAGTTGTCCAAAGTGGAATTTGACCCTAGTTGTCAATTTTAACAGGTATTTACATGGTTGAAACAATTTCAAGATGCATAGATGTTTGGCCTATCTAACTTAATAATGGGCATTTTTAGAAAAGCATTTGAAATTCTGGTTACAAATCATGTTAATATTATGAATTAAAAATAGTTGTACAATGTTTTTCTGAGTTCTGGTGCAACAATAAATCAACTCTCAAATTTTTTTTAGTAATATGTTTTATTTCTAGTTTCAGTTCCATTTGAGGAATCCACCGATAGTACATTTTGAATCAAAGTGTTTCATCCAAATAGTAATATTTCTTCATGCTTTTTGGAGCTTTGAATTGAAATTTCATACTTTGCTTCCTTGCTCTTTTTTTTATAATAACCAATATGTTTGTGGAATTTTACTTACTTTTTCATTTATTTATGTGCAAAAACAGATGGAGTTGTTTTATAAAGTTGCTACTGGTAAATAAAATTATATCATTGGCGTGGTCTAGTGTCGAGAAGGTTTTACATTTGTTGAAATTCATGATAAAGTCGTGGATGATGAAATCATTGGATACCATTTTGATTTTATCTAGGATGGAACAAGTTTAAATCCAAAGCAAGAGAAAAAATGGAAAGTTTGTACAACACTTGTAGGAATCAAGAGGAAACGAGGCACATTTGATGTGGAAGAACAGTGTTCAAATGTAGTGAAAACAATACCAATCTTTGAAAACATTGAAGTGAATGTGGAGGGACCTATGCATAAACAACCAAGAGTTGAAAATATGTCTTTGTCAATGGAACAAGCCATATTTTTTGATCCTAGTGTATTGGCATCTTGGGAAAAAAAAGTTAAAAGTTTAATGGAAGAGTTTGTCAATGAGAAAATTACTCTCAAAGTATATTCAGAAAAGGGAGAATCTAAAATAAAGATCCATTGTGAAATTTGTGGCATTGATTATGGAACAGGTGATGTATCCTTGGCAGCACAAACAACACGCAACTTCAAAAACCATCATATGAAAACAGGGGCCCATCAACAACGCCTATCAATGCCAAGTGGTAGTGAAATTCCTTCATGTAATGAAGTACAACAGATAGTGATGGTTGGAGATCAATTTCATATTGATCAAGCAATCAAACTTCTAGATGATTTCAACAAGACACAAGAGCCTAATTTGTTCAAGGTGGTGGAAGCAACACTTGCAGACTATAAGGACATGAAAAAAGTGAGAGTGGAATGTACACGATGCAATAAATGGTTTTGTTTAGTGTCGAAAAGTGGTAATATTGTCAGTTCTCTAAATGAACACATGAAATCAAAGAAGCACACTACTACTACTACAAATGAGGGTTCACATGAGGAGATTGGGTTGAGGAGTGGCACGGTTTGGAGACCCAAAAATCCTACCAATGATAAGTTCCAACAAAGTTTGATTAGGTTCTCGGTCCCATTATCACCATCAATATTACATAAGGGTTCTACAAGTGCAGATCCTTCTACTTCAGGTATGTTAATTAACAACTTAGACTAAACTTGAATATGAATTTGTATATTATTTTATTTATCTTACTTCAAATTTATTTGTTTGTTGTCATCTTATTACAGCTCAATGATCTCCCTTTTTACTACAATGTTGGGGGTATTGGTATCCTTATATTGATAGAAATGGGGAGAGATTGGAAACAAAGGTCCTAATGGATGATCAAAGGGGTGGAAAATTATGGGCCATAGAGAAGCATACCAAGATCATGTTATGTTATGAGGGTATTGAATGTCGTATTGATGGTACATATAGGCATATTTATTGCCATAGGGTTTCTGAAACAGGGATCCCATTTGATTCATTAACATGCAACTTTTGTAAGTTGGTTCCAGAATGTGATGACTTTGGGATGCAATTATATCATGAATCAATGTGCACCAATAAAAGAAGTGAACGAAATACATGAAAAGGAATAAGACTCAACTATTTGACTCACAATGAATTGAAGAATGTTGCAAGGGTCACAAATTCTAACCATACATTAACAATGTGATCTCTTTAGCGGGAGATGACAAAGGTTTCTACACTCTCTATTAGAATGAGATCCCTAAAGGAAAAGTTGTTTGAATCAACAGAAAGGAAGGATGTCTTTAGGTTTTGCAAGGATGTGTGTGAGGCACATAACCAAGGAAAATTACAAGGTAAAGATGAAGTTTGGGAATTTTTCAAGGATATTTTTCATAACTTGATGCATGCAAAAGCAGGGAGAAGGTATAATACATCCACAAAATCCCTTTATGAGATGATCAAGTTATGGGGAGGCCCTAGATTACATAGCTTTATTAGCTTGAATCTAGATGGTCCTTCAATATCTACGACTTTAAGGCAAGTTAGAAAGTCATTAGCATATATCCCAGTGGAGCACAAGCATATTTTTGAGGCGATAGGAAAATTTTATGCTTCTTATAAAGCCAAGCATGGTATAGATGGCCCAATTCCTGTGTTTCTCGCTAAAGATGAAACTGTTGTTGTCAGGCCAGGCAGTAACTCTCCAAATGCAGAAAAACTGATTGGTGTATTATTCCATAGCCAACCCATTGTTATATACAATAGGGAGTGATTGTTCAGTTCATCTCCCGATGACTGTTCACCTTCCCAATTTATTTATTTACATAAAATTCCCAATCATCAAGATTAGGTGTCAACATTCCCCCCCTTAATCTGAAGGGATGTTGGTGAGTCCAAGCATCATTCTGAATCGTTCAAGCTTTTCCTTTCCAAGTGCTTTGGTGAAGATGTCTGCAATTTTCTCATTTGTGGAACAATGACGGAGATGGATTGTTTTGGCCTCAACATGATGTTGAATCAGATGATATTTAGTATTGATATGCTTTGTTCAATCATGGAACTTTGGGTTCTTGGCCAGTTTTATTGCAGAGGTGTTATTAATCATGAGTGGAGTTGATTGTACTTGTTTTACCTGCAAATCTTCAAGAATTTTCCTGAGCCACACAATTTCTTTCGTTGCTTCAGCTGTTGCCACGTATTCTGCTTCTGTTGTGGAATCTGTTGGAACTGATTGTTTGCGTGATCTCCAGGAGACAGCTCCTGATCCAAGACTCATAACATATCCTGAGGTAGATACCCCAGTTTCTTTGTCTCCATCGAAGTCTGAATCAGAGTATCCAATCAAGCTGAAGTCGTCCACCTGTGTATACTTGATTCCAAGGTCTTGAGTTCCCTTCAAGTACCTTAGAACTCTTTTTGCAGCAGACCAATGTCCCTCACAAGGGTTTTGCATGAACCTGGAGAGGATTCCAACAGTAAATGAAATGTCTGGTCTGGTAGTAGTGAGGTAGATGAGACTTCCTACAAGCTGTCTATACTTTGTTGCATCCTCAAATTCCTTTCCTTCAATAGATGTGAGCTTTAAGTTTTGTTCCATTGGAGTAGAAAGAGGATTGCACTCTGTCATGCCAAATCTGTTTAACAAATCTCCAATGTATTTCTTTTGAGAAAGAAATATGGATTTTGGATGTTGGGTTACTTCAATGCCAAGATAGTAATGAACATAGCCCAAATCAGTCATTTCAAAACTTTTCCCCAATTCCTTCTTTATGGATGCAAGGTAGCTTTCATTGTTCCCTGTCATTAAAAGATCATCTACATATACCACAAGATACACAATTGTTTTGCCAACTTTCTTGACAAATAAAGTTGCATCATCAAGATCAAAATGATTGAAGTTGAGTTTCAGAAGATGCTCAGTTAGTTTTTCGTACCAGGCTCGCGATGCTTGTTTGAGGCGATACAAGGATTTCACAAGTTTGCATACTTTATGTTCATGTCCTTTCACAGCAAATCCTTCAAGCTGGGACATAAAAACATTCTCTTTTAGATCTCCATTCAAGAAGGCAGTTTTTACATCCATTTGATGGAATTTCCAACCGTTCTGAGCTGCTAGTGCAAAGAGTGTCCGGATGGTAGCCCATTTTGCTGTGGGGGAAAATGTTTCCTCATAACCGACCCCTTCCTTCTGTGCAAAACCTTTTGCCACAAGCCTAGCTTTGTGCTTGTCAAGTGAGCCATCAGCTTTGTACTTGTTCTTGTAGACCCACTTGCAGCCAATTGGTTTGGTTCCAAATGGAGGATCAGCCAGCTTCCAAGTGCCATTCTTTATGAGAGCATCATACTCCTTTTGCATCGCTTCTTTCCATTCATCATGAGAAGCAGCTTCTTTGAAGGAAGTTGGTTCAAAATCTGTAGACAAGTTCAATTCACAATCATAAGTAACATCCATATCAACAGGTGAATTAGAGTTATCTACATCACCTCCATTTTGTCGGTTTGAATTTCTGGTTCCTGTTTTTCCAATTTCATCAGGATGAACACTTTCAAGTGTCTTTGTCAGCCACTTTGGGGGACCTTTCTGAGATGGTCCAGGCTACTCTGTTGATTGAGTTGGGACTAAATCAAGATTGAGTCTCCCAATTCTATCAATTACATCACTTAAAGCATCATCCGTTGTTGGAGTTTCATGCAGGGGAGATTGTTCTTCAGAAGAAGATTCCACATGTTGATCTAGTATAGGAATCCCCCTTCAAGATGTGGAATCTGATTATCAAATTCTTGAAATGATTTTGTTTTTGCGAATCTATCCAAGCGATCAAGTTGCCGCTCAACAACATTGTCAGATTTGGATGATTCAAGAAAAATTACATCTCTAGATACAACAAACTTTTTATTTACTTCATCATAGAGACGGTATGCTTTGGAGGTGTTTGAATACCCCAGGAAGATACACTTACGACTTCTAGCACCAAGTTTGTTTCTATGTACCTTTGGTATCAAAGCATAACAGGTGGAACCAAAGATCCTGAGATGTTTTACCGAAGGAACATGTCCATACCACAATTCATAAGGAGTCTTGTTTCTTATAGCATTAGATGGACATCTATTCTTTATATATGCAGCACATAGAACAGCATCAGCCCAAAACATTATCTTTACATTTTTGAAGAAAAGCATGGATCATACCATATTCAAGATTGTTCTATTCATTCTTTCAGCTACACCATTCTGTTGGGGATTATAAGGCACAGTTGTTTGATGTTTTATCCCATGTCGGCGAAGATAGTTTTCAAATTCATTTGATGTATATTCTTTTCCATTATTAGTGCGAATAGACCCAATATGAGATTGTGCATCATTTTCAATCCATTTATGAAAATTCTTGAATGTTTGAAAGGCATCAGATTTGTTCTTCAATAAAAAAACCCAACACATTCTGGTGTAATCATCAATAAATGTCATGATATATTTATTTCCATTTGCAGAAGGAACATGCATTGGACCACATAAATGAGTTCAAGCTTCCTATGTTCTCTTGAATGTGACTCATGAAAAGACTGTTTGCTATGCTTTCCTAGAATGCAAGCATCACATTGCTTATGTTTCCTAGGAATTGTAGGCAAACCAGCAACACCATTTTTCTTCAATAAGCGGAGACTGTCATAGTTTAAATGTCCAAATCTAGCATGCCATAATAAACTTGATGGAAGTGTACCTTCTTCATGATGAGAAATATATGAGAAATGTTGTGCATGAGCAGAGGTTCCTTGCAGTTTGAGAAGTCTTTCTTCTTCTATTCCCCTCATGACAAGTGAGTGGTCAGATGCTTTTCTTACCTCAAGATTGCCATCAAACATATGAATGGAGTGACCTTGCTGGCGGATGTGAACCAAGGATAGCAAGTTTCTCTTGAGCTGTGGGAGATATAGAACATGATCCAAAAGAAAGTCTAGAAGACCAGGCAGTTTAAGCCTGATTGTGCCAAGCCCTGATGGCTTGATTTTTGACTGATCTGTAAAGTATATTGCTCCATCAACATTGTCAGTGAAATCTTCAAAAAAATATTTCCTATGAGTCATATGACAGGTTGCTCCTGAATCAAGCAACCAATCATTTTTTGAAGAAGCAAGTGAAGCATTAAACAAATCTTCATTTACTCCAATGTTACATTGTGCCTCAATATAGTGAGCGGATTCAGGTGCTTTACCTTTGTCTGTATCATCAGTTTTACCTTTCTGCTGGTTTCTTTTCTACTCAATTTTGTCCCATGGTAGCTTGCATGTAGAAGCATCATGTGATCCATTTCGTTTGCAGCGAATGCAATGCAGATCTACCTTTTCTCCTTGAGAATGTCTGCCCCCCCTGCCTCTGAAATATCTTCCTCTTCCTCTTCGTCCACCTCTTCCTCTTGTAGAGTCTTGAGCAGGATGCTTTTCTTTATGAGCAAGGCACACAGTCTCTTCAGAAGATTCAGGGACTATCTTCTTTCCAAAGGCTTTCTCTCTTTCAGCAAACTTTTTCACAAGAGAGTCAAAGGTTATATCTTTAAGATTTCCATTTGCTTGTAAAGACTCAAGATAATTGGAGTAAGTAGGATAGAGTGCCTTGAGAAAAGCAATAAGAGGGATATCCAGCTCAACCTTAGTGGATTTGATATCATGCATTATGGATTTTACTTCAGATGCAAGAGCAAGAGGATCATCATTTTTCAGTTCAAGAGTGAAGAGTTTAATCATGAGCTGAACAACTTCAAGTGCAGAATGTGAGTCATAGAGTTCTTTCAGCTTTTGTAAAGCTTCAAAGGCAGTTGAATATGATGAAATATGGCGACTTACTTCTTCATTTACAGAAGTTGCGATTAATGCATAGGCTTTGCTGTTCTTGTTTTCCCAAATGACGAGCTCTTTGTCTGATGTAGGTTGCACTGGGTCATTGTCTCCTTCTCCGACACACACTCCCTTCCACAACTCAATGAAGTTGAGGGTGTGTTTTATCATCCAGGACCATTCAGGGTAGTTCTCCTTGCCAGTGAGAACTATTCCTACCATAGAGATGATTGAATGCATTCTTAAAAAAAAACTTCTGTTGATAGAAAAAAATACTTCTGCTGATACACAGTGAAATTGTACTCAAAAGGGCAAAAAAAAATTCAAATAATTTTATGTACTGTTTCTTCAAATCCCTCCAACGATCCTCATATAATATATCCACCATATTCCATATGTATAGGCTATTTTAATACCGTCATGATCCATTCATGAGACAACCTCCCTTTCTGCTTACAATATAATATGATGTGTTTAAATCCTTAACAGTACCACATTTGTAATATACAAAACCCAATCATAAACAAAAGCTAAAAAAAGGGCACCACGGGATCATATCAAAGCCTCAATGCTACTTACATCAGATAAATTCATGATCCACCAAGAAGGTCAATGTTATCAGCTATATTATAAACAGCCAGACGTTTCCAACTAGAACCAAAGAGCTGTTCACCGCCTATGGAAAATGTCAATGCCCATGATAGAATCACCGTTTGCTTTAATGAACACAACGGAAGCTAATGGGCCTCACTATGGAGAACCGCCAGGAGTGTCAAATGGTCACGGCGCAAAAGATCGAACAATAACTAAGCATGCTGTTTTTTTTTTGTAATAATTGAAAATTCAATTATTGGTTTAGAAATGTTCGATATACAACTGCATCGAAGGAAATTTTGCGAAGAGTGGATACAACTGAAGCCACAGCAGACAGACATGGTGCGTCCAAGGTGCCTAAAGGTCACAAAACGAGAGATCCATCAGATTCTACAGCGAACCAAGCCCGCGTGACCTGTCGCGTAGCACAGTTAAGGTTCTACCCTAGCCGCCACCGCGCTTCTGATAGTCATGTCAGGCTTATACAAACACCGTTGTATACACTATAAATCCAATGGCTGAACCGACTCATTCAAACAGCGTCCAAGGCATATACAAACAGCGCGTTCAAAACATAAACATAAATGCGACTTCAGCTTTAATTCAACAGCGCGTTAATATGACTTCAGATTTTCAAAGGAGCCTTTTATCTTTCAAGGAGTTCAGAGAATTGAATAAAATAGCAGATACCAGCTTTAATGCACTGCACATTGAGAACGATGACACCACTACGCATTCACCATTCCAAATCTCCGTTCTGGAACCCATTCTCGGTGGAACCTCCATGTCGTTCTTTCAACGCTTCAAAAACCAGCACTCACGGTGGACGCTCAACGTAGCTCTCAATTGATAGCTGGAGGCAGAGCAGCGCTCAGGACAGAATAATCAGGTGAATGCAATGCAATGGAGGCAGCGCATTTTAGGACAGAGGCAGTGGCAGAGATGAAGGGAGTTACAACTATTTTTAGAACTGGCTCTGATACCATGTCAGGCCAGGCAGTAACTCTCCAAATGCAGAAAAACTGATTGGTGTATTATTCCATAGGTAACCCATTGTTATATACAATAGGGAGTGATTGTTCAGTTCATCTCCTGATGACTGTTCACCTTCCCAATTTATTTATTTACATAAAATTCCCAATCATGAAGAGTAGGTGTCAACAGTTGTGAAAAAATATGTTAGGTTGATAGTAAAAAGTGATACACTAGTGGGGTTTTGTGGTACGAAAGAAGAACATCAATGCCAATCACATTTCTTGGTGAGAGTTGGTGACGGAGCTGTAGGCTATGAGATTATAACATATTCTTTTAAGAACAATGTTATTGGCCATTACGCATGTGTTATTATTGCAAACCCTTTACATGAAAGGCTTCCTCGTTTGGTTGTGGTTGTTCATCCAACATGCAATAGGGTTAATGCAAATTTTGTTTATCAACAATGGGAAAAGGTAGAATCTATGTGGAAGAAACACGTGGAAAATAATTTGGGACCTACTGTTGGTCATTCCTCAGATGGGGATAGCAAAAGAAGACAATTTATGTTGAAGGATTATTCTTCAACATCAGGTCTTCGATATCAAACTCCTTGGGAAGGGTGGAGGCTAACCGGGTTGTACAATGGTTGCAATGTAGCAGCATTGCATGACCAAGATTACATCCACAATGGAAAAAAGCTAGTGAATCCTTTGTTTAGCGCTTGATGAGAATTGGTTTTAGGAAATGATTACATAAGCTTTGGTCATGTTAGAATGGTTTATCACACTTTTAAAGTGGACGATCACAAGCTTAAGGGTGAAGATATAGGGAGGATGGATTGACAAAATTGGGCATCCGAACAATGCATTGCTTCAAGGCATGTTCAGAGGTGTTTGAAAGAGTTGAAAAGTACACCAAGTGGAAATTTAGAGAGGACACTAGCTACAGAGACTTATCTAATGATTATTGTTGACTACATTGACATCTTTATGTCTCATAGTTTGAGCCTTTGGGAAAGGGTGTGAAATGCTTCATGAGTTCATCATTTCTTCACATTATGGTTATTTTGGGTACAGAAACAATCTCATACTAATGTCAACATAAATTTCATCAGCAGAGAAGCATATCAAGATGTGAAAATTTCTTGCCATTTTGCAGTTTTGTTGATGAGATTGTTTTGAGATCATTACTCTAACTTTCCATGTGTTTTGCACTTGACTGGGTCAGATGTATGTGAGAACTTCTTTAGTAAAGTTGGTGGGATGGTTAGAGTGGAGAGGGCCTATGATTTCACTGACTTGCTTCATGTTGTTGGAACCCTTAATAGAGTTGTTGAAGAAGAATCAAATCCCCAAGGGCTTCATTTTAATAAATCTCATAAGAAGCAAGAAAGCATTTGGAATAGATTGCACCAAGAAATAATATAAAACATTGATATATTGTCACAATATGATTCAATATCCACAGACGCTAAAATTGCAGAAGCCCTTGAGATTGGATTGAAGGATGCACAAGACATTTTATCAACTCTTGGAATGCAACCAAAAAATTACACTCAATCTTCTTGGTGGGTTAAACCATGGACAGAGGAACAAAATTATCCAACATTCCAAATTGTGGATGAAGTAGTTGATGCTTCTCCACCGAGTTGTTCCAACTCTATATTCCAATCTTCATCATCATTGGTACAGAATGAAAGTGAATTGCAAATAATGGAAAGTGAGTGGCGACACGAGTTGGATGAAATTTTAGATTCCATTGATGAAAATGGAAGCAAAACGATAAAGCCAGTTGTGGATCTTGATGGTAAGGATATGTTTAAAGCATGTTTGGTTAGTCAGTTGAATGGAAATCCAACATTATCAAAAGATAGGTTGACAAAAGTGAGAAATGGGGTCTACTTTAGGCAAGATGGGAAGGCTCCACAAAAGGGTGTTTCAATTGGCTTTGGAATTGGATCAGATTGTGGGGTGTTGTTTGAAAGCAACTCAATTCCCCCCACTAAACATACTGCAAGAAAAGGTGTTCCTCGAAGTACAAAACAAGGTGTTTCTTATGGAACATGGTACATTGGAAGGGTTCAAAGAATAAGGAAGAAAGATGGTAATAGGGTGTTTGATTACCATAATGACATTGACCTTTTGGATAGATTAGAAGGCATCGAGCTTCAATTATGTTGGTATAGTAGAATAAAGGGGAAATGCATGTATAAGTATGATTTGACAGATCATGCATTTGTACAACTTGAATCTGTTATAGCAATCGCAAACTTATCATACAATGCTAGGAATGATACATACAAATTAGAAGAATGTGATTACAAAGTTTTTTCAGATTTTGTGAAAAATTTGAACAAGGTAGATTTTCAAAACATTCTACTTTCTCTTTCCTTATGTATTTCCATATGTTGGATCATTTATAAATAATTATTGGTTGTATTTTTGTTGATTTGTTCATATGAATCTGATGTTAATTTTGTACTTTTTGGTTTTAGGTCTAGTGAATAGTTCAAATGGTGAATGTTCGGGACGTGGTTTGGGATAACTCAACCTTTTTTTGCTACCTGCTTTTTGGTGTAAGTTTCTTTCACTAGTCATTCATCCTTTTGTAGTTGTGTTTCATTCAAATGTTAATTTGGTCCCTCTGAAGTTGGTCCATTTAATCATGAAAAACAAGAAGAGGTGGTTCCTTTTTCATGAATATGTTTTGTGGATAAGTATGTGGTTCTTCTCACTAATGTTAACATTTTCCTTGAATTTTTAGATTAATGGTTCGCTTGCTAGAAAGGATATCAAGGATTTGATGGCATGAGCTTCAGTCATGATGGTTTTTGCTCACTCAAGTCAACAAATTTACACCATAGCAACGTCTAACACATGAAGTGCATTTTATTTTGAATGTTTATGTGGTAGTTGGCTTTCCTATTTTTTAAATTGGACATATAAATTAGAGTCTGTAGTTCAAATGTGCCATCAAAGTCTTTTTGGAAGTATTTATGTTTTGGCCATCTGCATGGGGTCTACAACAGTTAAATTGCATTTGGTTATTATTGTCAATTGAGTCCTCAATCATATTTTGGGCATTTCCTTTAAGTGCTTTCATTAAACGACATTAACATTAATTACTATCTATAAAGGCTTTTGGACATGTGATGGTAGTTTTTTTCTAAATTATTTGCAACTTTATTGAGATATGTGCTTCTGGTAGGTTATTTGGGTGATGGCACTTTGCTTTCTTATTTTTTCCTACATTGATATACATGTGTTTCATGGGCCTTACAATGTGTGCGTACGATCCAAGGGCTATTTTAAGGTGAATGGTATCTAACTTTTTGCAACTTTTGGATTGACAAGAATTTGATAGGGTGAATGGTATGCAAATTTTAATTGATTTTATTTTTCCAAAGAAAGAATGCATATGTTTCTATTTCATGGTTTGGAAAAGGAAAATACATAGCAAAGTGCTTATAGCATGACATATCACCTCCAAAAAGGAAAATAAGGCCACTTTGTGGCTACTTTTCACAAGCTTTCATACAGAATATACCTATGATCTCTCCCGGGAACATAACTAGAAGAAAAAATATGTGTTGTTGAGTGAGGCAGGTTGTCAATGGGAGGTGATGTAGAGCTAGTTCCCAGTTTTCTGTTGCTTATTGGTCTCTCCATTATCCCAGAATCTCCAAGATGGCTGGTAAGATTTTAGAATTCTTGAATTTATGTTTAAGGTCAGGATCACGCTCAGTTATGGCTTCCTTATCAATTTTGGAGGGGTTTGATTGTTCAATAGTTATTGAATGCTTTGTGTTTGTATTTTTAGCAAACCAAAATTGGAATCGAAAATAGGGTGGCGAAGCCCAACAGGCCCATGGCTAGCAAAGGTATTTTACAGTATTCTGCTGTCCAAAAGGATTGGAATCTAACCCTTGGACTGTAACACATTCTTCTTGTATGTGTTCAACCACTTATCAATTTATCTTATTTATGGGTACGATGTGATTATGTTACAAGAGATACAGTGTGCTTATGTTATAAACAAAATATATTTATATGGGTTTATTTTGCAGGCTCTATACAAACATTCATTCTTTGAAGCCCAAATTGAAGAGTAAAGTGGCAATTTCAGAGTCTATTACTTTAAATGAAGGCCAAAGAAATACCAGTGTGACCTCTCCTACTCCACTTCTACCATTCCAAACAAATATGAGAATAATATTCAAGATCCAAGCATAAATGTCGCTTCAACAAAAGCTATAGGATTTGGTGCATCAACATTTCACAAGAAGAAGGATCTAGCTTCTACCAGAGTGCACATTGACAAGAAAAAACTAGATTCAATTTAGGAGGGCATGGTAGATTCTGAATTGTATGATATGTATTTTTCAACTATAACATATGAATATTCTAACACTAGGCTTTGTAATTTTTCTTAACAGTGGTATTAGGTTTTTCACAATAGTCATAGGTTTTCTCTAGTGCTTTTACAAAGCTTTTTATGACCAATGCTTAACAAGTTGACTTGGCTCTAGGTCTATGGAGTTGTTTCATAGATTCAATTTATTCTAGCATGATGATATGCAGGTGTTTGTTGTAGCATGGTTTCTTTTGGGCTACAAAGGCCATCTAAAACCTCTTTGTTGATGCATTTCTAGTTCAAAGATGGATTGCAATCAATGTTATTTTGGTTATATGCATCTTTACTTGTTATATATATGAGAAACTTTTCATATTTGTGTATAACAGTTTAGATTCATATTGATGTACATGAATATTTACATTTTTTTTTTAAATGAATATTTATGTAACTTTTGGTTCAATGGTGTTTTGGTTTGGTTTTTCTCTGACTATCATTTTTAGGGTCAACTGGTTTGATGATTGGTCCAATTTTGATAACGTTGGTTCATTGTCCATTGATCATTTTCAGTTTTAACTTTTGAGTCTTGATTTTTTAAACTAATGACCTTAGACCAAGTCTTTGACTCATCACCTTTTAGTATTTCTGAGTTTGAGTAATTTTAATTTACTAGTCTAATATTTAGACTTTAGTATCTACTATTGAATCATTTATGATGTGTGAATAAATATATTTCGTTATTGAATTTAAATTTAAATCATGTTTATAACACACACACACACATAACCTGACATCCCCCTATCCCCTTGAATCTTGGAAACTAAGTGGAACATTAGTCGTAATTGCTTGATATTTGTTCACTATGAATGCTACCTCTTGGGTATGACTTTGTAGTATTGATTTTAGTGTCATGGTTGAGTGTATTGGTTGATGGGAGATGTTGTTGATGATGCCACTTTGAGTTTATAGACCCAACCTTTATGACAAGCTTCATATGTGGAATCCTAAGTTTTATAAGAAGGCTAAATAATTAGTCTTCATAGAACATCTGAAAATGAAATCTAAAATGTTCACCAATGCACTCATGTTCCTGTAAGTTTTTTCTAGGGGTCAACCCTAACTCTTGAGCATTTAAGGAGTGTTACATTACTCCTTAAGCTCACCCAAGAATTCTATCAATCTTCCTTAGACTTCATTCTTGAGTTAAGCATAGATCTGGGCAAAAGAGCTATGGCAATGTATTGTGGATTGGCTGGAATAGTGAAATATTTGATCTCTACCTTATGGAATCCTCATACCCTATCTAATGAGAATCTTGAAGGTTTTTGTTCTACTTTGGAGTCTTGGAGTGCAGAATTTAGATATGACCATTTATATGCTTATGGGCCAACTCCTCAATGTTTATACTTGCTTGGATGAGGAATTATTATTATGAATTGTCTTCAGTAAAATAGACCTTGGAAATCTGAAATTGACATCCATAGGCCATATTTGGGTTATCTTGAAAATATGAAATCAACGTGCTTAATTAAGATTGGTAGTATATATATGTGTTTATTTATGTATGTATTCAAATTGGGATGAAAATCCAAGTCCAATCCTTTTTGGGACAACATGTATGTTCGCCTATCATGTACATATAGGTATTTTTCTCTGACAAAATACACACATGCAGCCTAGAAAACTGTAGTTGATGGGCCATGAGTTGGAGTGCAGGTTGGTCATGGAAGATTGGATGTGTCCTCATCCAAGTCTTGCAAGCATAATTATGTATGTATCCTTAAGCTAAGGGAGAACATCCCATTACAACAAGGGAGAGCATCCCATTACAACGATAATGTAATGGGTGTTAGCACCAAGAACTTCATGGATGAAATGACAAATTTTTACACAGGGTTGAGAGCTTGTAAGTATTTCTTTGGTCTTATTGTGGTCTTGCTACAGGTTGGCTACGCATGTACTTACATAGCTAAATAGGCCATCATATCATGGAACTTCTCACTCAAAAAGGAATAAGAGTCACACCAGACCTCTTTCTCCTCGTCAGAGTATCTAATAGAGACTATTTTGTGATGGTTTTGGAGGCTTTTCGTGGGCTTTTATTTTGGTAAAAATTGGGCATCACCGTGGCATCACCCAAACCTAGAAATGAATTTGCATTGTGGGAGTCTACTTCCAATGCTCTTATGCCCCTGGATCTGAAGCAAATAAACAAGCTTAGTATGCAATTGAGATTAAGCTCTCTTTAGCCCTGCTCATGATCCTTTGTAGCTCTTGGGGAAGCAAATAAACAAGTTTAGAATGCAATTGAGAGTAAGCTATCTATAGTTCTGCTTATGATCCTTTGTATCTCTAGGTGATTGTATCTATAGTAGATTTTAGTCATTGATAGGTTAATTCAGGTCTTGGAAATCTAATGTCATTAAAGACTTTTCCTTGACTACCACCTTATCCAATGACTGGAACTTGCTATGCTCAATCCTAGAATTGCCTAAGTTGATTTATGATATGGTGGATTAGTGAAGGAATTTTCCTATAGGTGTTAAAGTTTCAAGGCCAATAAGGATTTTTCCTCTCAAATTGGTATCAAAACGAATTTTATACTTATGGGCCAACTCCTCAATGTTTATAATTTCTTGGATGAGGAATTATTATTATGAATTATCTTTGATAAAATAGACCTTGGAAATATGAAATTGACATCCATAGGCCACATTTGGGTTAGCTTGAAAATATGAAATCAACGTGCCTAATTAAGATTGGTAGTATATATATGTGTGTATTTATGTATGTATTCAAATTGGGATGAAAATCCAAGTCCAATCCTTTTTGGGACAACATGTATGTTCACCTCTCATGTATATATAGGTATTTTTCTCTGACAAAATACACACACATGCAGCCTAGAAAACTGTAGTTGATGGGCCATGAGTTGGAGTGCAGGTTGGTCATGGAAGATTGGATGTGTCCTCATCCAAGGCTTGCAAGCATAATTATGTATGTATCCTTAAGCTAAGGGAGAGCATCCCATTACAACAAGGGAGAGCATCCCATTACAATGATAATGTAATGGGTGTTAGCACCAAGAACTTCATGGATGAAATGAAAAATTTGTACATATGCTTGAGGGCTTGTAAGTATTTCTTTGGTCTTGTTGTGGTCTTGCTACAGGTTGGCTACGCATGTACTTACATAGCTAAATAGGCCATCATATCATGGAACTTCTCACTCAAAAAGGAATAAGAGTCACACCAGACCTCTTTCTCCTCGTCAGAGTATCTAATAGAGACTATTCTGTGATGGTTTCGGAGGCTTTTCGTGGGCTTTTCTTTTGGTAAAAATTGGGCATCACCGTGGCATCACCCAGACCTGGAAATGAATTTGCATTGTGGGAGTCTACTTCCAATGCTCTTATGCCCCTAGATCTGAAGCAAATAAACAAGCTTAGTATGCAATTGAAATTAAGCTCTCTTTAGCCCTACTCATGATCCTTTGTAGGTTCTGGGGAAGCAAATAAACAAGTTTAGAATGAAATTGAGAGTAAGCTCTCTATAGTTCTTCTTATGATCCTTTGTAGCTCTAGGTGATTGTATCTATAGTAGATTTTAGTCGTTGATAGGTTAATTCAGGTCTTGGAACCCTTAAAGCATCTTAAAAATTAAAAATAAACAATTCCCACATTTTTTATATCTGTTTTACTGTTGGAGTGGGTCCTAAAGCTATTTTTTTGTGTTTAACCTTGAATGCTTTTGATTTAGTGGTGCATGATTTGTTGATTTGAAATCTGGGGCTATAGATTTTATGCCTCGAAACTCTGCTCCCTTGGAATTTTGGAATCTATTTCCTTGTGACTTATTATACTATTTCAAACTGGTACAAATTTGTGATAGAATCGCTCTTTCTCCCATTGATAAATCTGTAGAATTTGATGAAAAATTTGTTTCCCCCTACCTCCAAATACTCTGTCACGTTTTTTTCATAGTTCTTCAATTCATGCATTTGGATTTTTCTATCCTTCCTGTAAAGTCATTCATAAGGTTGCCATCCTCATCCCGAATCTCAATGACTTCACATCCACGTACATACTAGAGCCCAAACCTTTCTAGGACACTTAATTTTGATGCTTCCTCACCACTAAGCGGCTCTAAAAAAGGACATACAGATAAAAAAAAGATAACATCATGTTCCTTGAGCCCATTCCATTCAAACCTTATTTGTGATGTGTATCTTAAAATGTTGTATGTAACCTCTGCAGTAACAACAGATGGTTTCACCTCTCCAATGTTTGGTTGCTTTACTTTGGTGATTTTTAACACCTTGATTGGAACATCTGTCCTAGACCATGCTCGAAAGCGAGTTTCTCCCTCATTATTAATATATTCTACCAGTCGAGGCAACACATCTTAGATATCTTCTTGAATTTCATATGTCAATTCCAAGTGAAAAAGATTGAAATTTCTTAGGAGGTAGTCATGGAGAGTTAGAAACTGTAGATTAAGTTTTGGAAGAGCCAAGAATCCTTCACCAGTGTAATTTATGTTGGATACAATGCTTTCATCCCACATGACTTGTTCATTTGGATAAAGAGGGTGATCATTTATCGCTTCCTTTTGAAACTGTCGTTTCTCAAAAGTAGAAACCATTGCCTTGGTAAGGAAATCCATTCTTTCAACACATGGATCAGTGTACTTAAGCAATTTAATCTTATTACAAATGACATCCTTAAGTTATTCTGCAAACGAAATAGAAAGCCTCTTACAAAGTTTGTTACGTTTTTCAATGGAGCCCACATTGGCCAATGCTAGATCTCAGAGCTTAGGAATTTCCTTAAAAGAAAAAAGTTGAAAAGCTTGCAGCTGAGAGCAATGAGCGAGAAAAACATCATCATCACTAAGTTGAGTGCCAACATGGTCATCTATCTATGTCTATTTTGCAACTGTTGCAACTTTCCAAGCAGGTGTCAATTGCTTTCCTCTTACAGATTGTCGAGAACCAATGTGAAAACAAAAGGAATCATGACCCCTTCTCTCTATTTTGGCTAGTACGCGTACAAGAAGGCTTGGAGGTGCATCTTTTGCAATACTCTATAAAAGAGTACAATTGGAAACTTTCACAACAACAATTTTAATAAGTTGCATAAAATCACTATTGCCTCTTACAGTTGCTTTATCATTATGTAGATCACCTCCAATTTTATCTTCACCAGTAGTTTCATCATCCTTCTCTTTATTGACATCCTGGATTAACTGCTCAAAAACCCCTGAGATTATATCTGTGTTTTCCTGTTCTAGAGTCACAACTTTCAACACCTTGAATTTTAGGCTAGGCATCCCAGCTTTAAGATATTTAAGAACCCATCTCAATCCCTCATCTCCCACATCTGCATCATAATTTTTCTGTGTCAATATCTGAGTCTTCAGTAGCTTTAGGTGATACTAAAAAGGAAGCATCTGTAGATTGTCCATTCTGCTACAAGTAGACATGAAGTAGACCACCTGCTCCTTGTATTTATGATCACTGTCTTTTGTTACGAAAATTTGGAGCTCCTGCAACCAAATGTGTTGTATTGTAACCCTTGGAAACAAATCTCTCATGTTGAGAATCAATATGGACGGTTCTGCCATATGGATCATTTGCACCCTCTGCCAAACCAGCCCACCATCCAATGTCATGTTTAATCATTCCTTGTAAACCTAGAGTACAATGATCATGTGATGGCACCAATATAGGATCTGAAGTGCATGAATAGTTCCCTGAAACAGAATTAGCCCAATTTGAAGAAGTGGAATATTTCTCAATAATGTGTAATGCCTGGATTTAGCCTCCTATTTCCTCTGAATACGGATGAAATCTTCCTTTCACCATATAATTTCTTTGCAACACCTCGAATCTAGTTCAGAAGCCCAGAATTGTGGAAACAACAGAGCCCACCCAACGCAAGAGTTTGATTGGGTTGCAGTTAACAGGATAAACTAAACCATGAGAGGTAGAAAGAAGCGGTGGTTTCTTTGATGATCTATGTTGTGATTTGGAGTGTGGTCGAGAACTAGTAGACTTGGGAGATAATTGGAGATTTGCAAACCATCATAATAATAATCCTGTATAAAATCTTGAGAGCAACTGCAACCTTAAACACCAATTTTTTTCCCATATAAATAATTTTTAACAAAAATCTATATGTGATAATAGGTCTAAGGTAAGGTTTCAGGGCCACAGGTGCAACATTGCATGGAGGACTGTTTGAAGGCCGAGAGGCCTATTGTAGGGCCTTCTCTTCAAGTTGCAGGTGCACAGAGACTAGTGCAGGTGGAGAAAAGGGTGTTAACCCTTGAACAAAGTTTGGAGCTCTTGTTGTAGCAAAACCGTGGGTTGTAGGGTGCCTTGTGTAGGTTTCCAAAGACTAAAACAATGAGTGGGAAGGCCTAGAAGGGACAACAAAAGAGAGCCAGTTGTGTGGAGAAGGGTAACATAGATTTGGAGCATAATTTAGGGAGAAATTGAAGTTTGTGAAGCTTTATTGTGAACACAGTGAAAGACACACATTTTCAGAGTAAATAGAAGGTCTTTGAGAGGAGACTAAGCACATGATCTTAGTAAACGCAAAACTCAGATTTCAATCATCAACATATTTTGGAGTTTTTCAGTACAACAGACCCTGCAAGTTTTCAATCTAACAGCGGTGAGCCCCAGTAGGCTCTCTCTCTCTCTCTCTCTCTCAATACTCTATAACTCAATACTCAATTTCTCTATAACTCAATACTCAATTCCCCCCCCCCCTCTCTCTCTCTCTCAATACTTTATAACTCAATACTCAATTTCTCTCTCTCTCTCTCTCTCTCTCTCTCTCTCTCTCTCTCTCTCTCTATATATATATATATATATATATATATATATATATATATATATACTCTATAACTCAATACTCAATTTCTCTCTCTCTCACAATACTCTATAACTCAATACTCAATTCCCCCCCCCCCTCTCTCTCTCTCTCTCAATACTCTATAACTTAATACTCAATTTCTCTCTCTCTCTCTCTCTCTCTCTCTCTCTCTCTCTCTCTCTCTCTCTCTCTCTCTCTCTCTCAATACTCTATAACTTAATACTCAATTTCTCTCTCTCTCTCTCTCTCTCTCTCTCTCTCTCTCTCTCTCTCTCTCTGTGATGAAAACGAAGGTCTTTCTACAGACTAAGCTTAGAGCTCTTTCATAGGGCTTGAACTCTACAGTTTCTTAAGACAATCTTCACTCCAATGGATTCTCTCTCTCTCTCTCTCTCTCTCTCTCTCTCTCTCTCTCTCTCTCTCTCTCTCTCTCTCTGATGAAAACGGAGGTCTTTCTACAGACTAAGCTCAGAGCTCTTTCATAGGGCTTGAACTCTACAGTTTCTTAATATTAGTGTGGAATTTTGTTTCAAACTTCTGTTTGTATTAGATACAACAAAGTTTGATCAAATGCTACATATTTTTGTTGTCTCAGAGTAAGTTCAGAGGTTCGAAAGAAAATTGTGTGCCTTCTCTTCAACTGATTTTTCCATAGCTATTTATTGCAACTTATTGTGACATATTGGTAAAATGATCATTATTCTGATAAATAATTTTTGTTTTTAGAATCGATAGCTGCTGCGAAATTATCTTTGGACATGTCAATAGTTTAACAATTTCATGTAGCAAAATCAGGGACAACTGGTTTAGCTTTGAAGATTCTATAATATATGTCATGGAAGGTCATGTGAGTCCTACTGGTCCTGCCCAATTTGAGCTTCCAAGGTTATAAGCAGATTCATGCACTTGTGCTTTTAGAAGTCCTCAAACCTCGTTGGCCTTTTATAACCTCTGGTCTGCAAGTTTTCCATAGAAGCTTTGGGATATTTGTAATCATGGTTGTATATAGAAAAAATGGTTGTTCTCTATTCTAATCTTGACACTGAGAAGACAATATTAATTGAAGTGCTATACAATAATATTAACTGAAGTGTTTATATAAACAACTAGCTTAATCCCTTGGGAAAGAATAGTGAAAGGATCATTTTCAATTTTTGGCAAAGCTTTTCTCCTATCATTTCCTCCTTGGACATTTAAGCCTGTCTTGTGAGCACCTCTATTCATGTAATCGTTATATAAAATCTTGGAAGTCTGATCCCATGCTTCTCAACTAGTTTTCAAATTTGAAAGTCCCATATCATGCTTTTCAACTGATTTTGGAATTATAGATGTTTTCTCTAGCAGAATTGTCTACATGGATGTTCTCTGGCGGGTCTTTTTTGTAAATTTGATCTTGCATAGGTTGCTTCATTATAGGGTGATAAGGATCTTGGTTCTTGGTGTTCAAGACACTACTTTAATATTTTTTAGCTTAAATTTTCAAGTGATTCTCTGATTATAGAAATTCCAAGGTCATTCCTATTTCAAGGAAGTGATATTAGTTCTTAATATTGTTTCTAGGGTCGTTTCTATTTCCTATATGATGTTAGTTCCAATGTAATCACTCATTATTTAAAATAGACCTTAAGGAGAAATCCATTATATCTAGCTTGAGTGGGCCTAATGGTTAAGAGCATGTGTTTCCTCCTAAGAGGTCACAGGTTCAAAACCAGAGGGGGTAGAGTATGTATGCCTTCATTGACTTAGCGGTCAAATCACTGTGTGGAGGTGGGTCCCTTGTCGCACAAGTAAGGGGGTCTCATACACCAATGTCGTGTCTAGCTTGGTTGTGACCTTAAAATTGGATAATCAAAATATCCTCTAGAAATTTTAGAATTGTATTTCAAAGGTATGAGAGTGCAAGGAAGCCTTGTCTTTAGTGAGGTGCATGATAAGGTAATGCTTGCCTTCAACATGTAGAAAATCTTGTAAGCATTTGCAGGTTTAATTTGGAATACATCATTGTTTTGAGCTAGCCAAATGGAGTGGATCACCTCTACAACCAAAATATTGTCTTATGTTCTAGTTGTAGTCCATTCATTTAATGCCTATGTGTTATCTCCAATCCATTGTTGCATTTTACATAGTCTATGAGTGATAGCCCATATCTCATTGGTGAGATGATAGTGAATCAAAAGGTGATTTCATGCTTTTGTGTTATTCCCTTAAGAGCGCATGTGTTGGGACTTGTCCATCCTCTTCTTCTAAGCATGTCTAGGTTGGGATTGCACCCTTGATTTGAGATTTGGGGCCCCAACCTTGGTTGTAGATAGTTTTCTTGCATCTAGAGGGTCTAGACTTGTGCTTGAACACCTTATTTGGTACAAACCTATTCATGAAGATTCATCAATTGGTTTTTCATCATCATATAGATCAATTTATATGTTATTTTATATACATGCAAATAATCAATCTTCCTAAAACACGGTTGATATTTGTGTCTCTTAGACCATTAAATGCCACAAATCATAGTTAGTTGTGCTTGAGTGTGGGTTAAATAATTGCATTGTGGGAGAACTAATATGCATTTACAATGTACATCAAAAGAAGAAATGTGAAACTAATATGCATTTACAATGTATATCAAAAGAAGAAATTTGCATTGTAGAATGCATGTGGGGTCATAAGAGAGGCATCATGTCACTATACAAAGGATATAAAAATAAAAGGGTATAAAAAATGTGAACAAAAAAATGGATACATACAATATTTAGTGAAAATAGGGGTCTTTTAAATTGGGAAGGCGTATTGGATCTACATTGGTAGGGGGTTAAATAATGTGATTTTAAGAGGTATTTTCCAATATGTAGTCAAATTAAGGGTATTGTCTAGTATGCCACGAATGCACGTGCTATGTTAGAGGTTCAGTGAGTGAAGCCCCCGTGCTGCTTCCCCAGTACTACTCTCAGTGGTTTCCTTTGATGCAACTCTTTTGGATACCATGTTAATTGTGACTGCTAGAGAGATGCTCAACAACTATTGTACTACTGGGACAGAGAGGACACTCATGGCAAGCAAATGTCAGTTTAAAAGCAAAACAACTTCAAGACAAGCTCAAGCAGCAAGTCAGGCACTTGATGGGAATGATTGTGTAATTTTGCTTAACAAGGGAGGTTGACTGACTGTGGGAACTATGCACAGCACAGTCCCAACAATCAAGGTGGAAGCCTAATGACTGGAACTGTGCAATGCGCAGTTCAGTCTAGGCCAAGGCCTCGGAGAAATTGTGCATTGCATAGTATCAGTGGCCAAGTTGGGAGACTGGATCCTTGTTATCGGGAAATCTAGTGTCTATTCAGAGTTGCTAGTCCCACTAAGACGGGTAGCTATCTTAGAAACAAATAGATTAAAGTCACTTGCTTTTCCTTTATGAGAGAGAGATGAGAAAGAAGCAGAGAATACCAACCTCAGTCTTCCGCTTGGCTCCTTGCTTGTTTCCTTTCCCCTTTGACAGAATCTCGCCACTGCTTCCTTACTTGTCCCGCTTCAAAGAGCACCTGTAGATTCACAGCAACATAATACCATAAAAGCATAGAGATATTTCACTGTAAACAATATAGGATCAGATATATATTGCCCATACAAAGGCATATATCAACACAATATTCAGAGATACACAAGAATATGGAGGAAAACTCAAATAGCTTTATTAGTAAAAGTAGTAGAACAGAGGATTACAACCACTTGGTCTGACCCAGCGCCATCCTCCCAGCTTGAAAGCCCTCTTCACCTCACACAAATCTAGATCACCCAACAATGTCTTCAAAGAGAAACCAGCAGCACCTCTTTGCAAATTACCAAATTCCAACCTTTGGATCTCTTGGATGAGGGATCCATTTATAGATATTTGCAGGGGGGTGAGTCAGCTTCTGGGATTTTTATTAGTGTCATCTCTCTGATAGTTCCTGGTTCCACATGGAGATTTTAGATCTCTTACTCATCCCTGGGTGAACTCAGAGAGGCAAGTGTCAAATGAGCAGTTTCTAGAATATTCTCTAGGTTTCCACCTAGCAAACTACTTGTGCCATTTGTTTGCTCTCGCTCATCGCACCCTATAAAAGGGCTTTCCAGTATGCATCGCACTTTTTGCATGTGGTAGGTGAGATGCATCGCACCTTTAGCACTGGGCAGTCTGTATGGTCCTGCTTTGACCAGTTCTGTGTAGCTTTTCATGGAGAACTTCTGGGAGATGATGTAATCAGCTGACCTTGCTCCTTTAGGGTATGAAACAACACTTTTAGGGACTTAGAAGCCCTTGGTTTGTGGACATATGTGATTGGGGTTGCAGTGCCAAAATATGTCTATAATAGTTGCCCCCTAAAGCGTGAGGTTGTAAATCTCTTGATGTCGGGTGAAATGCCTTATAATGAGGATCTGAGGTTTTTCTTACTAGAAGGTGACCTGTAACAAGATACAATACAATACATTATCTTCATAATATTTTCATGATCTAGCTAAGGTGGGCATTCCCATGCTCAACTTGATAAATTCATTTTCATGTACATAGGATAGATAACCGTCTGTGTGCAGACTAATGATTCTGGTAGAGCCATCATCCCTTAGTTTGGATGATTATCTGTGCAACAATGATGTACATTTGATGCCTTTATTTTCCTGATTATATCGCAGCCCGGATGGATGAAACTAGATCTGAGGTCTTCAAAACTCATTCAATCTTCACCCGAAAGTACAAGCCGATCCATGTGAAAAATATGTTCTGATGTCGAACATGGAAGGACATCGTCTGATTATCAGCCAATGATGTAAGCTGTTAACAGACGCGAGAGGAATCATCGATGATGATGATGACCCTCAAGGTACTGCAGTAAAATTCACATGGTGTGAATACATGAGTTGATGTCCAACACCACGCAAAATCTTTCGGTCGAAGGCCATTAGTGTAAACTTGTCGCCAGAAGTGAGAAACTCGCCATTGAGGCATGCATGCTTCAAAGTACTGGAAGGGTTGTCCCTAGGTCGGCTTCTTGGATAATGAGCTGATGTCAACAAGAAGTGACCCATCGTAGGATGGCATTAATGGATCCCACATCTACGACACGGAACGGAGCAAAAGATTTTGTAGAGGTGAAAACAATCTGATGATACAAGGTTCAGGGTGGCGGTCATGAATGAATGAAGCGCGAAGGTATTGTAGCAGATGAGACACAAGCTGGGTAGGTGAATTCTCTGAGCGACTTCTCTTGAACATATCAGCGACACTGAAATGGATTGGTAGCGTTAACCCCAAAAGTGGATGGTACGGTGGACCAATGGTGATATGACCGGTGAACGGAATAACCCAACCCGACTCAATCATGGTGATGGAGTGAAAGTGTCATGTTCAAGAGCGACCTACTACCAATAAATTTTCTTCAAGTTTTCTTCCCAATTTTGCCAGGCATTTCTCACCAATACCTCTTTATTTTTTTCAAGCTTGAGGAGGATAACATATGCTTGTTCTATAATTTTCCCTTTGGGCATACCCATAGCTATGTTTTAACGAGCCTAGCGACAGTGAAACTCGCTCTTGTCTGAATGGACAAGTTTGTCACTATTGTTTTAAAGAGTTTAATGACAAGGATAACTTGGTCCTTTTCAATTTTAGAGAGTCTGAAAAGAGATGGAAAGAAGACTCCAATATTCCTTTTTTGTAATATAATCCCTTAAGCCCAAAAAAGTATAAAACAATGCGAAAGGGATGACTTTTCAATAGTTTTAACGAGCCGAACAAGACAAACGCTTGATCTTTTTGTGTAATAATCCCTCAGGTCCAAAAAGGTTAAAATCTAGAAGAGGGATAACACTTACAATCAATTTAATGAGCGGGAGAGGCCAATCGCTCGGGAATCTTTTCATATTTTACGAGTCAGACGAAAAGAGCTTAAAGGAGACTCGTTTTTTGAGGAATGAGTGATGCTTTCAGATAGCAACTAGTTCCAAGTAAGGTTTGGAACTTTCCAATCATGGCAGTGTAAAAAGGTGGCTAATAGGATCACTCGTCGCAGTTGTTCCTCAAAAGGGGTAAACAATCAAATGGAGGCGAATGATCGGCAACAACAGAGTGGAGGTGATGGTAAGAACACGACTAAGGCTCAAAAGCTGATGATAATGCATTCACAATGGTTATTTACCAGAGATGGGTTCATTTTTTTTTAAATGAGCCTAAACTCTAGTGGAACATATGCTCATTGCTAGGTTTAATTTTTAACGAGCTTGAACTTCACGTAAAACTGCTCGTGCCAGTCGTATAATAAGGATGTCTCATCGATAGGTTCATTTTTTAGGGAGCTTGCACCATTCGAAATTATGCTCCAACTCCTTTTGTTATGTAAGCTAGGAATGACCAATCCTATGAGTTTAAAGGGTTAAGAACCTATAAACTAAGAAAATAAACGATCACTTTTCACTTTCATGCAAAAATTTTGCATGCCCCCAGGTATAGCGAAGTAGAGTTTCCAAGATTACCCCTTAATTTGCAGACAAAACACCTGTTCTATTGAGAAAGGCCTACCTTTTCAGGTTACCCTTCAATTTGCAGACAAAACATTTGTTCTATCGGGAAAGGCCTACCTTCTAACAGAGGTATCTTATTCCAGTCTAATCCAATTTTCCTAAACGGACGGGTGTGTCAGACCAGCCATATATCCTCTGCGGAAACCTACCTTATACCTAAAGTTTTCCTGCCGAAGCAGGCCAGGGTGCATGCCCCCTGTGTTTCAATCTTGACCACCTAATCACTCGTGCTCATCAGGTGGACGGACTAGAGATTGATGAGACATTCCTTGTGCAAAAAGACCTGTTAGGGATGGCATTTGACTATTAGCTATGTGTGATCTGGGGAATGAAAGTTGGTGTATGAGCTGGACCACTCTGCCTTCATGCGGAAAACACATTACTCGAAAGAGTGAGGAGACGATGGCTCCCGTGCTATAAATGTAGCCGCGCCCAAGGAGTAGATTGTAATCTAAAGGTCCTTGGACTACCATTATGTTCAAATAAACGGTTTTCCTTCTCAAAGTTATAGGCAAACTTGGAAGGATCCCTAACAGCCTACTGGTTCCTTTATCGAAGCCTGTCAGATATCGCATCTCAAGCAAAAGAAATGGTGAACCAAGTGCTTTCCAAGTAGTTGAGGAAAGGATACTCATAGAAGCCCCTTCATCTATGATGGTACCAACCATGACCATTTTGTAAGTTTGCACTATTATTTGAAATGGTACATTAGATGGTAAACGGGGTTTGCCTAGTAGATTCCAATCGAAGGAAACGACTAGGTTGCTTGGAGGTGGGACCGAATAAACGGCCAGATACAACTCCGACGAATTTCCTTCTTGCGGTAAAGGAATGGGCAGATTGCCCCCATGTTCATCGGAGTCTGTGTTTACGAAAAGAATTTGAACGGTGTCGTTCTCATTCTCTTCGGTGACTGTATCATCTGAAGGTAAATCTTCTGAAGTCAAGATGGGGTCAACTGCCATCTCGACCTGTTGACTTTGGTCCGATGTGGACTCAGAGGGTTTATCTTCAATGGTAGGTGCTTCGACCAACTCCAAAGGTGGTTCACTCGGATTTTCAACTAGCAATGGATTCGGCAAGAGTTTCTTGTACCCAGGAGGGAGTCGCTGTGGTGATACAGGACGATTATCCAAGACTCTTTTAGCTTCATCCAGGAAGGGACAACGGTGGAGGGCATGGTCGCCTTCACACAGTCTGCAGGGAAATTTAGATTTTCCTTTTTTCCGGTGACTTCACTTTCACTAGTTGACGGAGTACTTTCAACATGATCGTCAGAGGTTGACAATACCAGATTGTGCAACCGGGGAGACTAGTCCCTTAAGATACGTGGGATGCAAGGACAATCTCGGTGATAGTGGTCTCCTTTGTAGATGACACATGGAGATTTAGGTTTTGACAGTGTAGTGTGTGGATTTTCGCTAGACGATGCACGGTTGCCCCTTTTTGCCATTGGCTCCTTCTTCTTCTTCTCCTTCCCCTTCTTCTTCTTCTCAGTTACTTGGTTTTTAGTTTTACTATCTTTACCAAGCGAAGAGGAAGAAGGAGAGGGAGAGACAAACGAAGTAGAAGGTTTGGGGGAAACTTTGGTATCATCTAGTTGCTGATTCGATTGTTCAGGAATTATGGTGCTTTGAACAACAGAGGTCGAGAAAAGCCATACCAACAGGCCAATTGTCAGTCTTGGAAGGGACAATGTGGCCATATGAGGTGCACCAACATCTCCCCAAGAGGAGAAAGGACTAGGACTTCCCCCAAGGGGAAATCCTTGGTTGGTGGACTCCATTTTCTCAACCTAAGACAAACGAGGGAACAGTGACGTTATTCCCATTAAAATAAATTTTAGACGCTTTGAAACAACTTGCTTTTTCACTTTTCAAGAGTCGAGAAAAAGCTAAAGATGACTCTAGTCGCCTTCAATTTTTAATGAGCCTGAAGTGACAAGTGCTCAAATGGACCTTTTCCTTTAAAGAGTCTGAAAAGTAACGAAAGAGACTACTCTGGAAATCTAGATAGAGGGATTACCAAACCAATCACAAAAGTGCAGAATACTTTTTACGGTACAGCAGTCAATCTTCCCGAATGCTGTGTTCAGTGCATTGTGATCTATAGGGCAGCAGACACGGCTTCCTAAGGATAAAGGATATAGCCTATTGTGGTCTCCAAATATATACTCGACGGTACGTGGGAGCACAAATCCGTACTGGCACTTATCGTCTCAAAGAGGAGGAATCACCCAACCCACAATGAAAGCAACAGTTACCAGGCTTTACGACGCCGGAATACGTCTCTAGCCTAGACTTCTAGATGTTGTGCATTAGGTTCCAAAGCATTTTTACGTTCATTGAATTTATTTTACAGTTGATCTTTCTTAAGAAGTTTGCCTTTAAGGTTCACCGCATGATGTAGATATAAAATTCCTAAAATGCAATCTAAGATGATAAATAGTCATTTAATCTTCTTTTTGCAATGAAAATACTAGCTACTAAGGAAAGAGAAATGAAATTCTTTCAACATAGAGCAGAGAGCACACACTAGATGCACAGTCCTAAATCACAATCAACAAGCAGTCTAAATGCAAATGCACGTGCATGTATTTTTTTTCCGCTTTCTTAATGTGTGAATGACAAAAAGAACGCTAAATAAAAATATGAATTATTTCTTCTCTCAAAGCGACAGTACTAACGATTTTCTTTTCAAAAAACGAAAAGGAGACAAGACGACACTTTACGATTTTGAATTGAAAACTACTTTCGACACTTGAGATACTACTAATTCAGATCAAATACAAGAGTGACAGTACAATCGACTATCAAGAACAATAGGATTCTTTTCTTTGACTGAAAATGACACTTGCGACACTTCCAAATCAAAAGACAACAGTTCAACTAAGCTACTTCTTTGTAAAAGAGAACTGTAAATGGCGCACAATACATAAAAACATTCACAATTCTTTGTACAATGGAGGTTGGCTGATGCAAAGAAAGGGGGTTTCAACAGTGGTCTACTGATCACAGACAGCAAAACTCCTAAATAAAACTAAAGAGACTGAAGAAAAAACCAAAATCTGGAGGCAGATTTAGTCTTGTTTGATCATCGCACCTGTAACACGGGGAAACAGGGATGCATCCCACCTACTACACATGGGAGGTGTGATGCATCCAAATTGCCAAGAAGAAAAGGTGCGATGGTCCAGGGACGAGACTCTAACTTGGTTTTTGGTCACAGTTTGCAGTTTAGTCCAGGGATTTAGGCTGAGCAAATGATAGTCAGTAACTACAAAGTTCAGGGGCTGATCTAATGAGGTTACTCAAGCTACCTCTATGGAACTTAGGATGTTTGCAAGTCAATTGTTCAGTTCATAAACAAACCTGGAGATTGACTGAAGTAGCATTGATCTACTTTGCACTTGCATAGAAAATGAAGTTCGAAGGTTCGTTAACTTAACTTCAGGCTCTGTCTATGGTTTATGAATCAAACAAATAGAGACAAGCAATCAAACTAATCAATCCCCAGCGAAGTCGCCATTTTGTTATCGAGAAATATAGTGTCTATTCAAAGCTACTAGTCCCACTAAGACAGGTAGCTATCTTAGAAACAAACAGATAAAAGTCACTTGTTTTTCCTTTACGAGAGAGGGATGAGAAAGAAGCAAAGAATACCAACCTCAGTCTTCCGCTTGGCTCCTTGCTTGTTTCCTTTCCCCTTTGACAGAATCTCGCCACTGCTTCCTTACTTGTCCCGCTTCAAAGAGCACCTGTAGATTCACAGCAACATAATACCATCAAAGCATAAAGATATTTCACTATAAACAATATAGGAACAGATATATATTGACCATACAAATGCATATATCAATACAATATTCATAGATACACAAGAATATGGAGGAAAACTCAAATAGCTTTATTAGTAAAAGTAGTAGAACAGAGGATTACAACCACTTGGTCTGACCCAGAGCCATCCTCCCAGATTGAAAGCCCTCTTCACCTCACACAAATCTAGATCACCCAACAATGCCTTCAGAGAGAAACCAGCAGCACCTCTTTGCAAATTACCAAATTCCAACCTTTGGATCTCTTGGATGAGGGATCCATTTATAGATATTTGCAAGGGGGTGAGTCAGCTTCTGGGATTTTGATTAGTGTCATCTCTCTGATAGTTCCTGGTTCCACATGGAGATTTTAGATCTCTTACTCATCCCTGGGCGAACTCAGAGAGGCAAGTGTCAAATGAGCAGTTTCTAGAAGATTCTCTGGGTTTCCACCTAGCAAACTGCTTGTGCCATTTGTCTGCTCTCGCTCATCGCACCCTATAGAAGGGCTTTCCAGTATGCATCGCACTTTTTGCATGTGGAAAGTGAGATGCATCGCACCTTTAGCACTGGGCAGTCTGTATGGTCCTGCTTTGACCAGTTCTGAGTAGCTTTTCATGGAGAACTTCTGGGAGATGATGTAATCAGCTGACCTTGCTCCTTTAGGGTATGAAACAACACTTTTAGGGACTTAGAAGCCCTTGGTTTGTGGACATATGTGATTGGGTTGCAGTGACCAAATATGTCTATAACACTCCTAGAACTTCACGATGCACAGTTGGAGCCAACCCAGGCTATGCTCTATGTAATTCCAGAGGCCAAGCTAGGAGCTTGAGCCTCTAGATTGTGTAGTGCAAGTTGTGCAAGGTGAAATCCAGGCAAGGGGAACCCAAATCTACCCAAGGGAGTGTGAACAACCAAAATATTTGAAATATGGTGTGAAGATGAGTGCATATTTTATTAAGTGTAGATACATGCATGTGAATTAAGTGCAGCAATTGATTAAACAGAAGGAAAACAGAGCATGTGAGGAGAGTCGCTGCAACAACGACCATTGGTGCAAAAACAAGAAAACTAATGTGACACTTGGGAAAGGAAATCTATAACTTGAAACAACACTTCTAAAAATTAAAAAATAAAAAATAAAACTCCATCAACCATGTAGATAAACAAGTGAAACAACACTCACACAAGACAAACAACAAAAAACGACAGAAAAAGCAGCAAAAGATGACAAAAGCAAAACTCACCTAGAAAAGCGACGACGATCGCACCGAAGGCTCCTTGATCTATTCAATAATGCTATATCTCCAAGATCAAATGTGAAAATGAGCTCTAGTAGCATCGATTAAATAGATTTGGACAAATTAGGGTTTATAACATGCATGCCTAAAATCAAGGAAAAAGCAACACTTGTCAGAAGTTTTTAACAATAGCGCAAGTTCAACCTTCATGATGCTAAAAATAGATCTCTATTTTTTATGGATGTCTTTTTACTTTTTTCTTTTTTATTTTTCCAAGGAAACTTTCCATGCACACTACTAGGAAAGACAATGCAGTTTCAGGAACTGGGAAACTTTCCAACTCAGTGCACTGTGCAGTTTCCGAGCTCAGTGAGGGTTGCACAATTTCTGGGCTCAGTGTTGGGCTTCCCCCTCATGACTACACATTTTTTGAGCTTAAGGTTCACTGGCAGTTAGGACTTTGTAATTCCCAACATCAAGGCTAGTTTCCCTCAAGAATTGCACAGTTACCGTGGGCAAGCCCAGAACTGTTGTGGGACAAAGTCAGGAGATCAACTTGTGAGTTAGAAAACCAACTAAGTAAGAAAACACAAGCCAAACTAAAGAGATAAATCTCAGTCGAATTATGAATACCTGGAACAAAGCAAGATGAGTTGTTTTGGTTAAGAAGGAAGGCTCCAAAATCGAAGCGTAGGCAAAATTTTGGACGGTGGTTATAGTCGCTGCAACATTGGAAACACATTAGTAGAACTCTACCTCTCTGTATGGACCTTGTCTCGTGCATGTTGAGCCTCCATTTTGTCCAGATTTTCATGATTTTACAGAATAATTTTATGCCTGTACTAAGTGTCTATAATCATTATTATTATTTTTATGCATTATTAAGTTATTATTTAGAGGCATTTAGAGCTGACAGTGATTGATCTATGAACTCGCCTTCTTTTGTTAATTTGAAGAGTATCTAATGTGAAAATGTCGTTAACGTTAGGCTCTTTTGTGGCAGGTGCTAACATTCTCACACTAGCAGTTCCTGCACCAACATTCCTGTACTAGCAGTTCCTGTACCAGCTGTGCTTGCACCAACAGTTCCTGCACCAACATTCCTGCACCAATTTGGGGCTTTCATACATTGACACATTTCTAGGAAAATATGAAAGAGGTTTTTGTTCAAAATGTTGTTTGAATACTTCCACATAAGTCAATATACGCCCAGGTCGTACGGACTCATATTTAGGGAATAATTAATGCCTCAACCCTGAATTCGTAGTAGTTTCCAGACTGCCAACTTCCTCCTCGTTTTCCATACAGGTGAAGGCAAATAGAGAAATTCTTGAACATGGGTTTTGGTCTCAGTATAGAAAATTGACTAAGCCTCAAACAGATTTCTAAAATTCGTAATGGTATAAAATTTACATAAGGGTCTTTGAGGCAGTTTTATAAAAAGAGACTGTTTTTCCATAATTTTAGGATCTCAGATTTCAAACAGTCAGTTTCGGGCACGATTTCCGAGGCAATGGAGCTAAACCAGAAAATTATGAGAAAGGTTATTGTTTTAAACATAACAAACTAGGTTTCCTCCAAACAACTTTCCCAAATTCATAATGGTTAAGGAGATACGAAGAGTTATTTGGAGGTAGTTTGTTAAAAATATTAGTTTTTCCAGAATTGCAAAAAACAACCAGATTTGGGAAATTCATGTCAAATCTTCATTCCTTCAATAGGGAAACAATTGTACTGATATTCTATTAATGAAGATCAGTTGGGATTCAATCCCCATGTTGTTTTCCAAGAAAATTATCATGTAGAAGTATTATAAAAGGAAGAAGTTACGTAGGTGTAAAGGATGGTGGATTGTAGATTGTAAATCACATTGTTTGCAGCATGGAGGATCGATATTGATTGTGCAGGGAAGGAAGAGTTGTGTGCCCAGTGGGATGATCCGTAGAGGGTACCACTGGAGAACAGTGTTGCTTGCTTAGTCATGATGTAACAGGACTTCGAAATTAATAGACATTCTGGCATTCTATTTACATTTATGTTTCTTCTGAATCTGTTGGCACTGTGAGTTAGTTGCTGCAAGGGCAATGAGCTGGGTGGTTGGGCCCATCAGCCAATCCGTTGCCCCAAACCTCTTAGAATTATTTTGCTACATTTTATTTTTCATGGTGTGAGTGTGATTAAATATATTTCTGCAATTTCATTTCCATTTCTTCTTATTTTTAGCCATTTGATTTTTGATTTCATTCCATTTCTCTCGACATTTGAAGTTAATGATATCATTAAGCATTTTTTATGACTAAAGGATATAATGGCTTATTAAAAATTCTGATTTAGCATATACCATTTGAGTATTCATGATGGCCTTGAAATTATTATTTTAAATGTGAAACTGATTCCTGCACTTAGAAGAAAAACATTCATTCTTGAAATTTTAATAATTAAATTCCAAGATCAGCATAAGGAAAAAATATCATATTGTTTTATTGGCAAGTGAATTGCTCACAAGAATTCTTGGAATGATTTAAGGTTAAAAAGTTATATCCCTTCATCATAATTAGTTGTTTCTTTAGGTCGATATACTCAGTGCAGGAACAGGACATCTTCTAGTGCAGGCACATCATTTCAGTACAGGCACAACATTCGAGTGCAGGCACATTGTTGCGATGCAGGAACAATGATTCGGGCCAGGAAGGAAAATTTGACAAATGCACACTTTCCTTAAACTTGAAGATTAAATAATTTCCAGAGAAGCAGTATAATTTAGATCTCTTTTAAAAGCTTTCAATGATTTCATTAGATTAATTGGAAAGAAGTTGTCTTATGTTTTATTTCATGCTTTTCATCTTTGCAATATAGCAGTAATTCTTATGAGGTTTTGCATTCCTTATTTCCTTAATCGCTTCCTTTTGAATGGGGCCTACATTCCTTTGTCCCTTGGAAAACTGAGGAAGACTAACTACAGGAGTCAACTCAACCCAGAAAAGGAGCCAGAAGTAAATTCCTAGAGTGTGTTTACTTTACTTTCGAAAAGTCTTGTTCCTTTTTCCTGAATGATGCTTCTTTTCAATTTCTTGCAAAATCTTGGTTTTTATTTGACATATCCCTGAGGTCGTATTCTGGCATATATTGTGCTATGCCTTTAAGTTTACTTACCCGAATTGACAAATTAAATGTTGGTGTAAATCTTTCATTTATACCACCCGACATTTTGGCAGCGTTGCCAGGGAGGCATTGTAGGATAAGGCCTCATGATTTGTCATGCTTTTCCCTTTCCTTTGCAATTGAATTTCTAGATTAACGAGATTCCCCTTGCTTGTTGAAGCATACTAGACAACATTCCCAAAGAGCTCACAAGTCAGGGTTTCCTTTTTGCAAATGAGTGATTTCCTTTACTGTAAAGTGTGATGCCTGATTTGTTTCTTTTACTGCAATTTTGTTTTTATGATTAATTTTTCTTTTTGCAAAGTGTGATGCTTTATTTACTACAACTGAGTTTTTTTCTGAGCAATTTCTTTTATTGCAAAGTGTGTTACTTTTTTTTCTGCAATAGAGGTTATTTAATTTCCGCAAGGGTGATTTCCTTAGTTTACAATCTTGGTTTTTTCTTTTTACTGCAATTGATCTTTTGAGTCTTTCAGGTGCTAAAATAACCCCTCGCTCTCAATCCAAGTGCTGAAAAGACTTTCCAAATAGCAGGAAAATTCCAAGAAGGGTGATGACATTCAAAGAACTATCTTAAATTTTGGCAGAAGCTGGGATCTCTGCTTCACAAAAAGAACATATCTTGGCATCAATTAGAAATTGATCTATGCCTCTGGAAGAAGAGAATCATGAAGAACCAAAAGATATTCATAGGGAGACCGAGAAGCTATGGATTATGATTGATGAGGAGAAACCATCAGAAGTAGAGATTGAAGAACACCAACCTGATCCAGCCTGCACTTTAGAGGATGAACAAAGAAAATTGGAGGATTTGCATGATGCACCAGATGTTGCACATGAATCAAATGCCTAGGAGTATATGGATCCCATATAATCTTGGTTTCAGATGACTATCAATGTTCATCCCTCCCTTATCATTCAAAAATTTGTAGAATCACATCAGTTGATGTAGTTGGTACCTCATGTTCTGGTATTTTCTCGCATATCCTTTCTAAATTTGAACATGAATATGATTATCCTTTTGTTGCACACTTGGTTTCACTTGAAGTCCTCCTATACTTAAAAGGGATTCTTATGCTTCTTAAGGTAGAGTAGGGTAGAAGAATAAAGAAATGCCATGAATAAAGATATTACAATAAAGCAATTGGGGTTTTGACTTTCAAAGCATAGCCACTAAAACTGCTTTTGATCCGCATCAATTGTTAACACACACATCTGTGAAAAAAATTGTTGAGTATGATTCACTATAATACCTCATGATTTTGCAAAATTAACCATAATTTACCACTCTAATGAAGTTGTCATCTGTGATATATATTTTCAATTTCCCTTAGAAGGTACTATTGGAGATCCCCCTATGGTGGACCGCTCTTGTAAAGATCATAATAAGCTATTCATAAGAACACTAGCATTATTAACTGAAAGAATATTTCAGTCATTATCCGAGATATTTTTAATAAGTCTTTAGGGTAGAGGAACAGGCCAGTAATGATTAGTCATTAAAAACTTTTCATGTCATCCCGTACTCTTAAGGGGTAGATATGTCTCCCCACTAATTACAATCAGAATTTATAAAATATTTAGGGGAGGATAGGAGGTCTCGTGATGAGCTGACCTACCACGATCATGAGACCTAACATGCATGACATTATTGTTGCTGGTCAACAAGCCAGAGTAATGGCTTTTAGCCGAAAAGATGGAAGACAGGAGGTCTCATCACGAGCCGGCCTATTCATCCATGTTACTTCTTGTGAGTGGCACTGCCATCAACTGGTTACCAAGCTAAGACAGTGGCCTTCATCTAATTTTTAAAAGTAAATAAGATAACTATGGATCTATATCTAGTAAGTGGGACATAGGCATTTTGCTAGGTTAAAATACATCCCTGTCGAGGTTATAGACACATGCGGGCAGTAAGGCCATGTCTATGGTATTAAATTTAATTGCATACTATGGCTTACTTGGTTATCTTTCTCTTTCCCTAAAACTCATCATTTTATTTCTTGGACAATGGTTTTAAGATGATTTAAGCATGATGCTTTGAGTTCTATCTTTCAAAAATTAGTAACCTTTAATGATGTGGTACCCAAGGTAATTATTTGTACTGGATTAAGAAGAAACTTAGTTTTTCATCTGGAAGACAACAATTTAGAGTGTTTGTTGATTGGTCCAGGAAGGTGTCATCTTGTTATATTTTTATTTCCCTTTTGTGGTATCATAACTCCAATTCTTTATGATATTTAGAGTGATGAATTGCTCAACAATGATTACTCATTAGGTGTTGATGGACAACAATGTGTGTTGATTGTGGCTGCCACTAAATAAGAACTACATGACCTAGGTACAAGATTGTTATAGTAGGTGCAGGAATCTTGTGGTAATTTTTTTGAAATTGCACCTTTTTGCAAAGATTGGATTTTTTATCATGAATGTTAATAAGACTCTGAGAAAAAATAAGAGCTCTAAAATTTATGACAAGCATGGAGTTCATTTGAAACAGGACAGCAGGTATGTGATGTATATCATAAAGGTGAAGTACTCTTTTTTCCATAATGTATGGTACAAAGCATTGATTTCATGTACATGATCTTGTTACATTGCAATTTTATCATTCCTGCACTCGATACTTTCATAAGTGATGTAACATGGTTTTAGTTGGCACTGTAATAGTGATGTTGCAGACTTAATGAATGCTTTAAAAATGATGACATGCCAGGTGTGCTAATATTTCCTTGCTGATATTTTTGCTGACATTTATATCTGGAAGCATAGTATGATCTTTAAACGACCTCCCTGCCTTCTTCCATGGTTTTATAATCTTATGGTTTGGCTTGCATGAGGACATGCAAGAAGGTCAGCGTGGGGGAGTGTTGAGCCTCCATTTTGTCCATATTTTCATGATTTTACTAAATAATTTTATGCCTGTACTAAGTGTATATAATCATTATTATTCTTTTTACGCATTATTAAGTTATTATTTAGAGGCATTTAGAGCTGACAGTTGTTGATCTATGAACTCTTCTTGTTTTGTTAATTTGAAGAGTATTTAATGTGAAAATGTCATTAATGTTAGGCTCTTTTGTGGCAGGTGCTAACATTCCTGCACTAGCAATTCCTGTACCAGCAGTTCCTGCACCAACATTCTTGTACTAGCAGTACATGTACCAGTTATGCTTGCACCAACATTCCTACACCAATTTGGGGCTTTCATACATTGACACATTTCTAGGCAAATATGAAAGAGGTTTTTGTTCAAAATGTTGTTTGAACACTTTCACATAAGCTATTGATGAAGATCAGTTGGGATTAAATCGCCATGTTGTTTTCCAAGAAAATTATCATGTAGAAGTATTATAAAAGGAAGAAGTTACATAGGTGTAAAGGATGGCAGATTGTAGATTGTAAATCACATTGTTTGCAGCATGGAGTATCGATCTTGATTGTGCAAGGAAGGAAGAGATGCGTGCCTAGTGGGATGATCCCTGGAGGGGACCACTAGAACACAGCGCTGCTTGTCCAGTCATGATGTAACAAGACTTCGAAATTAATAGACATTCTAGCATTCTATTTACATTTATGTTTCTTCTGAATCTGTTGGCACTGTGAGTTAGCTGTTGCACGGGCAATGAGCTGGGTGGTTGGGCCCATCAGCCAGTCTATTGCCCCAAACCTCTTAGAATTCTTTTGCTGCATTTTATTTTTCATGGTGTGAGTGTGATTAAATATATTTCTGCAATTGCATTTCCATTTCTTCTTCTTTTCGACCATTTGATTTTTGATTTCATTCCATTGCTCTAGACATTTGAAGTTAACGATATCATTAAGCATTTTTTATGACTAAAGGATATAATGGCTTATTAAGAATTCTGATTTAACATATACCATTTGAGTATTCATGATTGCCTTGAAATTATTATTTTAAATGTGAAACTGATTCCTGCACTTAGAAGAAAAACATTCATTCTTGAAATTTTAATAATTAAATTCCAGGATCAGCATAAGGAAAAATTATCATATTGTTTTATTTGCAAGTGAATTGCTCACAAGGATTATTGGAATGATTTAAGGTTAAAAAGTTATATCCCTTCATCATAATTAATTGTTGCTTTAGGCCGATATACTCATGGCAGGAACAGGAAATCTTCTAGTGCAGTCACATCATTTTAGTACAGGGACAACATTCCAGTGCAGTCACATCATTTTAGTACAGGGACAACATTCCAGTGCAGGCACGTTGTTGTGGTGCAAGAACAATGATTCAGGCCAGGAAGGAAAATTTGAAAAATGCACACTTTCCTTAAACTTGAAGATTAAATCATTTCCAGAGAAGTAGTATAATTTAGATCTCTTTTAAAATCTTTCAATGGTTTCATTAGATTAATTGGAAAGAAGTTGCTTTATGTTTTATTTCATGTTTTTCATCTTTGCAATATAGCAGTAATTCTTAAGAGGTTTTGCATTCTTTATTTCCTGAATTACTTTCTTTTGAATGGGGCTGACATTCCTTTGTCCCCTGAACAACTGAGGAAGACTTACTGCAGGAGTCAACTCAACCGAGAAGAGGAGCCAAAAGTAGATTCCTAGAGTGTGTTTACTTTACTTTCGAAAAGTCTTGTTCCTTTTTCCTGAATGATGCTTTTTTTTAATTTCTTGCAAAAGCTTGGTTTTTATTTGACAGATCCATGAGGTCGTATTCTGGCATATATTGTGCTACGCCTCTAATTTTACTTACCCGGATTGACAAATTAAATTTTGGTGTAAATCTTGCATTTATACCGCCCGACAATGCAAATCGATTCTAACTCTTCTGGAAGTATTGTTCAGTTCTTAGATTATCATAGCTTCACCACTTAGCTTGAGTTAAAGATGTAGTCCCCACCATTCTCTTTATCGGCAACACACATACCAAGGCAAGTCAAACTGAGTTGTTTCGATTGGGGATGAAGGGTATATAGATGCACAATTAAAATAGACTATCAAAATTTAAGTTTTATCTCTGGTGTTGCTCCACTGCCAACAACCCTGGACAGTACCCCGATGGAGTCACTTCAGGAACACAAGCATTTCTCCACTGCCAACAAGCCTAGATAGTACCCCGACGGAGTTACTTTCTTCACCTCTTTGCGTTGGAAGCCTTTCTCTTCTTTCACCCTTTATTTCATTTTCATTGCTCAAAGAATTGTGCATAGGCACTTATTTATTTCATGAGGCGGAAGAGGGATCCCGACTTATTGAGAGCAGAAGAGGTTGTCCCTTCAAAGAAGGATATTTATATATACCTCTGACATACTTGTTAAGGTTCTCCCCCCCCCCCCCTTACTCTACTAGACTTAGTCAACAAGGGGTAACCAAAAATAGAAGACCGATTAGGGTAGGTGGTACTAGTTAAGAGTGCAAGCATTGTGATTTCACCATCCCTCTGAAAGGAACATATTTTCCATCAGGGTATCATTGACTAGAATAAATGCAAGATTCACATAAAGAGAGGGAATAGACAAATAACCAAGTGTTGATAACAGTACAAGTTCCTCTTGAACTTCACCTTGCTTATCTAAGAAGCCAAACCCAGTTTCATGCGAAGACTAACCTACAGGTGCAAAAGAAAACAAACAAAGGAAAGAAGTGGGATAAGTAAAACAAAGTAAAGAAAATCAAGAAACAAACAAGGAAAGAAAAACTACCACTCCTACTCCTAACATAAGAAGAACACAAGCCATCTTATGTAAAGTGATACTTCCAATGCAACCATCGGCGCATTGGTTGACCCATGTAGGCGAGAGCATGTATGTCAAAAAAGATATACAAGTGAACCAACAAACAAGAAAGATAAAACAATGTAAACCAGAACGTTTGAAGCTTGAATGCATTTGCAGAAAAGTAACCACAGAAAGCGCATGAGAGGCACTATGTGGATGTACCATGGTGTCTTGACACATTACAAGTGGAAGACAAGCATGTACACACTTTCGAACTTGAAAAACGAGCAAACATGAAGAAAGAAGAAAAATTTTGTTTTGCAATAGTGCTTTCTACGTACGACTCCTCCAATGATTGAGCGATAAGATCGTGTGACGCAGATGGAGGATGTGAAAATCATATGATAGATTGATTTTAAATGTGAACAATAGAGTGATGAAGAGCTTGGAGAGATTGAACACATTTCTGATTGGAAGTGGAATTGTGATCAGGTGCTTAGTATTTAGCTCAAAATTCAAAGTTCTCATATTGGATCGAAAATTGTACGACTGTGTTTGTCTCGTCAAGATGATCGTAATGCAATTCATTTCACTGAAATGGAGTCCAGATGAAGGAGAAAAGGCCTGTTGTTCATTTTCCTAAACAACTAAAAAAATTTCAGAATAGGACAGAATGATGACATGGCAGTCCAGTTAGCAAGGGGAATCTTCTTCAGTTTTCGCCCAATGGGGCTATGACAAGTGTCACCTCTGAATTCGCCAATTTGGTTGTGTGAAGGTGAAATTTCCTAACTATCCTAAGTTGGGATTTGAATTTGCTTTATTTAAATATTATTATATATTATATATAATTATTATTTATATTATATAGTTTTTATTAATTATATATTATATATTAAATAACAAACATTATATCAAATCCCAAATCCGCTTGTATAAATTCTGAACTATAATATCCAAATCCGCATTAATAAAAAATTCCAAACTATATTAAAGTCAACGAAATATGTGAAATGTGCATATATTATTTGGTGGCAAAAAGATGTTAAGAAATGGGCGGAGGTGGGTTTTGAACCCATGACCTCCAAACAATATTGCCTTACCAGTAGACCATCAATAGACTTGTTTAAATATGGCCATGAAACTTCATTTAATGCCGACTTGATTGCCGATGGCGAGGAAGGAGGGAGCCAGCCCTGCGGGCCAGCCCCCTTGCCATGCAACCAAGTGCCCAAAACCAGGAGCTAAGGGCTAGTACTAAGCGTGCTTAGCGCCCATAATCACACTTGAATGGCTAATTAACCCTTAGTTAATGACAGATTAAGTTCGTAGAGTTTTTGGAGGAAGCACTAAATTCCGCAGAACTGCCAATTTTGGCAGACTTAACTGGAGTCTCTCAGGATTTAGCGGGGCTTCCTAAAAAATACATGAAGCATATCTTGCTCAATTTTCGACCAATTTTGGAAAATGAACAGTCAATTTTGGATGATTTTGACCTTATGAAGACATTGATATAGGTTTCAGAGGTAATAAAATACTTCTACAAGTTATTTTTCCACAGGGAAGTTCAGGGAAGCCTAGAGCCACTAGGGAAGGGGGTCATACCTAGAGAAGCCAAAGAGATTTCAGAGATCCAATAGTCATTTTTGGCTAATTTGGAAATTTTAAACACATTGGTGCAGGTATCAGGAGCCATAGATATTTGTAAACATCATTTTTCCACATTGATAAAATACAGAGGCCCAAGCCATGGAAGCTGGACCAAGGAGATGTAGCCCAGGAGGGGTGAACTCCTTCATCAAAACACTGTGTTAATGTGTCTCTTTGATGGTTTGTTGCACTGTACATGTTTGTTGTTCATTATTTCTTTATGAAGTTATTTTGATCATGAATGTCTTGTTTAACTTGAGGAAATTTACATGTTTGTAAGCACCAACAACTAAGGAAACCTCAGCATAAAAAGCAAGAAGCAAGCACATGTTTATAAATCTATAATTGTTATTAGCACAACAAAAATAATCATATAAAAATAGATCAAATTGGCCTCAAGCTTACGAGAACCTAACATAACCATCAGCTCAGGCTGAAGTGCCTCGACAACTTCGGGAGGTTCCAGTTCATCAGAAGATGGATCATCAAATACCAGTGGCTTAGAAAGATCAATAATGGAAAAATTAGAATCGTGATCAGTTGAATGAATGAAAAGATCATGACATCCACGATCAGAAAGTTTAAGATGACGAATAGAGGCATCCTCATGATCCGACAACTCATAAAGAGGGGATGATGGAAAATGAGAAATTTCACCCTTTATGTTTCTGGAAAGGTAATATGAGAGATTGGGAGGATCCAGGAAGAGAGATTTATCGTCTTCGTGTTTAAATGAAAAACTAGCATTCCACATGTTCTACGAATGATCGAAAGTAGAAACATTCGAAAATGAATTTTCACAAGATGGAAACAAAAATGACAGAATCGTGGAAAAAGTCAGGATATAGTGGAAGAGGTGTGGACGGAAGGAGGTCATCCTTTACCGCAAGTTCTTGTTCAGACTCCCACAAATATCATCAAAAATGATATCACAGGTTGGTTGTTCAACACTAGCTCCATCCAAAACCTGATCCTCGTGAACATCACAAGAGAGATCTGAGACAGATGAACACGACACACCAAAATCATAAGGATCAGAGGGACCAAAGGACAAAGGATGAGGAGATAGCACTTAAACATAGTCATTAGGGTTACAATCCCAATCTGTGTAGAAATTCATAGCAGATGGGGTAGGAGGAGATAGTGGTAGATCAATAGGTGGACTCCCAACTTTTCCCACCTCGACCTACAGAGCTAGAGTTGCTTGATGGGAGGGGGATGGAGGGTCACTTGGAACAATAACCTTGTCTGTCCCAGATTTAGGAGCTCTAACACCAAGGTATGTTGGGATAGGTTCGAAAGATTCTAACTCAAGTGGATTTTTAGAAACGTGAACAAGATATTGAAATATTTCATCCAAGAATTCCTAGTCAACTTCATCTTCAGGAAATTCAAAATAGTAATGAACAAAACAATCATGAAAATATTGAAGAGATTCGTCAAATGATTTTTTGCAATTTTAATTTTTTTCTATTAAGGGCTTTACGGTCATAAAGAGCGAAAGCACAACATGATTCACCAAAAAACCACTTGAAAGAGGGTATAGAGGCTAAGGACAATTTGTGACACCATTGATTGTGCGCCCCTCGAACGTGAGAGAAAAAAACCCACAAGAAACATCCTTAGACTAGATGTCATGTCTATCACAGAAACCAAGAAAAGAAATTGTGTACCTAAGCAAGGTTATTCCACCCTCACCATTGAACTTAATTCTGGACAAGTCATTTAAAATGATCATTGGCACTTTGAAATGTGCAGAGTTAGAAAAACATGTCGGGGTTATTATTTGGGAAGAAGTCATGAAATATGTGCAGAAATTTAAAACAGGCTTCAAGGGCTCATCTTGTCATATGGCCCTCCTTCTAGCACCAGAAATGTTGATGGTCTTGGACCTGCCAACATTCAGGGGATCTCCCCGATATGAAGTCCCAACTAGACCCCACATTGTTTGGAGTAGGAGTCTCAGTAGTGGGTGGTAGTGTAATGCCTTGACCGCGGAAACACGTAGAGGAAAGTATGATAACTTCAGGTGAGAGAAAGTGTGTGACCCTGCGGAGAGTCAATTGCGATGCATGAAGGTTCCAACAAATGAAGGGAAGAGGAAGTGCACCCCTTGGAAGCCTATAATAGTACGCAACTTGAAAGGAACACGAGCGAAATGGCATCACAAGCTAAGATGCATAATAGTCCACAAATTAAAGTGATGAGTTAATCCAACAACACGCATTCATCAAGATTCGTACAAATGCATACAAATTAGTTCATAAGCATATGTGTAAGTTAAATAACATACATTGCCAATACAACAAGAATAGTCCTACTATATTAACAACATATGCATGAAAGTGTGTTGGCTCTGGTTTTATTATTATAAGTGAAAGTTTCATCCATACATACACCATTGATGACCACTAGCCCCAATAGCAGAACATTACAGTCAAGAACACCTGCTCCTCCAAAGAAGTATACTCTCTCTACTCTATGGAGAAGCCAAGGATCTTCACAATACTCCCAAGCCTTTTCTAAGCCTAAACCTAGCCAAAAGCTTGGCATCCAAAATCTCGTTACATGAGTTATGAGGTTCTATTTATAACAAGAAGGGGGTGACTCTTCAACTCCCCCTTTGTGACCTTTAGACTACCCTCATGAATCTTCAACTTCTTCACTAAATGACAAATTACATTACATGGTGACTTTTCATATTCCAATATTGACACTTTGAATTTCACTTACAATATAATTACAAATAATATTAAATTTTCCACATCTACCCATATAAGACAAAATAAGGTAGAGACATCCTAACAAGACACAATACTATGATTCTAGAGTTTGGTAAAAGTCCAGCTCAACAACCTCCACTTGTTGCTTCTCAAACACATATTGGTTCCAAGCTTGGTATTATGCGATGGTGTCCCCAAACTGCTTAACGAAGTCTTTCTGGAAGTAGACTCTAGCTTCCATGGCATCTATGTATATCATCTTGGAGCCTGTATCCAACTCATTCTGAAGCATGAGCATCATTGTCTTGACCTTGACAAGACCATCGATGTACTTCTGTATGTTGTGTGCGTTCAACTCCAAGTCTTCCTTGGTGACTTCTCGTCTTAGTTTCTCCAATAATTCATTGATCTCTAACTGGACCTCATTCTTGGGTTTAGCATTGGTGAGGGGACCGATTGATGGGATTTGGTGCCTTCTCACTAATACATCCAAACTATTGTACAACTGCACATATGAGGCCTTTGTGCTGCCGATGAATGGGGTGAGCTACTCATTGTTCTAGATCAACATTCAGACGTTTGGTTTCTCTAGCTATACCTATGGCTTCATATTTTTCACTAATTCAAGCAGGGAACCTTTGTACCGCATTGTCCACTCTTGAACATGGGCGATCGCAACATGTATGTTTTTTAGAGTTTTAACAAACTCTTTGCTCTGTTGTTGTAGGCCATGCAAACGAACAACTACTTTATGCACGGCGACAAATCCATCATAGAGCTTCAAAAAAGTTTCTCCAAGTGATGATACTTCAGCAAGTATCATTGTCCTCATCTCCCCTAATACGGAAACTGCATTTTGTGTTGTTGCTCAGAGTTGTTCTGCCTCTTTCCTAGCAGCTTGCAAGTTATTTTCCAGTTGTCAATTCTCGACTGTCAAATACTTAACATTTGAGCTTGTTTCTCCTGCATATGCCAAGTTGGCTTCAACAATGGAAGTTGGATGCTTTCTGGTGTCTGACACTATCACCCTTTCCTTGATGAATGTAGGTGATGCGTGATCATCTAGAAATTGATTCCTCCATGCTTATACAATCCTCTTCTGGAACTCATCAAATGATATATTGTACACATCCATGACCGTATCATCATCAAGGAGAACAACATCTCCTTGCTCACTCGAGATTGGCTCTGTTACTGGAGGTGGTGGAGACTGAGGGATGACATGTGATTCTCTCAGAATCAGGTCAAAATATTCATTATTTGGCTCTTGTTCCAACTCCATATCTATCACTTCGATCAATTTCTCAATATTTTGACCAAGCTCCTGATCCTGCATTTTCTCACCTTCCTCCTCTATTATTGGTTGTTCCAACTCTTCAACCTATATGGGCGTTGTTTCTTCCATCATCACACCTTGCCTTTTTTATTCTTCACGCTTTTGCTTCTCTTCTCATTCTCTCCTCCTCAACTCCTGTTATTTCTTCAGCTTCTTCTCTATCTCATGCAGCTTCAATTCTGCTTCCTGCATCCCATGGTTTTCTCTCTTCCTCCTCTCCGTTATCTTGATTTGTTGCTCCCTCTTTGCTTCTACTTCTAAAGTTTCCTTCTCGAGGATAGGATCTTTCGTCATTTTGTAGCTTTTCTATCCCTCTTGATTGTCACCAATATTCCTGTTTCCCTTGTCCTACACTGGATTGTTGCCTTTCATTGTTGTTTTTTCTTCCAGAGTTGTTGTTGTTTTTTCTTCTGGAGTTTTTGTTGTCTTTAGATAAGCCTTCCAAGTTCTTGCTATACAAACCGACTTATTGAGTCTTGAGGCATTGTAGCAGTACCTCCAAGGGTCCTCCTCTTTCCAATGAAATTTCTCGTTGATCCACGAAAATTAAACTCACCTACAGTGGTCCTTGCAAATATTGTGGGGATCATACAGATTAAATTCCTTGGTGTCGAACTCAAATTTCACTATGTCCTTAGCCTCAAAATCTACATCTTTCAAGCTCTTAATCTCGTATATTTCGATTCGTAAAGGAAGAGCATGCCATGGCGCTTTCTTATTCCTATGAAGTACTACTGACAACCCTGTAGCAAGGTGGTATGATACTTCTTTCATGTTCAGTTTTTCAGTGGCATACCTTGGTAACACATGTAGAGGCTTCTCTCTGCCAAACACTTTGATGAAGGTGTCACCTCGTGAGGCATACCAATCTATAATGAGCTTGCTCATTCTTGGGCGGATTCTGAGCCTTAGTTACATGGGACTTCAATTGTTGAGCCAACAAATATGACCAGTTGAATGGCCTTCCATTATTCATCAACTGGTCCAATAAGATTTCCCACCCTTCTGGAAAGATTTTTATGCTCTCTTGACCATATATTATGCAGGCAAATATGATCAACAACTAGTAAGCCTTCTTGATGTAATTTGTCTTGTAAACATGGATGGGTGTATGTCTAAACTTCGATCTCTCTTTCACCAAGCGCTTGACAATGTCTCTTGTGTTCACATAGCTATGGGTGGCATAGAAGAGTGAGTCCATGTGCTTCACCAGCTTGGGAAAGTGATACATCTATTGAAAGTCTTATGCCCTTAAGGTGGCAAGATTATTCCCACTGGCACTGCTCAATGTCATAGTCTGTTTATCTGTATGTGGGACAATCCAATTGATGATGTCCGCACACCAGAAGGCGAGATACTTGGATACAACCTTGTATAAACCCAACTAATGGGTACTAACATATACATGTCGATCTTCCAGATCTGCCTCAAAGTCTTTTGCAGCAATGTCTTTGATCTGTTGTCATTTTAGTGTTGTTCCCTTCTCAATAAAAAATTGAGTACTTTCATATACTAGAAAATCAATTGATATCTACTCTACTGCTTCCCCAGTACTCCTCTTAGTGATTTCCTTTGATGTAACTCTCTTGGATGCCATGTTAATTGTGACTACTGAAGAGATGCTCAACAATTTTTGTACCTCTGGCATAGAGAGGATACTCATGGAAATAAAATTTCAGTTTAAAAGCAAAACAACTTCAAGGCATGTTAAAGTAGAAAGTTAGGCACTTGATGGGAAGGATTGCACAATTTTGCTTGAAAAGGGAGGTTGACTAGTTGTGGGAACTACGCACTACACAATGCCGACAGTCAAGGTGGAAGCCTAATGACTGGAACAGTGCAATGCGCAGTTCAATCTAGGACAAGGCCTGGGAGAGACCGTGCATTGCACAGACTCAATGGGAGACTGGCTCCTGGAACTACACAATGCACAGTTGTATCCATCCCAGGCTATGCTCTGTGCAATTCCATGGGCCAAGCTGGGAGGTTGAGCCGCCATATTGCGTAGTGCAAGTTGTGCAAGGTGAGATCCGAGCAATGGGAACCCAAATCTACCCAAGGGAGCGTGAAAAACCAACAAATCTGAAAGATGGTGTGAAGATGAGTGCAAATATGATTAATTGTATATGCATGCATGTGAATCAAGTGCAACAATTGATTAAATAGAAGGAAAACTGAGCTTGTGAGGAGAGTTTCTGCAACGACGACCGTTGGTGCAAAAACAGGAAAACTAATGTGACACTTGGGAAAGGAAATCTATAACTTGAAACAACACTTATACAAGTTAAAACATCAGCAACCATGCAGAGAAACAAGTGAAACAATACTCACACAAGCCAAACAACAAAAAGTGACTAAAAAAGCCGCAAAAGATGAGAAAAGAAAAAATCACCTGAAAAAGCAACGACGATCACACCAAAGACTCCTTAATCTCCTTGAGAATGCTAGAGCATCGATTAAATAGATTTGGACAAATTAGGCTTTTATGATGCACATGCCTAAAATCAAGGAAAAAGCAACCCTTTTCGAAAGTTTCTAAAAATAGTGCAAGTGCCTCCTTCGAGATGCTAAAAATAGATCCCTATTTTTTAGGGATGCATTTTTTATTTTTGCTTTTTTTATTTTTCTGGGGAAACTTGCCATGCACACTGCCAGGAAAGACAGCGCAGTTTCGGGAACTGGGAAACTTTCCGGCTCAATGCACTTCTCAATTTCCGATATCAGTGAGGGTTGCGTAATTTTTGGGTTGCCCCCTCATGACTATGCATTTTCTAAGCTCAAGGCTCACTGGAAGTGAAAACTGCACAATTCCCAACAGCAAGGCTAGTTTCCCTCAAGAATTGTGCAGTTTCTGGGGGAATCCCATAACTGTTGTGGGACCAAGTCAAGAGATCAACTTGTGAGTTAAAAAATCAACTAAGTAAGAAAACACAAGCCAAACTAAAGAGATAATTCTCAGTCGAAGCACGAAGACCTGGAACAATGTGAGATGAGCTCCTGTGGTTAAGAAGGAAGGTTCCAAAATTGAAGCATAGGCAAAATTTTGGAGGGTGGTTGTAGCTGCTACAACAATACCTTATAATTTTATTTTACTTTTTTTTTTGTTCTTGTTCCTGTGTATTCGAGAACAAATCTCTTAAATTCTCATCACATGAAGTATTTACTCTAATTTTCTAGAAAAGAATTATTTATTCTCAGGTCTAGATAGTATGAGGGTATTATATCTATGCTAATGGTTTACAGTATTCATTTTCGAGGTTTTTAATATATATATATATATATATATATATATATATATATATATATATATTCATGTTTCTTCAATTCTCTTATTTGAACTATTAACTTGCTATTGTAATCTGAAAACAACATACCTTTCAGAACATTACATTTCCTTTAATTCTTTTCTTTTCAATCAAAGTTTTCTAAATTCGAATTAGCATAATACTAAGAACTCTACTTTATAGAAAATAGTCTATAATTCCAAACAATCCCTTTCCTCTCTATCGCCTTACACAATCGATTTAATTTTTTTTTGTAGAAAAATATATTCTAGATATAACATGTTATTTCAATTTCTTTTTTCTTTTTCTCTACTATACAAATATTTATACATAACACAATACCAAATTTTCTTTTCATGTCAAACAATTAAGTGCAGAAGTTAGAAATACCTAGTTGAAAACAATATTTATTTCTCTGGAAAAGTAATCGTCAAGCACTTTAGCTCCTCCCAACCTTGACACAAAAACATAGCTAGCATCCCCCCAGCATACCAAGCCTACAATTTTTCTTTTCTATCTGCTTCTTCTTGCTTCTCTTCAATCTCTTCTTCTCTAAAAATAATGAGACAAAAGTACGTAAAAAACATAGATATTCCCATCTAGCACTCTTTTGGTGATTAATAATTTCCTCCACCTCACTATTAGGTGGAAGGTAGTTATCTTCTCATTAATGGGCTCATGTTTCCCACTCTTGAGGATGCTCCTTGTCTTTTAGGAAACAATTAATTGGCCAATATCATTATTCCTCAATTAAATATAATCATTCATGTTAGATGCCTAGGACTTTATGGGTAATAACACTTTCATAATTAAATTGCATCACTTTTCTCTTTTAGTCATTTGTGATCAACAAATAATTTCCCATATTTTTCTTTATTTACAAAAATAAAAAAATAAATCTTAACTATAACTTTACAATCAATTATTATCAACATTAAATTTGTTGATAATTAAAATATTCATTTTTCTTTCAATGTATCATACTTTATCAAAACACACTTATGCACATTTAATTACAAAATTTATCAAGCCAACGGATATCACAAAATCAACTCAGAAGTGGATCAGAAGATCGTTTGTACGTCAGTGTAGAAGGAGGTGAACTTGAGTAGCCATCAGCGACAGGAAGAGAAATAAATTACAAAACTCTTCCATCTAAAGATATAGGTCAAGAAGATCAAGGTTGATACTCTTTTTTACTTAAGATCGAAGGAAAATCTCATTGCAACAGAGCTAGTCAAAAACTTTGGATTGGAAGTTTGTGACTATCCAATCCCATATGCATTGTGATGGTTAAATAAGGATTCAAAGTTGAAGGTAAAAAAATAGTGCAAAATTAGATTTGCCATCAATGTTGATTTTGTTGATGAAGTACAACTAGATGTGGTTCCCCTAGATGTATTTGTTAAAATTGGAAACTAGGGCCAAATTCCACTTTGTACAACTCATTTGATAGAGATAATGATTTCATTGAATTCATATTTTCAAGAGGACCAAAATCGACCTATAGATCATCAAATTTGGACAAGGGAAAGTCTATTTTTGAATTATGAGCCCAGATGTGCATATTTGATCAAGTCAGCCCTAAAGAAAATTGGACACCCTTGGAAGGGTATAAATACAAGTGACCTCAACCTCATTTGGACATCATCAATAAGCATTCTTCTATTCTCTTCTTTGGTTTTGGCTCGCACAAGTCTAAGGTAGGATCACAAAAAGTGTTTGGCACAGGTATGAGATTACAGGGTCTGAAACTCACATGTGTTGTCTAGGGTTTTGTTCTCAGTCGCAGGATTACCAAAGGACATATTCGACTAGTCGTTGACTTGCACGCTCAAGGGAGCAACTAAAAGCTCCCAGTCACTCGCATGCCCACTGCGTCCCTGCGATTGGGACCTAAAGTTGCATTTTTCTATTGACTGAATTTTTCACTCATTGATCGCAAGGTTTGAGAGTTGACGACAGACAATGATAGTTGAGTACAAGATTCTAAGGTTTTGAGTATTATCTTTGTTGGGTTCATTTCATGGATATTGTTTAGTTTATTTTGTTGGTTAGGTTTGTGGATGAAGATATGGATCATTGTACTCTCTTTTGCTAAATCATTCAATGAAAATCTAATAAGAAGAAGAATTTGAAAGGGTTTTCCCCATAGTGGGTTTTTCCCTAGTCTCCGACCAACCCTGGTGTCTCTATGTGTGAATGTTTTTTCTTCTATTGTTCCTTTATGTTTTGTTGCATTAATTATGATTATATTGTTCTTTCTACATAGTTGTATACATTAATGAATAATGATATAAATTTGAATAACGTTATGATGTTATGGGATGAATTTAATGTGTTAATAAAGAAATGCAATTATCAAAGCAAAGAAAAATTAACAATATTTGGAGTCATGTTTGAGAGTCCCTACATGTACATGCAAGATGCAATATTCATGCGGATCTCCATCTAGTACCGACTTGTCAAGGATGGAAAATCATTCACCATCAACATGCACAAAGGAATGCCAAAAATTTCATTGGTAAGTGCCAACTAAGCTAAGAAATTGATCAATTCCTTTAAGAAGTATTTTTTTATTATTTTTAAGAGAAAATCAGTCTTTAGAAGAGTTAGTAAGAGATAAGGCATCCCTAGAGGAGTGTACTAAGAAATCAAAACAAAAACTAGATGAGTTGTTGGAGGCATACAAAGATGTGCTACGAGATCGTAAAAGGTTACCACCTAAGAGGGAAGTGGAGCACGAGATCCATCTCTTTTTGGACTCCCCATTTCCAAACATTGGTCTGTATAGGAAGTCTATTATAGAAGCAAGTGAGGTGAAGAAACAATTGCAGCAGCTACTAGAACAGGGTATCATTAGATCAATTACATCACCATGTAGGTCACCCATCATCATTATGTCAAATAAGGATGGGACTTGTTGGATGTATATAGATTACAGGGTGTTGAACAAAATTAAACTCAAGAATAGGTACCCCTTGCCTAGGATAGATGATCTACTAGATCAATTGTAGTAGGTGAAATACTTCACCAGGCTGGACTTAAAGTATGGATATAACCAGTTTCGAGTCAGAGAAGAAGATACCTAGAATATCACCTTCAAAACTAGGAAAGGTTTGTATGAGTGGGTAGGCATGCCATTTGGCCTATGTAATGCACCAACTACATTTATGAGATTAATGAATGATGTACTATGCCCTTTTATAGATTCATTTGTTATTGTCTAATTGGATGATATACAAGTATACAATGCTAACTGGGGGGAGCACATATCACATTTGATGCGGGCGTTGGAAACATTAAAGAAGCACTAGCTGATGGAAAATATCAAGAAGAGTGAGTTTGCACAACAGTCTTTGGTGTATCTAGGTCATGTGATAGGTAGAGGAGAGATGAAGATAGATCCTACCAAGATGGAGGCCATCATGAAATTGTTGGTTCCTACTAATGTTTCTAAGGTGAGGAAATTCAATGGGGTAGTAAATTACCTGAGGAAATTTATAGCCTCGTTTTCAGTGCTAGCATCACCGCTCCATGCCATAATAAAAAATGGAAAGAGTTTCCAGTGGGGAAAGGGTTAGAAAAAGGGATTTCGATGAGCTAAAGAAGAATATCATTCAAGAACCAGTTTTGGCATTACCAAACTTGTAGTATTCCTTTGAAGTGGAGACAAATGTGAGTGGGTATGCTATGGGAGAAATCTTGATGCAGGGAGGAATGCCTGTATGCCACCATTCTGATCTATTTCATGGGGAAGTTCTTTTATACCCTTCCTAGAACAAGGAGCTCTATGCCTAGGTGAAAATTGTTAAGGAGTGGAAGAAATATATTATGGGAAAGGAGATAGTAATACACATAGATCACTAGCCACTATATTACTTGCACACCCAGAGTAAGCTACAACAAAGCAATAATTACAAGTGGATGAGGTTTCTACAACAATTTCATTTGGTGATCAAGTACTAGGAGGGTAGCATAAACAAGTTGGTCGACATGATTTCAAGTCCATCAACATCAAATATCAAAGCATTGGGGACTCTTATGCATATGGACCCATTATCCCATGATGCATACATAGAGGCATATTCAAAGGATGAGGACTTCAAGGAGGTGTTTCAACAGTTACATAGTTAGAGTCATGTGCACAATGGAAACAACACCATTGACTAGGACATGTTACTCTACAAGTTTGATAAGTTATGTGTTCCTAAAGGTGATTGATTATAGTTGATTGGAGAGGTTTACACCTCCAAGGTTTCAAGGAAATTTGGTGTAGGAAAGACTGTGGCCAACTTGTAGAAGTGTGTGTATTGACCCAAGATGTAAGAGAAAGTAGCTAGGTTCATAAGAGGATGCATGATTTGTTGTACCAACAAACATAGCAATAGGAAATAGGGTTTATATCATCCCTTACCTATACCCACTTGTCCTTATGAAAGCACCTCCATGGACATTGTGCATGGTTTACCAACAACCACGAAGGGACATGACTACTTGTTCATGGTAGTTGACAGATTCAACAAGATGTGTATTTTGTTGCCTGTAAAAATACTATTAGTGGGAAAGAAGCAACAAACTTGTTCTTTGGACAAGTTTGGGTGCAATTTGAGAAACCAAGGAGCATTATTTCAAACAAGGACACCAAATTTCTTAGTGCATTTTAGACTACATTGTGGGAGAAGATGGATACAAAGTTGAAGAGATCTACAACATTCCATGCACAAATAGATGGGCAGACAAAAGTATTCAATAGGACTTTGGTTCAACTTATGAGGGGATACAACTAGAAGCAACTGAAGACCTAGGATGAAAATCAAGTATATATATAACATTAATATAACAAAGCAATCCACACTTCTACAAGAAAGTCCCCATTTGAAACTTGTTTTGGATATTTTCTGCCTTCGCATTTGGACATTGAATATGGAAAGCAAGGAGGAGTGAGGGAATATCTTACAGGAGATTCCCTAAGGGGTGAAAAAATTATAGATAATATCAAGAAGATCCATATATAGGTACAAGAGACACTGCAAAAGCCACAAGAGAAATATAAGGTCAGGCATGATCAGCATAGAACAAAGAAATTATTCGAGGTGGGAGACAGAGTATGGATACAATTGAATAAGGAGAGGCTATAAGGGCCTGGTAAGAAAATCAAGGCTCTGAGGTATGGTCCCTTCTATATACTAGAAAAGATGGGTGATAATACTTATCGACCCAGTTTATCACCATATATGTAATACACATTGAAATACTTATTATGTGACTTTTATATATTTCTGGATTGAGAAAATTTAAAAGGCGTGATGAAATATTGCTTTATTTTCTTGAGAGAAAATAATAATGAATGATAATTTATGTTCGTATATTAATCCTCTCATAAATATGTTAAGAGGTTAACATGAGAGATTAACCCCAACTGTCAAGAAAAAATTGTTGAAGTTAGTTATTCCTGAAGAGATAGAAAAGAAAATGAAAAAGAAAAAAATCCTCCTTTTGCCATTGTCTTTAGCTTCTGGAAGAGGAAGCAGAAGAAAAATAAAACTAAAAATTGACAGAGAACACATACCACCATTTATAGTTATAGGGTTGGCGAGAAATACCCTATGGTCGAATCTAAATAAGGTATTGTGGGAGGTAAATATAGTAACGTTGAAAGCCTTACCTGTGGGAGAGAAAGACTCGTAAACCCAAAAAAAGGTTAGCACTACATTTTAAAAGGTTGTGGAGGTAGATAATTGTATTTATCTTTCTTCTTGGTTTTACCTAACAGTTAGAGGGAGAGCTCGTGGGAAACAGATCAGACAACTTAGTTCAAGGTTGGGAGGATCATGGAGGCCTCTGGGTTATTTATGAAAGGATTTAGATAAGTATTTATTCCTTGAAGTAACTAGTAGAAGCTACATGGTTGATGATATGTTGTAAATGAAGAGTAAAATAAAGATCCTATAATAAGGTTTATTAGAGAAAAATGTCTGTTTAGTTAACTCTATGTACCAGGAAGATATGAGATATGAACAAGGTTCAAGTTAGGAGACTTGTGCCTATAGGTGAAGGGAAAATTAGGGATATCTCTAAACACAGGAAAAGCTTTTGTGTTAAATACAAATGAAATAAATGAAGAAAGAAATATAGCTTCAACTTGAATGGTAAAATAGCTATCCTTAGATAACATTGTTTTTTCTTGTTGAAAGTATGATTAAAACATATTTATACTACTATTATAGTAGGGTTATGTTTTGGGTTTTATGCCTAGGTTAGACTTAAGGATTCTTGAGAGTAATATATCACTTTCAAGTTTTCACAAAGTCAGTCTTGAGCATGAGTAGGCTAGGAAACAAAGAACTAGCAATGGTTTCCCATTACAGGTAACAACATAGTCTCTAGACTAGATAAGACAACTTAGATATATATGTGTGGCCTTATATATTTATATATTAATAAATATATAAATATAGTTAACTCAGAGTCTATTATATAGAGTATCACATTCTTGAAAATAAAAATATTGCATCTATGTAAGGAAGCATGAATAGATTTAAAGAAAACTATAGAACTGGTATCTAGACAAGAATGAAATAATACTCTACACACCTAGGGAAAAAAGACAAGAAGTTTTCTTCTTCATAATACACATAAAATAATAAATTCCAATGTACTGCAACTCAAGAACTAGACCAGTAACTACAAACAACAACTTTATATGATAGTTCTAAAACGAATAAATACCCTTAAGGATTTTAGAGTTAAACCCTCGAAGAGAAAGTTGGAGGCATAGAATCATAATAATTCTAAGAGGAAATTGCAAAATGTCTACATGAGAATATATACATATGTACAAATTTCAATTGATAAACTTGTTCCTTTTGTAAACCCTAAGGGCCACACGGCCTCAAATTTTTGAAAAGAAAATATTATGCATCTAAATGTGCCTCTGAAAATAGCATAGACCTTCATGCGGGCAGCCATGAAAGGCCACATAAAACTTATACAAAAATATCTAAGGTATATAAACAAAAAGTAAAGAGAGTCGAAGCCTTTATAATTTTCTGGAACAACTTTCTAACCCTAAGGTCATGTATAAGCCTATCATGAGAATAAAAGGAATATTCAGAGTGTAAATAATGCCTTATCATGCCCAATGGTGATGCCATTCGATCACCATGATTTAACCTGGCAACAAAATCTTAGATATTAAGAACATGAATCTAATGCTAATGTATCCAAAGAAGAGAGTTTATTTTGATAACAAAAACCTTCCTCAACTATAACTGAGTTCAATGTTTCATGCATACTTGTAAAAAAAAATTAAACAAGATTAGTAACAATTCCTCACGCCGCAATATATTAACGAGAAGAAGGTTTAGTATGCTTGGGGTTAAACCTTTACCTACGAAGGAGTCATGATAAAGGCACCATTTTCTTCTCGTAACCTTGCAAGGAAAGAAGATATAACTATGAAGATATCATTCTAAGAGACCAGAACTCCAAGATTTATTTTGTAGTTTCTACCTGGAACCTTTCTTTAAAAGCTCCTTTAGCAACAACCAATGTAATTTAGAGAATTCAAGAGCAACCATCCTCGCAACATGGAGAAGAAAAATATAAAACCTTCATTAAAATAAAGGATTTTTAACCTTGTTAGTGTGTAGTAGAGAGGTTAAAAAGTATTCAAAGACTCTCATTAAGTAAAAGAGGAAAAAAAATAAACTCTGGTAGAGAATTAAAAAGAAAAATTTTGCTACTCTTCTTGTAATCTCACCCACAAATGAAGGAACCCATCAACCCTATCACAATCAATGGAAAAGTGATCTAAATTGGGGCAGATTGGTAGTGTTGTGCTAATTCCCCTCATCAAAATATAAAAATGTGCTTGCCTTTTGACTCCAAAATAGCAAGTAAAAACATGAATTTTATGTGTGTTTACTTAACTTAGTTTCATGAAGAAAACTTAAAACATGAAACCAAAACACTGAATGGAAGCATGTATCAAATAGTAATACACCAGCCATTGATAAAGGATTTCACCCCTCCTGGGCTACATCTCCTTGGATCAACTCTAAAGGCATGATCCCTTCTCATTATTCTCAAAATTCTTCAATGGTAAAGAGTACATAAATGTGATGACAAAAAGAGTGGCTATTTTCCCCTTCAAGGAAACATTCTTCTACAAAGAAATCTCACTCTAAACATATGATAACCTACAGTTAGTCATGAAACAATCAGCAAGCTAAGGGATCTCAAATCAAGACCCCATACTCCAACTACCAAGAGCATAAACAATATTACAATCCACTTGAAGTACCTAAACAAGTCTCTTTCTCCATACACATATAGAGCAAAGAAGAAATAAAGCTATAACACTACTATAATGGCTACTGCATAAATCACATGGAGGTTGGAAGACCCCTGCAAGGTCATCTCCATCTTGGAACTCCTCCATAAACTGAATCAACACTCTGGTTGACTAGGGCACCAATAGGCTTCACTTTACAAAAATCTTATCCAGAAGTGCTCCTTTGATCCTGAAACTTGTTCCAATAAGTTCAGAATGCCTAAAAATGGCTATCTAGCCTCTTTTTGCAACTCATTTGGTCGAAAATTGCTTAGTTATGACTTATGCCAGTCTTTCCACAATTTTCTCCTCCAAATCTGGCTTACTGCAAGTTAAATTCATTATATGGAGTCAGATCTGGCAGTTTCGCCAAAATCAGTGGTTCCGCCCTCATTCTCGCCTATCTCATAGTTAAGGGTCAAGTGGTCACAATTGTGGTTAGGTCCGGCAGTTATGGCTACGGTTGCGCAGACTTATCGCTCATCATAATCAGCAGGTTGACCTCGGTAATATATGCATATTGGTGGATTAACAGTGTGATATGCGATTGGAATTATCGCAAATCATAACCCGACTACTCCGGGGGCCGATTACCATAACTTAAATTGATGTGCGATTGCGATCGCGTTGCAACCTTCTCTGTCTCGTGGGCCCATTTTTCAGTACTCGTCCACCTCCGATATGCAATATGCGAAATCGCATCGCAACTTCAAGGATTTATTGCATCGCACCTAAAAAATTTCGGGGCCCAATTCTTTAACGTCGACCTACCTTTTGCTCTGATATGCAATATGTGGGGGCCAATGGTAACCTACCACTTGGCGCTTCTCCATTTGTTGGGACCTTTTCCATGTCATCCAATCCTACCATGTGAGAAAGTCAAACCCGAACTTTGACTGGGTATAACTTCTGCATACGAGCTCGGATTTTAGTCTTATTCACACTGTTGGATTTAGAATGACGAGCTCTTCGATCTGAAGCTAAGAATATCAAAATTTTGACACTGAATTTTTAACAAATTTTAAGCTCCTGATCACTCTTCCCCACTAAAAAACTTTTGGTCTCCAAAAGTTTAAATAATCTGCAACTGCTCTGTACTTTGTCTGCACCACAAGTGTCCTACATGTCATCCTTCCTTCTCCTTCACCTTTGTTCTTCGGAGCCATAAGAGATGAGCCAACACCTACATCCCCTGCAAACTTGTAGTATAATATCTTGCAAATTACATGTTTCGATATGCGACAAAAGAATTCAAGTTTGATGTTCTTCTCGACCTGTCCATGTCACTATATACATCCACAACAACATCCTTCCCAAAAAGAATTCCTAGAAGATGAGCACCTTGGAATTTCTTATTTGCAAAATCCTTATTGAGTATAAGATCCTAAAAGACTTTTTAAATGAACCAAAACAAGTTTCACATAGTGTTAAACACATTTGGAACATACTAAATGTGTTGCAACTACTCATACAATAGTTTTAAAATGCTTTTTCAAACTACAAGTAGAAATACATTTCACAAAATGGAATAAAATTGACTCTCAAATTGCTCCATTCAAACTGACTATCAACAAGCCAACCTAGCTTTGTAATGCTTAAAGAAAGCATTGTTGCATATAAGTTATTTATTTATGAATATCACTTTTACAAGTTACCCAACTATGGGAATATGCAACTAGTGCAAACGGAAATTTACAAACTTCAGTTGGACAAATAGTCCGCCCATTTCTTACCCAACCAGGTAAATGAGCCCTCTATTTTAACTTTCTCTTCTTCTGAAGTTGCTTCAAAAATGGTCGCATCTTGTGCCACTTTTTCTGTTGTCGCTTCCTCTTTTGGTGCTTGCATGATTTTCTTGCCCTTACCAGGATGAAGTTGTGGAAACAATTTCCAACACTTCTCAACCCAATGCCCACTGATATTGTAGCGAGTACAGAAGTTCTTTTGAGCTCCTTTCGGCTCACTTGCCTTTATCCTTGGATGAGATTTTCTCATTTCCGTCTCAATTCCAGTAAACATAAGCATCTTCCTGATGATTTCTTTCCTTTTATCGCACTTATCTACACAATGGTTAGATGAAAGGCAAAAGGTGCATGGAAACATTTTCCTCAACACGTTATTCAAATCTACATGTTGTTTTCCATCATGAAAGGAATTTGAATTAACAGAACGGTTATACCTCTGTTTGTTGTCCTTTGGCTTACGTTTCCTATGTGAGGAACTTGCGTGGCAAGAAGAACTCATCTTACCTTCTTCTTCAACGTTTTCATCTCTCTTTGGAGACATTTTTCCCTTCAAGTCCTTCTTACACTTGAGGAACCATGCGGGAACCAATTCTGGATGTAAACTCCAACATCTTGCCTCCTCGTGTCCTCCCTTATGGAAAAAGGAACGCGATACCCATGACCCATCACTAGAAGTCCATTCTTCTTTTGCGAAATAGCCTAAGCCTTCATATTTGGGCCTCTCCTTGGTCGTAATTGGATTTTTAATGCCTTGTTGGTTTACGCCAAGGCCGCCTCCCTTGTAACCCATCTTGGTCAAGAGTTTGGATCCAATGCCTTTACTGTGTTTATCAAAGGCTGCAAATGAATTTACGTCAATACTTTCACATAAGGAAGAAGCATGTAAATTCTTACCATTTTCTTCATATTTCGATTGACACACGAAGATATTTTTGAATTCCCTTTTGATTTGAGACGTGTCCTCTTGGACTCTTCGACTCTCTTCTTTCAGCTCCTCGGATTAGGGTGCTAATAGAACCTCATCTTCCACATCATGTGGACAAAAGGTACAGACTTGTCCATCTGCTTTCTCTAAGAGACTTTCTACACTAGCATCTTGCATAATAGTTGTAGAAAAACATGAAGATTGTGGAGAAGAGGGTGGTTTATCACCATTCTTGTTACCTTCTTCCCTTGGAGAACATTCTCCTCTTGGAGGTCTAGAGATTTCACCTTGCAATTTGGTATTCCTATCTCCATAGAGGGCTTTCACCATTTTTGCCATGTCTAAGAAATCCTTTCAAAAAGCCTTCACATCTTCTGACATTTTTACAGGCTCTCCTCTTTGGGACATGCTTTGCTTGAAGCTTCTACTGCAATTTGAGGTAGAACTTGGTGGTAGAGATTGTAACAATCTTGCTCTCCTTTCCAAAACCTTCTCCTCAATGAGATTCAAAACACATTCACTTGCAAACAACAGTAAATTCCTCCTTGTACAAAGAAAACCATAGCTCTGATACCAACCTAATATGAATTGGGGCAGATTAATAATGTTGTGTTAATTCGCCTCATTAGAATATAAAAATGTTCTTGAGTTTTTACTCCAAAATAGCAAGTAAAAACATGAATTTTATGTGTGTTTACTTAAGTTAGTTTCATGAAGAAAACTTAAAACATTAAACCAAAACATTGAATAGAAGCATACATTAAACAGTAATACACCAACCATTGATAAAGGAGTTCATGTGCTACATCTCCTTGGATCAGCTCTAAAGGCATGATCCCTTCTCATTATGCTCAAAATTCTTCAGTGGTAAAGAGTACATAAATGTGTTGACAAAAATAGTGGCTAGTTTCCCCTTCAAGGAAACATTAGTCTGCAAGGAAATCTCACTCTAAACATATGAAAATCTACAATTAGTCATGAAGCAATCAGCAAGCTAAGGGCTCTCAAATCAAGACCCCATACTCCAACTACCAAGAACATAAACAATACTACAATCCACTTCAAGTACCTAAACAAGTCTCTTTCTCCATACACATATAGAGAAAAGAAGAAATAAAGCTATAGGATTGTTTTAATGGATGTTGCAGAAATAACATGGAGGATGGAAGACCCCTACAAGGTCATCTCCATCTTGGATATCCTCCATAAACTAAATCAACACTCTTGTTTACCAGGGCACCCATAGGCTTCACTTTACAAAAATCTTATCCAGAAGTGCTCTTTTGATCCTGAAACTTGTTCCAATGAGTTCAGAATGCCCAAAAATAGCTATCTATCCTCTTTTTGAAACTCATTTGATCGAAAATTGCCTTAGTTATCACTTATGTCAAACTTTCCACAATTTTCTCCTCCAAATTTGGCTCACTGCCAGTTAAACTCATTATCTGGAGTCAAATCTGGTAGTTCCTCCGAAATTAGCGGTGCTGCCCTCATTCTCACCTATCTCACGGTTAAGGGCCTAGTGGTCACACTTGTGGTTAGGTCCGGCGATTATGGCTACGTTTCTGCAAACTTATCGCTCATCACAATCGGCGGGTTAACCTCAGTAATATATGCATATCAGTGGATTAACGGTGCGATATGCGATTTTGATTATCACAAATCACAACCCGACTGCTCCAGGGCCGATTACCATAACTTTAAGTGATGTGTGATTGCATCACATTGCAACCTGCTCTGCACTGGGGGTCGATTCTTCAGTACTCGTCCACCTCCAATATGTGATATGCAAAATCGCATCGCAACTCCGGGGATTTATCACATCACACCTAAACTTTGTTAGGGGCCGATTATTTAACGTCGACCTAGATTTTTCTCCAATATACGATATGTGAGGTCCAATGGCAACCTGCCACTTGGCGCTTCCCCATTCACTGAGACCTTTTCCATGTCATCCAATCCTGCCATGTGAGCATGTCAAACCTGAATTTTGACTTGCTCTAACTTCTGCATACAAGCTCGGATTTGAGTCCCGTTTGCACCGTTGGATTCAGAATGACGAGCTCTTATATCTAAAGCTAAGATTATCCAAATTGTGACACTTTGAATTTTGACAAATTTTGAGCTCCTGATCAAAAATTCACTTAAGAAATTCATTATTGAAACTATAGATACCCAATTAGAAATAGTGAATGTTACCGTAGGGTTTGAAGACAAAGAGAATATCTCCAAACAATCACTAGGGAAAATGCACAATGAGACTCTGACAATGGGATTGGGTAGGGTAGTTACCCTAATCCCTTTGCCGAGCAATTTGGGTCATCCTTTACTGAGAAGCAATCTAGAACATTGGATCTGATAACATGTATAAGTTCCACATAGGAGGTAGGACTGCTACCCCACGTATCAACCACCATGTGAAAACTGTCAAGATGTTAGATAGCTAGATTGAGGTGTATCCACAAGTCACCATATACCTTGTTAACTTGTGAAGAACAAGGAACAAATGGTAAAACCATTCAATATATATATATATATATATATATGAATGACTTTGTAATAAGTCTTATATATCTACATATCTCTCTCTATATTTATGGAGGAATTTGTAATAAATCTTATATATCTACATATATGTCATGTTGTGTAGGCTAAGAGGACAATATATATATTCATATATGGTAGTTCATGTCTTATGTAGAGTGCATAAGGATCATGAACTCAAGTGTTGTAAAGGACTTATATAATTAAGTTGTTAGATAGGAATGAATGTGTGTGTGTGTATATATAGGGTAAGGAAATTAGATACCTAGATGGGTGTCACTAGGACTCATTGCAAGTGAAGATATAAAGAAAGAATTTTGGAACAAACCTGTACAGGTAATGAAAGAACGAAAAATGATGAATTATTTCTTGTTATAGTCACAAAATACAAAAACATCCAAGCTATGGTAAAGAGGTGGTAAGTTGGAAAAAAAAAAAAAATCTCGACTATTTGATGGTATTATCATCATTAAAAAAAAATTAACTCATGCAAGTAAATTGAAACTTAATTTTGACAATTACTCTATTGTTAAAGTTGGGGATGTGACATATGGTATCAAAGCCAAAGGTTTCAACACTCTGGCCTTTGAGCTAATCATGTTGTTATTAACTTAATAATGTTTGTGTATACATAGAGAGAAAGAAATCAAGAAAGAACATTTTCACGGTGCACAGAATGGATGAACCACAAGGAAGAACCCACATAGGGGAAGATGAACTTTATGTACGTTTAGGACACTAGGCACAAATGCCCACCAAGGAGCTATTAAAAATGATGAATATTTTCCATGAAGAATTGATAAACTTGTGAGCATGACATGAGAAGCTACTGAAGGCCAATGTAGAGCAAGAGCCTCTCATCGAAAATTTAACATAAAATTCAAACCCCTAGACAGTGGAAACAATGAGGAATTAAGAGAATTGGGGTGAAACCTCCAAAATAAAAACAACGAGGAATGAAGAGAATTGTGGCAGAAAGTTAGGAGGAAGGGTCAAAAGAAGAAAAGGACATAATTCCTAAAAAATACAAAGAAAATCAAAGAAACATAAAATAGAACTTCATGGAGAATGTAGGAAGATCTGAACCCCAACTTTCAATGGGGAAATGGAAGAGGTTGCTCAAGCTTGGTTACTTAACATTAACAAATACTTTCAAGTATATGATTACTCCATGGAATTTTTTGTAACCTCGGAGATATTTCTTGGCTGTGGGGGGAACAATGCTCGAGACATCAAAAGATTGATTAAAAATTTAAAGTATGTGGCTAAAGGAATAGGCCATGAGGGCTAGCAATGGATTATCTAATTTTGAACCTATATTTTAAACCACACTAGCCAAGATAGATGAGGGTTGCATGGCTTCAACAAAAGGTGGCTAGGAGAAGGGTGAAGATGAACAAATTTTAATAACTCGGGCAATTAAGAATATGAGTGTTAACCATGTAGAAAGAACGATGGAAAAGGCCCAAGATATGGAGGAATTTCCAGCATGGTGGAGTGCACATTAAGACTCTTTAAATATAAAATGTGAATACAATTCAAGATAAATTCACAATCATAACTTAAAAAGATCCGCAACTTCATTACACTCATGCTAGCATAAGAAAAACATTAATGAAAACACAAAAAATAAAAGATTTCTATAATACCCCAAGAACTGGAATCAAAACTAGTTTATATTCTTCAATTTCAGAGAGATTTTTTTATTACATTGTCTCCATATTTTTCAGACTACGAACCTCTAAACCCCAACAAACTATTGATTTCTCATTTTTATCCTCTCTAAAATTATCTATCTTTAATCAGTTTCAAAACTGATTTCTAAAATAGTTACGCAACTGTGTAACTTCAAAATAAAGTCCACTCCTTTTTACAAAGTGAAAACCATTACATTATTACACATATCCGGTCAGGAGTATATGCGACTTTTTAAATATGGTGAATAATGGTGCGGCCCGAATCTAGTCAAGCATATGTTAGAAAACAATGGATGGTTTGGGGAAAACCACTTCTCAAGGGCTCCCTTAGAAATTTCTGGAACAAGGAGGAGGTGCCATCGGGATTAATTATAGTCGTCAATTTGGAGTTAAGTAGTTTGGGGAAACCGCTTCTTGGGGGTTCCATTTGACATAAACTCCATGTAGTTTATACTATCGAGACTCCTTTGATTTGATTGACTGCTACAAATGGGAAATGACCATCTCAAACTTGCACACCTCGTAGCTTTTGATTTTTGTAAAGCTTGTACAATGGTGATTTCGCTTGAGCACTATCTTTAAGTGCATCTATCAGATCTAGTTTTCTTTCAACTCAGTGTTTTGTTATATCTTATCGACTCACTTTTTTCAGTGTTGGACTCTAACTCATAGTGGCAACCTGATTTTCTTAGCATTTCCTTTAAAATACTCTGCCACATATGGATAAGCTACCTCGAGAAACTTGAAATCCAGCTGAAGAGTGAAACAAGTTCCTTCTTGAATCAACAATGATTGAATAAAAAGAGAACACATTTGAGGAATACAAATTGGACATTGGTATATAATTTTCTTAAATCTCTTAGTGAAGCTCTAAAAATTAAAATCAATGAGTCCTTTCCAAATTGAGTTATTCGATATTGCTTCTAATGCTAGAATAATAGAGGTTACCTTAGTTTTTGCCCTATGCACTTAAGATACCACAATTGTTTGCAATTGCACATGCATACTGAGGAACATCACCTCCAAAGTATGTAATAATATGTTTCCTCTACTCTCTTTTTTCAACTGAAGAAATCTTGCGTGGTACTTCGATTTTTTTCATGCTTGGAGCCTTTCTTAAGCATACATAGTCCTTCTAAGATTGGACCACAGGACCTGTGTGGACCAAACTTCCCCACTTAACCATTGAAATACCTTTGGTTGGGACTAGTTGCCTATCTGAAGCAAATTCTTGAATCCCTTGGTCACGTACAAAGTTAAATGCGCTCTCTTTCTCCCCAACATTTAATTGGTGGCCACAATTGTTCCCATCCCAATCCATCCTATTGGATTCGTAGGTATCTTATCCGAGTTACCAGATGACATCCCTTTACCTACACAACGGGAATGGATTATATTAACCACTTTGAAAACCTTAATTTTAATCCCTTCACACCTTTCCAACAAATCTCCTTGATCTGACATTGCTTAATTTGTAATCTCTTTTGAAGATATTTCCATGCATGTAGGTTGACATGTACTCACTTTTGGAGATAACTTGTTTTGTTCCAAACAAAATTCATCTAGGGTATGGAAAATAACATTTTCTCATCTTACAGTTTGGCAAATCGATGTAATGACAATGTGCAAGAAAGAAATCTCGGAGAAGCCGAGTTTAATCTAGGTTGTCTTGGTCTCAACGGGAACAATAGTATAATAGCCACAACTATGAACTCCAAAATATATATATATATATATATACAATTACAATTCCATTTGTCGTTGACATGTATGATGAATATGGTGCAAGATAGTAAGTGTAGCATTTGTTGTCTCCTTTGGTCCATACTTGGAATAGTCATCTGGAGAGGAAACCATTTCAAAACATTCTAATGAATGTCTCTAGTAGTGTGACACTTATTCTTCTTTGAAAATTTTCCATGCACTGAATTTAGATGTCATGACATATTGGGGCTTTACTTTTCACTTGTATATTTATTTACATGACATATCCCCACATATGAGAAAGTGATTTGTTGCACATAAGATTTGCTAACCAGCATTATAATTTAGTAAGATGACATCTTTGGCAATTAGAATCCTTGGAATGGGGAATAATAACCACATCCGTTTAGATGGACGCGTCCAATGGCTTTTGTTTTATCCCACACAGGTAAAATAAAGAGTTTCGTTGGTGTGTATATGCACCAAATATCTCCTACACTTTTGACTTGTTGAGCTCCTCCCTTGGTTTGGAACCTTGTAAGTTGAGCTTTGTTGTAATTCATTGTTGGTCTAATGATTGGTGGGCTTTGGTTGTGGATCACTGGAGCGTGACTATTGATGGGTGGGATTTGGTTGTGGATCAGAGGAGTATGACTAGTATGACTATTGATTGATGGACAGAAATAACCCAACAATTTTTTATCAGAAATAGCTTATTGATTCATTTTTTGAACAGGAGAACAAAAATAGCCTATTGATTCAATTTTTGAATAGAAATAACTTATTGATTGATGGACTTTGGTGCCTGTCCTGTCATGACTGTATATCACTTGAAGATCGAGCTAAAAGCCCAACAATTTTTTAATAGAAATAGCCTCTATGTATAAAAGGTCTAGAGTACAATTGCTCATAAAAAACAAAATTTTGCACCAAACAATATTTTTAACAAAAAATATTAAAATCCACCATGTGATATCATCTCTAATAAACATAAAATTGCTCATAAAAAGCCAACTTTTGCACCAAACAATTTTTTTAACAAAAATGATTAGAAGCCACCATATAATATCATCTCTAATAAGCATACTCTCTCTTTTTCAAAGCAATAACAACTTAAAGACTTAATACTTTATTTTCAATCATTCCATGGATTTTGTTTAAGGATCTTTTATTCTTTCCAACTGGAAAGATTTATCTACAAAAGAATTAAAGGCCAATTTGGCTACCTATCAGCTGCATGGAAAGGCTTCCCTATGGTGGGAAGAAATGAGGACAATTTATAATCTCAAAGGAAAAGAGGTTGGCTGAGAAGAATTCTAATTTTTGTTTAGGGGAAAATATTTAACAAAACGATACTTTGATGACATGATCAACAAATTCCATGAATTGAAACTGGGGCAAATGACAATGGATGAGCTAGTCAACAAATTTACCCATTTAACATGTTATGTGCCATACCTTAAAGACAAGAAGGAAAAAATACAATGTTTCTTAAGTTTTCTTCCTCAAGTACCACTAGAACTTCCCACTCATAGCCACCCATGAAATATCTTAGGAACGACCACTAAATTTACGAATTCACTATTGTTGATCGAGTAGAATAATTGTGGATTCAAATCTCACATATGGGTAGGGAAAAAAGTCCTAAATCTTTAATAAGTTTTGTCACCCATTTAGTACTTTTAAATTCTAGAAACCCTGGCATACATGTAGTAATCCAACGAGTGCTAAGACAAGTGAAAGAAGGGAAATCATCTCCATTTACCTTAATACGACCTATGTTAGAGGCGATTTCTATGAAATACATTGTTGCTACTAATGTATTTTCACACACACTAATCAATTGTAATTGATTTTGTGGCCTTAGAGAGTTCACTCTCCAAAGGTTAATCCAAGGCCCTACTTCTTATACTATTGTTGTTTCTTTGTAAAGGAAAGTCTAGCTGACTTAAATTTAAGTGTTCATTTTATTGGATGTTGATTAATTAGGGTAGTGGTGGTGCAAGTCATGATGTTTTTGAGATTTTTTAATAATGTTTTATAAGAACACTTGAAAATAAAACTTCACACTTATCCTTTCATGGATTTATTTTCAGACAAGTGTAAACCATGAAATTCTTTCCTAGATTGTAATAAAAGTAAAATGAGAAAAAAAAAATATTGATTTATTTTCTTTTTCCTTATAAATGAACCTAAATGCACCTAATAAAGAAAAAATAAATAAGGAACATTTACTTACTACATGATCTAACCCTTCAAAATAACAAAAAAACTACACATAAAAAGGAGAAAGCTAGGCAAAATTGCGAAGAACTCTACTACAGGAAGTACACACTCCTTTTGTGAGAGAAACATGCATGTACACACTCATTTTCAGAAAGGAAATAGAGTGTAAATGCTCCCTTTCTAATGGAATGTGAGTATATCTCAAAATTTAGGAAAAAAATGCAAAAAAAACCCAAAAGTTACCTAAAAACAGGCACATGCACCCTTTTTAAGAAAATTTGCATGTACATGCATTCTTTGAGAAGTAAACCTACATGTATACACTTTTTTGCTGGATAAAAGAAGCATGCACATGCTCTATTTATGAATGCAACATGCTTAAAGGGTTATACTGGGGCTAATGACCTAACAAAAGCCTAAAAACTTTAAATGAAAAATAACTTGTAGACAAGCAACCAAGATGCACACAGTAGGAGCTATCTAGGAACCCTAAACAAATCTGTAAAGGAAACAATCAAACCTTAATTAGAATAATTCAAGGAGTTATCCCCAATGGAGTCAACCGTTTTGTTTCAAATGAAAACTATCTTATGGATAGAGTACACCATAAAATAGAAAATATTCAAAACAATGCAAACCTTTCCCTAAAGTAGCACACAACAATTTTAACATAACTACCAATTATTAGTTATGAAGGACTCACCTAGTTTTAGTAGCAAGTTGGAGATGAGATGATATAACCCGAAGGGCGGCATATATAGGGCTAAATGTATAATATGTGACCCTAAGGTGGGGGATATATGGAGTTACATGTACATGTAATGTGAAAATGTATATGTAATAGCATCGGCCTAATAAGAAATAGGTCACATGTTCATTGTGTGAATATGTATATATAGAGATCATATAATCATTATTAAGGATATGATTTCAATGTATGAATGTATTTTGGTATTTGAAGGAGGATTTCCTATTCTTTGAGTTATTGTGCAACGTATCTCTCTTATCTATATTAGAGTTGTGCTCCATACTCACATTGTGTACATGGTGTGTACACTTATGGTATTTTTATGTATTTGGATCATAACAATGGTATACAAAGAAAACTATGATGGCCAAAATTATATGAATTCATATATAGAAAAATAATGTTAGCCTAGTAAATACAAAGACTAGAAACTATAATTCATGAATTCATAACAACGTAAGAATAATGTCATCTTGAAAGATAATGCTACTAGAAACCAAAATACTTTATATTTGTTTCTAGAAAAGGTCGAATCCATCACTATAAGGATGTTGTTGTATTTGAGCCTAACAACCTACTTCATTTGACATCCCTAACATCATCATAGATCCATCTTAACTCCAGATTTACCAAGTGCTAAGAGGGATCAAATCTTTCAAGATGCAAACCTTTGTTTGAGCGCAAAATTTGAAGAAATCTTTGCACCTCGAGAGATTTGATTCTTCTATGTGCTTGATAGATACAAAGTTTAGATGGATCTATGCTGGTTCTTAATAATATTATTTATATTTATATAAATTTCACATCTCTATATATGAAATATTTTTATTCTTATTCTTATTAAAACCTTGATAATACATGTATTTACATATATATATGTGTGGTGCATTTTTCTTTGACATGTTTTATTATTATTATTTAATTTAATATTTTAATGTGATATGCATAACATTAATGGTGTGTGTGTGTAGTTTAACTAATAGATGAAATTATATTGCGAGATTCATGCCAAAAAAGTCATTTCTTCTATTAGTTAGGTTGTCCCTTTATATATATATATATATATGACTTCAAAAAAGTGTTTGTTTTAAATATTGAATTTTAATATCTTTATAAATCAAAATTTAAATATAAAATTATGAAATATAATAATATAAAATTATGAAATATAACGGTTAAAAATACAAATTGCTATTTTAATTTAAAGATCAAATTAATCTTCATTTATAAGTACTCCATCTGAGCTACTCGTGGGACAGGTTAATGGCATTAAAGGAAAAGTTTTGTTATCTCAACAGCTCTTACCTAGACCTTTGGAATAATTTTCTTTGAAGAAATCTAAAAAGGCAATTTTCCTTTATATCGTTCAACTTAGTTTTATGAAGAAAGATTTCCTAGACTCTTTATGATAAACACATTAAGTGTGCTTATTGTTTTTGTACACTCTCTCTTAAAGACATGTTTATTTTTATCCAACTACTATTGATGGTCAATTTCTAGTACTATATGAAGGAGTTTTCTCAATAAATTAATATTTTGTGAATGTTAACATTCAAGCACTCTAATTGTTTAATAGGAACATCCTAGGATCCACAGCACTCTAATTGTATAATAGGAACATCTTAGGGTCCACAAAGTTCTGGCTGAGTTTTTTATGTACTTTTTTCATATTTATGTGTGAAGTTTTGGCTTCATAACTCTGTCTTTTTATTATATGCATCTTTTGATTTCATTTATGAAATTGCAAGTTGTGATGTTTTCTATTGAAAAAAAGAAAAAACTATTATTTGTATTATATATAATTTTCACGTTATTAAATTCAAAACTATTCTGATTTTTAACTATATATTTATTAATTAAATTTATTATAATTTTATATATTTATTAATTATACTTTCTAATATATCATGGTTATTAATATGAATAATTATTATTTAAATTTATATAAATGTGATAGGTATATTATAATATTCTTGGGGGAATTTTGTTTATAATTTTATTAATAAAAACATAATTATAAGTTAAATTGATTTATTATTTTTATTACTTTTACTTTTTATTATTTTTTTAATTAAATCAATATTATGTTTTATTATTTTATTATTATTATTTTATTCAACGCTTCATTTCACTGACATTACAATATCTCTTTCATATTAAGGATATTTAAATGTTTACACTCATTTACAACCACCACATCAGAGGAGTTGCCCGGAAAGTTATGGAAATTCCCGTCATATTGGAGAAAATCCGGCAAGGATTTTTGTAAATCCAAGTTATAGTTGTTAAACTTCAAAATTTAGGTGTCCTAGAAGTTTTTGGTGTTGAATCCATTTCCACCATCAAAAACACGTTTCAAACACTACCTCTACAAGATTTTTTGAAATTTTTTTGCCACTTTTGACCATCCGGGCAATTCCTCCGTCTCCTTTGACAACTCCCATCTCCATCATATTGGGTTGCAGAACATCTCTTGGCCAATGGATAGTCTTTAGTTTAGTATAAGCACATTTACCTTGTACCATTCGACATGAATGGAATCATCTTGACAAATCTAATAGAGTAATTCATTAAGTTGTTTTCCTTGGTTTATAGTGTATTTTTTTCTTTGAAGAGGAATACATCCCTTCTCATTACTAGACAAACTCTAATGGATTCTCTGTAACAAGTCTTTGATAATGCTGATCTAATTTGGAGAAACGTTAGCAAAAATGAGAGATCTTCTTCAATGATAGTGTCATTGGTGTGTAGATACGAACATAGATCCATATTAACTGATCAATCAATATACTAGAAATGAGATTCTTGTAAGCTAGTAAGCTATTGTGTTTTTTTTTAAAGAAAAATACTACCTTCCCACAAACTTAACTGTTATAAAAAAATTAGCATATACCACATCTAACAATAATTAAAACTACACCCAAAAACAGACAGAAAAAGCAATACAGAAAAACAAATAGCCGTGACCAAATTTCCGAAAAGAGAACTTTAAAATTGCAGGCCTGGTGCACGCTTAAAATATGGGAAGACTACGAAATAGCATTATATAACTGCTTACCAGAAAATTTCCGAGTCTCTCACTAAGTAAATTGGTTGTTCATTTCCTCTGTTCTTTCGATCGATGTAGGCATACTGCACGGGCTTTGGTTTCGATTAAATTCAAGGAGAAGAGTTAGAAACCAGCCATGACAATGTCATCACCAGGGTGGGCTGGTGAGTCTGTGAGTATGGGGACTATGCAGATAGATAAATTATGCGTAAGCTGGTTGGATTGAAAGAGACAATTCAGATTACGCATATGATGTTATGGATTACTCACGATGTTGGAGTGCATGCGATTCACTCCTGCAGGCGTGCCTAAATAACAGAACCCTCTGGGAGAGCAAACAAGTCCATGCCCACATCATTTACTCCGGCTTTCACCTGGACAGTTTTCTGCAAACTAAACTTATGAGTTTGTACGTCAAGTGCGAGGCTTTGTGGGATGCTCGCTGTGTGTTGGAACAGATGATGCCTCAGCGAAATGTGGTTCACTGGAACGTCATGATTTCAGCTTATTCCAAGCACGGGCTAACCGAAGAAGCTTTCACACTGTTTCATCGAATGCAAAGGATGGGAATTGAACCTGATCAATTTACCTTCACGGCTATTCTCCCAGCGTGTTCTCATTTGAGATCTCTCAGAGTTGCCAAGAAGGCTCACCAAGGGGTGATTAAGACTGGATTTCATTATAACGTCTTTGTGGGGTGCGCTCTTCTAGACATGTACTTCAAATGCAGGAGCCTCGAGGATGCACGCAAAGTGTTTGAAAAAATGACTGAACGAGACGTGGTCTCATGGAATGCAATGGTTGCTGGATGTGCGCTGAATGGGTGTGTGGATGAGGCTATGGAGTTCTTCCAGAAAATGCCCGAGCGGAATGTAGTTTCATGGACGGCCATGGTTGCAGGGTATGCTCAGCATGGATTTATGGACGAAGCATTGAAGCTTTTCAAGAAAATGCCGGTGCAAATGCAAGATGAAGTTTCATGGACTGCAATTATCTCAGCATATGCACAGAACGGGCAATTTGATGAGGCACTGAAGATTTTTCGAAACATGCCTGAAAGAGGCGCATTCCCCTGGACTGCATTGATTGCAGGATACTCGCAGAATGGGTATTTTAATGAGGCTCTTGAGCTTTTTGATCAAATGCAACTTGCAGGTGTAAAGCCTAACGCACCAACACTTGCCAGTGTTTTGCCGGCCTGTGCTCACTTGGCTGCTTTGAAGAGAGGCAAGACAATTCACAAAGCCATATTTCAAAATGGGTTTCAGTTCAATGTTTTTCTGGGAAATGCTCTTGTAGATATGTATGCTAAATGTGGGAGTATAGGCAATGCACGCAAAGTGTTTGACAAAATGTATAGACGAAATGTAGTTACATGGACTACCATGATTGTAGGATATGCCATGCATGGGATTGGCACGGAAGCAATCGAAGTCTTCAAACAAATGCAGAACTCTGGTACCAAACCAAACAGTGTTACATTCGTGGGCGTTCTCTCTGCATGCTGTCATGCAGGCCTTGTAGATGAAGGTTGGCAATACTTTAATAGCATGAGTAAAGATTATTACATCGAGCCTGTAATGGAGCATTATTGCTGCATGGTCGACCTGCTTGGGCGAGCTGGTCATCTGGTTGAGGCAGAGGAATTCATCCATAAAATGCCTATGAAACCTGCTGCTGCTTTGTGGGGATCTTTGCTCAGCGCTTGTAGAGTCCATGCAAATATGGCGTTAGGAGAACGTGTGGCTGAATGCCTTTTTGCGTTGGAGCCACATAATGCTATAAACCATGTGCAATTATCTAATATCTATGCAATGTTTGGTAGATGGCAAGATGTGGAAAACTTGAGAAATTTGATGGAAAAAAGGAAGGTACAACATATGCCAGGATGCAGCTGGATTGAGGCTAACAACAAGATCCATGTTTTTGCTGCAGGAGAATGATCATGCCCAACTAAAAAGGATATTTATATGAAATTGGAGACATTATCTGGGCAATGTGAGAGGTGGGTTTGTGGCATGTGCCTAAGCCAACCTTTTGCTGCTTGCAGGAAGATAGAGGAGTGGAAAACACAAGAACAATATTCTCTGCCACCAGTGGAAAACTGGCATTATATTTGAGTCCACGAACAGATCATACGCAGTGACTGCTGATCTGCGTAAAATTCAGTGCCTCTTGTTATTGCTCAAGATATTGTTAGGGATGTTGAACTTTTCAAATGACTTTGACGATGGACAGTGTTCATGTGGGATTATTGTCAATGATTTAAAAAACAAGAATTAAGCACTAAATTGTTAACCATAATCTCAGGTGTATTATCAACCTTGCAAGGAAGGGAGGAGGTGTTATTTTACTTTTTGGGAAACTGACATATCTATTTAGCCTTACTCCGTGGCTGTGGCTGTGCCACTTACTATCCTATCCGCGACAGCAAGAAATTGACGTGAAATTGTTAAATGCAAAGCATCTGCATTTCATTTTAGTAGACTATACATTGTTGAGCCATATCGCATTTTTTTTATGGATATATTTGAGTTAATGCTTCCTATGTAGCTGCTTATGGCAAGCCGTTTGCATTGTCTTCTCTTAGACCATCTGAAAATCCGTGTTTATTGTAACTGCCTTACAAACAAGCACTTTGCAGTTGCTGCTAATTAAGTGGTTTTTCAATTTTCAGCAAAAGATAATGTTCTATTTGCTCAATTTTTGAGGGATTTCTTTAGAAATCGGTGTAAAGAAATTGCCAATTACTGTCCTATCCTTGCCCACTAGAAATTGACTTGAATTTGGTAAATGCTAAGCATTTCCATTTCATTTAATTGACTATACATTATTGAGCCATACTGCACTTTTTTTATGGATATTGCTGTTCTCATGCAGTTTAATGATGATGCAGAACCCATTATTAATTTATTTGATTTGATCTTTCTATCTTTAGAAATAATTATTTTTGATAGGAAAAAAGAAAACTTTTATCATGAGTCATGACAATGTGTAAAACTTACAACACTGTGCTGTTACTATTTGGACTTTTAGTCTAGTCCTTGGGTCGTAGATGGATAAAAATAAAAATGAGCCTACAACGATACAATTTGCTATCAAAAGCTTTCGATAGAGCCAACTGGCTCTACATCAGGCTTCTCCTGACTCACCTAGGCTTTCCCTATAGCTACACTAAATGGATAATGAGCTGCATCTCTGATGTGTCCTACAGTATACTTCTTAATGGTGAAGCCACATCCTTCTTTACCTCTGAAAGAGGGCTCAGGCAAGGATGCCCATTATCTCCACTTCTATTCCTCCTTATCATGGAAGGATTGAGTCGGCTTATCATATCTGCCCGAGACAGGAATCAACTCAATGGCATCAACATCTCTGAGAATTTTCATCTTACACACCTCTTGTTTGTTGATGACATACTCATCTTTCTTAATGGTTGCACAGGTGACACCACTACTCTCCAGAACATATTTGCTCTCTTTCAACAGGCCACAGGCATGCAGATCAATGAAAGCAAATCTACAATCACGGTTGTAGGCTGCTCTCAACATGAATGTACTATTGCACTACAGCGCTTCCCTTTCATCTCATTATCATTAGCTGACGGCATCAAATATCTGGGGTACAGATTAAAACCTCTTGGCTATCGGATTGCAGATTGGTCTTGGTTAATAGCAAAGGTGGAGAAAAGACTGCAGGTTTGGTATCACCGATATCTTTCCAGAGCTGGTAGATTGACTCTTATAAAAGCAGTCATTGAGGCCACTCCAGTATACTGGATGACCTTGGCATGGATACCTCGGGGCATCCTGAACAGATTACAAGCCATATGTGCCAAATTTTTATGGAAAGGGCATCACACAGGGAAGCAATTTGCCTGGGTGAATTGGGCTACCATAGCAAAACCCAAGCGATGGGGCGGATGGGGCATTAAAAACCTCGACTACTTTGCCAAGGCGCTGGCTGCCAAACTTGGGTGGTGCCTCTTGACCACAGATAGCCTATGGTCTCGAGTCGCACAGGTTAAATATATCAAGCCAATGCACCTTATGGACTGGTTACGCCTACAACAAAACCCTGGCCGAAACATTTCAAATATCTGGAAAGCTGTCCTCCAATCGTTGCCGCTATTGAGGGAAGGAATCACCTGGCGCATCAAAGAGGGAAACTGTGTTAGGATTGGAGTGGATCCGTGGGTCGGGTGCGGTAATTCGCACAGGTTACCTGATGAGTTAATAGCGCACCTCCATGCCAAAGGCATCTCGCATATCAAGCAAATCGGAGACAGGGCGAACACCACCTTTCTTCATCAAGCGTGGGCATCCCCCCGTACCTTAGAGTTACCTGATCAATGGCATCAAGAATGGCGGGCTTATACCGATGCTCTCTCGCAGGCCCACATACGACTCACCGAAGGCCCCGATGACATAATCTGGGCAATCGCACCCCATGGTAACTATTCTCCCAGGTTGGGATATATAACTCTTATGGAGCCATACACGCCCACGGTTATTCTCCCCGTCTGGAAAGAGCTCTGGAAACTGGACGCTGCCCCCCGCACTCGACTCCTTATGTGGAACATTTTAGCTGATAAAATACCAACAGGTACCAACCTCATGAAACGAACATTCCACGGCCCGTTCAGATGCCACCTGTGCTGTTCAGGTGAGGAAAGCACAGCGCATTTGTTCCTTTTTTGTCAGGTCACTATATCATTTTGGCAAAGCATCGCTTCACATTATCCATCCCTCAAGGTCTGGCAGGGACAGAATCTCATGGAAACATGGAGTGAATGGTGCCGATCTCACACAGGCAAATCCGTCAACATGCCCTTACTTGTTTGCTGGGTAATATGGATTGCTCGAAACCAGGTTATTTTTCAGAACAAGGAGCCTCATTGGCCTGTCATCCTGAGCCACACCATTGCAGATTTTGAATTACTTCCTACAGCTGTTCCAAAAAATACTACGCGCACCTTCAGGCATATTAATCTGGATAAATCGATGCCTTGGGCTTTTTTCGACGGCTCTGCCCAAGAAATAGGATGTGGTGGAGGAGCGCTCCTATATCTCAGCGATACCCATTTCTATAAAATTCAGATTAATCTTGGTCGTGGCACCAACAATTTTGTTGAATTATGCACAGCAAAGCATATCATCCACTTTGCCATACAGAAACATTGCAGCCATCTTCAGTTATTCGGAGATTCACAAATTGTATGCAATTGGTTGAACGATACAGCACACTGTTATTCTTACTCTCTGAGTCACATTCTCCATGAGACAAAAAGGCTGATCGCATCACTTGAATCCTTCAATTGCAGCCACATATACAGGGAACAGAACACTGTGGCGGACCAGCTATCCAAAGCAGCAGCGCAAATTCAAAGGGATGGCTGGCTAATCTAAGAGGAGATTGATGGATCATCCCATCAATACTACCACAGACCATTTCACGATATACCTTAGGACTGGGCTTGGTCCCACATATAACCAATGCTTTTTTTTGTAGTTTACTTGACCATTTGTTTTTTTATGTATAACATCTATGTAGCTGAACCAGCAACTGTTGGGCTCTCTGCGCAGAGCCGGAATGTGAGCTGTTATTTCAGGCATATTCAGCATTAGCTGATAGGACTCCCTATCAGAAGACATGATAAACGAGGCTCCTACAGGATGGTTACCGTCCCACAATTATGAATGCTACTGCATCTGTAAAATGTAATTTCTCCATTAATAGAAGTTACGATTTTTTCCTTATGGGAAAAAAAAAAAAATTGCTAGACTTGTAAGGGACTTTCTGATTAACACTTCCTTACATGTTGAATATTTCCTAAATATCCCTGATTGACTAGAATTAATCTGCATCAAAGTTCCCATACACAAAACTGAACTATGTGTAAGGACCATAACTCTCCAGACTATATACATTTTTTATTTTATTTTTTTTAACAGCAAATACAACCAGAAAAGAAACGCATTGAAATTCAAATTTATTTAACACACACATTCCTGCCACTCCTTTCAGGAACACATCATGACATTTTCATACTTTTAACTAAGATCAATAGTAATGAAATACATATGTACCATTCACCAGAAGGCGAGACTCCACTTGCTCTGTTGTTGCTGGTATTCCCTTGTAGCTGGTCACCTCCGCGAGTGAATAATGACGCACTTGATCCGAATGCGAAGACCCACCGGTTAACCTCCCAGCCTACTCCTTGGGTACTCTTCTTCCCCGCAGACCCCCGAGCTGCAATGGGGTTGTACAATGGAGACAAGCACTAGCTAATAGAGGAGAGCACACCTTGGCTCAAGAGTCCCCTCTCTAAATCCTCTACCTCACCAAACTCACTATAGCTTCGTAATCACTGCTCTCACAACATCTCATCCATCCAACAATAGGGTTCCCAAAAGTCCCTTCTTCCATGGTTTGTCCCTTCTTTTATAGGAGTCCTCATAGGTGACACTTGTCATGTCATGCATAATTAATTATTTTTTTTATAATTCAATAGCTTGATTATTCACCCACCCATGTGTCATTCTCACATCAAGGGTCTCCCAAAATTATTTACTTAAATTTTTATTTAAAACTAATATTTTCCTCACCTCAACAAGATTCCTATTTCTTCTCCTAGTTGTCTCTTTATTCCCCCCTTTTATTCCTTAATTTGTGTTCATTACTTGAAGTCAATTAATGAGTCAAGATTTTATCCTCAATCTACTCCCTAATTTAACTCCTAGATGGATATTCTTATGTTGGTTGTTGACACATGGAACTTCTCTACATTTCCCTAAATTTAATTTATTATTCTCATTTTAATTCACCTTCCCCTTTTCTTAATTAGGTTTAAATTAGTTTAGGATTAATCTTTATCCTTACCATTATGTTTGTCTTTCCCCTTTTTCTAATTAAACCACATAATCTTCCTAGTATTTTCCAAAATGGGAAAGGTAGAGTTTTTAAGGTACTCTATTTTAATTCTTCCTATGATCCTCCTTATTCCAAGTTTTATTTTTGATTTAATTACATTGGTTTCTAATCATCATTTACCCTTGATGTAAATTTACCTAGTTTTCATTCCTTGCTTATATTTATTTATTATTATTTATTTTTAATGATTCCAAGGATACCAAGCTTTGGTTGTGCCCTTCAAGAACTTCCCTAGAAGTTCCAAGGGTGCCACACCTAATAGTTTATTTGTGATGTCAAGGGTGCCAGTTTGGTTGTGCCCTTCAAGAACTTCCCTAGAAGTTCCAAGGGTGCCACACCTAATAGTTTATTTGTGATGCCAAGGGTGCCAAGTTGGTCGTGCCCTTCAAGAAATTCCCCTGAAGTTCCAAGGGTGCCACACCACTTGCCCTTCAAGCATTCAGTGATTACGAGGGGAAAATATAGTACAACGTCATAGACCACTATCATCTCTTATGTTGCCTGCTATAGTGAGACTAATGGTGTCGGGGATCAAGGAATCCGCCTTGATGCGCGCCCCCCGGTAAAGTCCTCATGAGCGGCCCAACTTTGGAACCTGCCCTCATGGCATCGTGATCTTCAAGGCGAAGGTGCTTCAACCCTTCCAGCCCAAGTCACGGCGGGAGTGCTAGTGGGTGAGATCAGGGACTCTGTCCCACCCCTCCCATGTAGTTCCATCCACTTGTACAACCCCATCACCCATATGTGAGTCATTCGGTCAAGCAACTAATCTGTGCCTGCAACCATTACTATATCATCAGAATATAGTTAAACATATATGCAGATTCCAAGATCGACTTAGACTTTCAAAGATAAAGTAATATAAATTTTCATCAAACCAGGTGTCATCGACAGGTCATATGCGAGTGCCTCTGATGGTTTCCTGCCATACTCAATAATCATCAGTAACAAGGTTTCTCAATGTTAGTCAATTATCATAATAGCATCATTAACAATTCCTGGTCATTCACATCATTGTCCATTGTAAGTCTGAACTAAAGGAAGTAGGTAACATAGGGGACACATCCCTCATGGCTATCATCAATAATCATCAATGGAAACATACATATTCATTAAGCTATCAATATCGTAACATCGTAGAAATATATCTATCCATAAAATTTATCCTCATTATGCTTTTAGTAGAGCGCATACATATTCTTTACTACCCTCATCATAATTTCAAATAGAGACCAACTTAACTATTTAATATTGCAATCATCAGAATACTGATAGATAAGATACATAACCATTCATGCTACCATAATATCAATGGAAAGCATTCATAAACATCACAATCATGAATGTCTCAATCGCTAATAATAGTGTCATGAGTCCAGATCCTCAATCTGAGGTCCTCAAAGAATAAAGTGTCTAAGATAATGTCGTATTAGGGTCAGGAAACTAGAGTGGGCACTACATACACCCCCTCTTAACAATGGACTTCGTCCCGAAGTCCTTAGAACATAAAGGAGAAACGGCGACACATAATCTTAGGAACCCTTCCTGAAACTCTTGCCAACCTTCTGGTAACAGGTATCTCTGATTTTTAAATTAAGCACATTTTTTTTTTTTTGCATAATTTAACTTTAAGTAAAATGTCAATATGTGGATTTACTAGCACAAAAATGCAAATAACAAAGCACCAATGAAGAGAATAACATGCCTTAGTTTTCACTAGATCAAAACCTATTAGACTGTCATATATCCAGGAAACATGATATCAAGGTCGACACAAACTAATTGCTTTGAATTTACAACTAACTGAATTATCATCGCATTACACCTCTTACTTACTATACAAGTCCATGCTGACACTGATCATTTCAAAAGAAGCACGTGCATTTTCTTCTTATATTCTCAATTTGCAAAATGTAACATAAAATACAGATTCCTTCACAAGCACATTAATAGTCTCATCTCAAAATTTTCATTATTCATACCTTCAACACCATTCTTGAATTACTTCAGCATTTTCAAACGTATAGCTACTTCTTGTATTTTATAAGAAGACACTCATGAGTTATACAATCTTTTTGGGAGTCTTTCCTATCCTCTATAAGAACAAACACATAAGTTAAATGCAATCTCTCTTGGAGCTTTTCCTTTACTTAGTAAGAAAACGTACATGAGTTAGATAAATACGATCTCACTTGGAGGTGTTATTCATTCACCTTTGTTTCTCCCCGTTTTTTCATTTTTCCGTTACTTATTATTTTTTTTCAATTTTCGTAATGGTATTAGAGCTATTATTAGAATCTTAGAAGACACTAAGGTTAAGAGCAATTGAAAACCTAGATACTAACTTTTTTGGTGACAATTTGAGGCTAGACATTAGCTTTTCAATGAGAATTCGAGGAAATGTTATTTCTTTGACACTTGAAGTTGCTTTTTAATTTGCAGTCCATATAGTTTTTAAGATAGAGTTAGTATGGATTGTTCGGTATAGATTTGAAGGTAACTATATATATTTTAAAATGATTTGCAATACAAAAATTTTTTTAATTTTTTTTTTTCAATTTGTATAGATTTTAAGAGCATTGTATGGATTCCAAGAAGAGTTAAATAATTTATCTAGGCAAATATTAAGCGCCATGTAATAATCCAATGACTGTCTTACTATCTTTCCATCCCATCCATTGAATACCATATTATTTCAATCTAATGGAAAAGATTGAAAAGTAGTGATCTAATCACTCATATACTCACTGCATATTGCTTAATATTTGTCATTTATTGATCCGGATTTAAACAGGAACGCAACAAATTACAGAGATAACCATATACACAAAGATGCAGCGGAAATAATATTTCATTTCATTAATGGAAAATACTGAAATATGCCTACAACCAGAAATGGAAATAAACCAGCGAGGGCGATGGTAGCTTATCTCTGAGAAGAGATGTGATGGCTACATGCCTCTGAACTGTGTTACAATGAGGCTCGAAGGCCTATTTATTGTTTAGAAACAATGAAAAACCCTTAACATTCCAAAACCTAACCCTAGGAGATGAAACGCCAAACTGTGGGCCCTGTTTGGGGTAAATTGGTACATCAACTTCCCGGGGTCGTAACTTTGGCATATGATCTCCATTTGACGTGTACAATAGCTCATTAGAAATATCTATCCGAGCACTATCATTTTTGGAATGGGCAACATCGGATGTTTCCCCCGGATTCCCCAAAAAACGTCGTTTAGGGCCTCAAAACGGCTCCGAAAGTTCAGGACCCGAAAAACTGCTAAAAATAGTAAGTTGTGCTACAATTAAGGAAACTGAAAATGCTGAGAAAGACAGTGGTGGGGGTCCAGGTGGACTTGGCAGGTGGCCAACAATATCCACCTGGATCATTCCTCCCCCCTTAGGAAGCAATGGTCCCCATTACGTTGAGCTCCTCCATGAGATGAGGAAACTTCTGCTGAACTTGTTCCCTGGTGAGCCACTTGCCCTGCTGAAGGAGTTGGCCTGCTTTGACAACTCGATACAGTTGGATATCCTGTTGGCGAGTGTTCTTGATCTGTGTGTCCATGATCCGATCAGTTGCAGCTTGTTCCATGCAATCTGGATTTAATTCTGTGGGTTTGAGCTGTTCTACAATGGCGGATGTGTCTAGCAATGGTGGAAAGTATGGCCGAAGGTGGTCCACATTGAACACTGGGTGCAGGCCAAGGAATGGGGGAATGCTGAGCTCAAATGATTGTCTCCCATAGCCTTAGTAATGGTGTAAGGACCATATCGGAGTGGTCTCAATTTCCGATAGGCTCCAGTAAGGCGTTCCTTTTGCAAATGCAACCAGACTTTGTCGCCCACCTGAAACTTGTGTGGCACCCGGTGTTGATCATGTCGCTGCTTGTACTTGGCATTTGATTTCTCAAGAATGTCATGGACCTGCTGGCGAATATGTTGGATGCGCTCAATGAAGCTGGTGGCCTTATCTGTTTCGGACTGGACATGAGCTGAATTCATGTGAGTAGCTGCAAGTGGCATGGCCACATCAATGGGGCATAGTGGCTGGAATCCCAAACCCACCTGAAAAGGGCTATGGCCAGTGGAGCTGTGAAGAGCTCGGTTGTAGTTGTGCTGAACATAGGGGAGGCTCTCGTCCCATGTGCGTGGATGCTTTGAGTTATACATGCGCAGAATGTGCACAATCATCCTGTTGACAACCTCTGTCTGGCCATCAGTTTGAGGATGGAAGGCTGTGGACTTCGTGAGTTTGGTGTCCAGCATTGACCAGAGACTGGACCAAAATGTGCTGAGAAACCGACTGTCCCGATCTGAGATGATAGACTGTGGGATCCCAAAGTGCACCCACACTCGTTCAAAGAAGAGTTTAGCAGTGGCTTCTGCTGTGATATTCTTCTTGCAGGCCACCATAATGGCCATCTTCGAGAACCTGTCGACGACCACAAAAACACAGTCATTTCCATGCTTAGTGGAAGGAAGGCCTGACATGTAATCCATGGAGATGGATTCCCAAGGTCGACTAGGGGTAGGCAACGGGGTATAGAGGCGTGCTTCTTAATGGTCGGTTTGGCAATGGCACAGGCAGTACATGATCGGATGTACTTCCCAACATCCTGTCGAAGATTCGGCCAATAGAAATAATTTTGCAGTACTGCCACTGTTTTCTCGACCCCGAAATGCCCAGCAGCCCGACTGTAGTGTGCTTCCCAAATCATCTTGGCACGCTCGCTTGAAGGAACACAAAGGTGACCGAGGTGGCATAATAGGGCATCCTGGAGGTGAAAATCTGCAACATGCCGACCCTCCAAGAGTGTCTGGTATGTGTGGCCGAATTCTGGGTCGCTTTTGTAGAGAAGTGGCCAATCAGAAGTCTCGTGCCCACAAGAGTTGAGCACGGTGGTTAGCGCCATGATCGGTGGTCGACTGAGGCAATCTGCAACATTATTGGTGCTGCCCTTTTTATACTTGATATTCAAGTGAAACTGTTGCAGGTATGTAGACCACTTCTGATGGCGATCATTCTGCAATTTCCCTTGGGTCTGTATGAACTGCAGAGGTCGGTGGTCTGTGTGGATGACCGTTTCCTTCCCCAAAATGTAATGCTTCCATTGTCGGCAGGCCTGTACAATGGAATACATCTCTTTATCATAAGTGGGGTACTTCCGGACTGTGTCTGAAAGTGTTTCACTGTGATATGCCACTGGATGTCCATGTTGAGTAAGGACTGCCCCAATAGCATAGTCAGAGGCATCTGTCTCGACCTCAAATGGTTGTTGTAAATCTGGTAACGCGAGCACTGGTGCCGTGCAGAGGCGATCCTTCAACTCCCTGAATGCCTTCTGTTGAGATTCAGACCAAAAGAATTTTGCTTTCGCCCCGCCCTTGGTGACTTGACTCAAGGGCCAAGAAATATGAGAAAACCCCAACACAAACCTGCGGTAGAAGTTGGCAAGACCTAGAAAGCTGCGGAGCTCTGTTAGAGTGGTTGGAGAGGGCCAATCCCGAATGACTTGGACCTTGGCTGGATCGACATGCACCCCCTGTTCATCAATGATGTATCCCAGATACTGAACCTGGGTCATGCCAAAAGTGCATTTCTCCAAATTGGCACATAGCTTGTGTTGCCGCAGTGTTTGGAGAACCTGTCGGATGTGGTGGAGGTGCTCTTCCCAACTCTGGCTGAAGATCAGAATGTCATCCAAGTATACTACTACAAAGGAGTTGGTGAATGGCCGCAAGATGTCATCCATTAGCCTCATAAAGGTTGCAGGAGCATTCGTCAATCCGAAAGGCATGACCAACCATTCGAAGAGGCCCTCCTTGGATTTGAAGGCAGTCTTCCACACATCGGAGGGTTCGATTGGTACCTGGTGATATCCTGACTTCAGATCGATCTTGCTGAAATATTTCGCCCCCTTTAGTTGGTCTAGGAGGTCATCAATCCGTGGGATCGGGTACCTATTACGGACAGTGATCTTGTTCAGCGCCCGATAGTCAATACAGAGTCTCCACGTCCCATCCTTCTTCTGTACCAACACGATCGGGCTCCCACAGGGCGATGAACTCGGACGGATGTGACCTTTCTGCAGGAGCTCCTGAATCTGCCTCTTGATTTCATCGTTCTCCAGAACGGAGCGCCGATAAATTGGTCCATTGGGTAGCGGCGCACCTGGGGTCAGATCGATGGAGTGCTTGACTTGACAGTGCAGAGGAACCCCTGCCGGGGAGGTGAAGATGTCCTCGTACTCCTCCACAATCTTGTCCATCTGTAGTTGTCGTGCAGAGGGACCCCGTTTGGAGGCCGCGGCCACTGTCTTCTTCTTTCCTTGAGGGCGTATCATCATAAAAACAAATTTCCTGGTTTTGGAAATGATCTTACTGCATTGTTTTGCAGTAATCAAAGAGATGGCGGCAGGTGGTGCTACCTCTGGTATCCTGAACAACTTATTTCCCAATGTAATAATAACAGCACGGGGCCTTGATTCATACACAGCATGTCGCTTCCACAAGTATGGTTGTCCTAGTAATACATCACAAACTTCAAGGGGAGCAATGTCACACAATACCTCATCCGTGAAGGGCTTGATGTTGTATGGAAGGCGACACTGCTGGCTCACGCGAAGATCTCGTCCTTGGTGAAGCCACCCAATGGTGTATGGTTGTGGATGTGCTGTGGTCGGTAAGCCCAACCGCTTCACGACCTCTGCCGAAATGAGGTTCTTTTGACTCCCGCTATCAACAATGAACTGTATCGGGGAGCCCTTTACCCACATCTGGGAGTGGAAGAGACGCTCCTCCTCCTCTGGATCTTCGGGTTCATTTTTCTGGATCTTTGCGGTAGCAACAGTGGCGCTGGGATCCGCATCAATGATCTGCTTCCCTTTTTCATACCCCTTATCGGGTTCTGACTCAGAGTCGGAACATGCATCTGATTCTGAAACCTTTAGCTCAGCCACCAGTGACTGCTTGGCCCGACACTCACTTGTGTTGTGAGTGGAGCTCTTATGGAACTCGCACCATTTTCCAGTGTCCTTTCTCGGCTTCGCGGCGCTGTTCTTTGCTTGCAGCTTCGGCTGGTTGTCTTGGGTTGTCCCGCCTTGGCTTTGTCCTTTGTTCTGTGGTTTAGGGGCACCTTTCCCCTGCTTTGGATTCGCAGATCCAAAGTCTCGCTTCTTTTGTTTAAACTTCTGCTCGACCTTGACGGCATATCGGTATGCTGCGCTGAGCGAGGGGATGTTTAGGAATTGTATTTCTTCCTGGATGTACTTGTGCAGGCAGCCACGGTATTTGAGTATCAAATGTTGCTCTGAATCCTTGATACCCAACTTTGTGCAAAGGGTATGGAAAAGATTGGTGAACTCCGGCACGTCTTGGTCCCTTCCCTGCCGCAGCGTGGTCCACTTTATGTATTCATCCTCATAGCTTCCGACAGGGTAGTACTGCTCCTTGATGGCATCCCGGAACGAATCCCAGGTGGGTGCGGCTGAAAATAGTGAGCCAGTACTTTCATCCTTCTGCTCGCAGTAGGTTTCCCACCAGTCCTTGACGTGGGGGGCTGCTTTGAGAAGAGCAAAAACAATCTTTTCCCGACTCGAAAATTCATGAACAGAAAAATAACCCTCTAGCAGATTTAACCATTTATCTACGGCATCTGCGTCTATCTGACCCTCGAATATGGGGATTTCAAAATTAACTTGTACCTTAAAGGGTGTGGCGTTTCCAGAGTAGCTGCTGGAAGCCGATGCGTTGCTTCTGGGTAGCCGCTGAAGGATCTGGGCAAAGTTGTCCATCATCGCGTTCCGTTGTCGCTCGAGGGCTTCTTTGAGCAAGATTTTGATGGGATCTCTTGCCCCCTCGTCTTTCTTCTCGTCCGCCATGGGAGGTCGTCGAGATTTGTGAGGCTGGTCTTGCAAAGGTTCAACCAGTTCAAGCCCTAACTCCTTATATCCCGACCTTGTTGGGGACATGCAAAGAAAAATAGAGAAAAAGCAGACCGCTCTGATACCACTGATCCGGATTTAAACAGGAACGCAACAAATTACAGAGATAACCATATACACAAAGATGCAGCGGAAATAATATTTCATTTCATTAATGGAAAATACTGAAATATGCCTACAACCAGAAATGGAAATAAACCAGCTAGGGCAATGGTAGCTTATCTCTGAGAAGAGATGTGATGGCTACATGCCTCTGAACTATGTTACAATGAGGCTCGAAGGCCTATTTATTGTTGAGAAATAATGAAAAACCCTTAACATTCCAAAACCTAACCCTAGGAGATGAAACGCCAAACTGTGGGCCCCGTTTGGGGTAAATTGGTACATCAACTTCCTGGGGTCGTAACTTTGGCATATGATCTTCGTTTGACGTGTACAATAGCTCATTAGAAAGATCTATCTGAGCACTATCATTGTTGGAACGGGCAACATCGGATGTTGCCCCCGAATTCCCCAAAAAACGTCGTTTAGGGCCTCAAAACGGCTCCGGAAGTTCAGGACCCGAAAAACTGCTAAAAATAGTAAGTTGTGCTATAATTAAGGAAACTGAAAATGCTGAGAAAGACAGTGGTGGGGGTCCAGGTGGACTTGGCAGGTGGCCACCAATATCCACCTGGATCATTTATCTAATAAGTCATCATGCAAATTTTTGATAAGTTGTCATTTTCTTTATCGTATTCATATATTGGGCTTTATGAATTTATGAGTTGTGATAAACCTCATCATAGTCCAACTTTTCTACATTTTGTTATTTTTTAAACATATTTTTCAATGAAATTTGTCAAAATTTTGGAGGGATTTACTGGAATTTCAAGTTTGAACTTTAAAATCTCCACAATTTGATTTCTCCAAGAGCCCTTTTAAGATATTGAATCCATTTATATAAAAAAAATGATCTAACCACCCAAAATTGTATCACCAAATTTCAATTAAAAAAATGATTGTATTGTATGTTGTGTGTTTTGACAAACATATAAGATTATACAAGAATTGCATCATACATTTGATAACAATCCATCTTTTTTTAAGGAGTTAGTTCCTTTTTATTAACTTTTAATTTTGTTGATGATCAAATTTCAAAGGAAATCATGGTGATCATTTTGTCCAATGTTATGTTGGAAGGTAGTCCATAGATGTGTACACGATTTGAGTATAGGTTTATTGATGAAGATATATATGAGAGAGATAGATGTTGTCATGTACAATTTGGGGATGATTTTTTCATGTACTAGCTTTTAATTGTGCACAAGTTTCTTAACAAATATTTTGATAGAAGAATATGACTTACTATTATATCATTTATTAAAGATTAAAGAGTCTTAAATTTGAAAGAATATGCACTCCTCCCAAAATGTTATTAAACTTTGAATACTACTTAAAATGATGAGCTAACCTTTAATTAATCCAATCAACTCGGGAGCAAGTAATTTGGCAATAATAGTGATTATGATGCATTAGAAGTAACATTAGTAGCTAATTTTGAAGGAAAAGAAAAGGTGACATGACTACAACAGGGTAGAAAGAAAAATTGACACAAATAATTTGGTTGATTCAAAAACTAGAAAGTTTTTTTTTATATTGTGAAAAGCTTTGTCATAAGGGAAATTTTTGTCAAAATAAATTGTAGGATGAAAAGCACAAGTTAGGGGCTGGTTAAATCAACCAAAAGCATGGCAATGCGGCTAAGCATATTGAAGAGGATGAAGACTGTCACTGACTACCATTTTTATGTACAAATATCTCACTTTAAGTTATGACAAATACATCACCTCCCTCGAAATTAATGACTGTCAGATCCACCAACTTCTTACCCTCATTGGGCCCTAAAGCACTGAACGCTTTTCTCCATTTGTCCAAAACAAACTTGCATAGATCTTGAGCATTGAGTCAAATCAAACATTTAACAAACAAAGCTAGACAGCGCTTTGTTGTAAATAACGAATTCATAATGCTCTCTCTTCTCAGAAAACGTGTTGAATGTCATGTGCTAGACCATGGAAGTAAAGCTATAACCTTGTCCTCCAAACTATTGGAGTTCATCGACAAGAACATCCTTAAAAACAAAACCATGTGAGCAAAAGCGAGAAGGATTTAAAGCAGAACAAAACCGTTTTTAATATCTAAGGGTAGATGAATGCAGCATATATTCAGATGCCCTCAAAATTCTGGAAGGCTCACCAATTCAAGAGTCACCTCAAGTTCACAAAGCACAATGTGCAAAGTTTATATGAAATTCTCGAGATCATCTAGGACAAATATACTGAAACAAATAATGAGGAATGAACCACAATTCAGACTAAATGTATATGTTTTATCACTATTAAATAATAATAATAATAATAATACCAAATCTACTCAACTCACAGAAATTACAATTATTTTTCAAAAATAAAAATGTGAGGCTGAATATAAGTGTGGAAGTAATTAATTTTTATTTTTTTTATCACTATTAAAAAAAACCGCAGGGATTCCTCCTCAAATTCGCAGGTATTTACCTTCAAATTCTCTTCCATATGTAGATAGTTCCCAGAATCTAATTCTAAAAAACAAAACGTACCTCCAATAAATTTGCATATTGTTCTTATTTTTTTCTCATTATTAAATTGCCTTAATTCCCTTATAGATATAGAGGTATTTTGTCTATCTTATAATATAGATCTCATAATATCATATAGCATTTATCGGTGTACATAAAGTATAAACAAAAACTAAAATGTATTTTAAGAGAAATGGATGCTTCTAGCGCTGCAAAATAAAATTTGCCAGTGTCTTTTGCTATCCCCTTTTCGAAAAAGATCAACTAGCAAGTGAATATCATATACCTATTAAACACCAGGCTGATCACTCTATCTTTTTGTTTTGCTTGCTTTGCAAGCTAGCAATAAATTATGTATTACATGCCAATGTAGCAGGCTTCAAGTGCTCGAATTCCTAATTTCTACTGGAAAATTAAGATATCACAAAAATTCAACCTTTTAGAAATTCAAAATTTTCTCTTTTGTAACCAACATGAAGAACACGTCTTAATTATTATTTTATTTTTTTGACAGTAACATGAAGAACATGTCTTACATTTTTCATTATGTACATTTCAAAGGCTAAAATATAAATTATGAAGACTGACCATAGCTACAAAAATTCAACAAAAAGACCACTTTTGTCTTTTTCTAGAGCAATTTAGCTGAGTACTCTCTTATTTAGTGCAACTCCTTGATGATTTCGTGGTTAAGAAAGATATATTATGTTTGAGTAATAGTCAAATAATAAATTGTGGTTTACTCTTTTCAATTAAGCTCCTCATCTAGCTCAGATCAAATATAAAGGCCTCTTTAAAGAGTGGATCACAGGCTAACTGTTCTCCAAGTTGACAAGACTGAGTTTGAACTCTAATGCAAGATGCATAGACAATTGTAAGAATAGTTAAATGCCTGGTGATTTGATACTAAAGGTTGTACCTTAATAAAATTATGATGTTAATTGCTAAGGAGAAAACCTATCATTAAACATTGCTTTACAAAAAGGACAGTTTTCTATGATTCTGAGATGGAGATGAATTATGGGACCGTCCTTGAAGCTCTGTAGAATCCATCATTGATTTCTACATTTTCTTCTAATCTTCTGGAATCTTAAAACCACTCACACTTAAATGATATCTGAGCTATCTCGATAATCCTGATTTCCATTTTTTAAATATAGGGGCAATTATTGAAGGTACTGTCAGAAGCATACACTTGGAAAAGTTCATTCCAACTCCCTATCCTGGTTTCACAAAAATGGGCTCCAAACCTTAGGAGATATTCACAAGACCTTATAATTTTATCTTTTCTGCAGTCTAAGCTGCGCAAGCTAAATCTGTGTTGTCCACCCACAATGATATGATCCTTGCAGCTGCCTGGTTGTTATTTCCATAAAATGAACTGAAACAAAAAGATGTTAATGTAATCTCATATTTCAAAAGAGAGGAGATTCAAAAGGTGAGGTGAGGAACTAGTCTGGACTCCCGAAGTTGTTTTGTATTTTCTCTTGAGCTTGACACTTATCCTGGTCACATGTACAATGTCTGAAGTCTCTAGTTCATCCATCTTTCCATTTTTTTGATTGCTAAAGTTCAAGGTTAAACATAGAAAGCACTCCCACGTATATACAACTTGAAACATTCCTTCCAAATTCCTCATCCCATGGAATTCTCACAGCAAGACAAGTTTAATCAAAAGGACACACATAACAGTTCAAAGTCACATGCCTATGGGGAATTTCCATCATGTTTAGGCCTCTGCACTAATCTTTGAGCAGTGAGGGCCATCATCTTTCAAGCAGGCAAGCTAGGTATCAGACGCAAGATTAGGCAGAAAACTTTGTTGTCCTGGCAGTGTTCTTTTTTTATGCTAGTGTACACTTCCAACACTAGGAGGAAAACCAAGCACCAAACTATTCAAGTTAATAACCTTCAATGTTCAAAAATGGTAGTTGACAAAGACGAGCATTAGTAAAAAAAATAGGCTGCATCCATCATGCACTACAACCCCTGTTACACATGCATGGTCAGTACAAAATATTGTTTCAATAATTGGAAACACTGCCAGTCATTAAAACTGCAGCCTAATATGGGAAACATTTATGTATTATATAAGTTGTGATACCACACCCAAGTTAAATCCATCAAATGCATTATGCAAGCCGTCAATCCAATAGCTCGAGATTCTATTCCATCTTTGAAGCGATCACTTTATACAATTTATATGATTACCACAAAACAATCAATTAGAATTGCATTTGCAATAATGGCTCTGCACCATTAGATAACAAGACTTCTGATTCGTCTAAACCCAGTCGCTCTGTTAAGTTCTCTATTGGAATTTTAAGATATCACAAAAATCAAACGACAATGATCTTGGTAAGCCAGATGCTTATATTCATTGATTGACTTGGACTGCAAAAGGGATAATTGGCATTGCATGAAACACATAAACAATGGAAGAATTGCTTGTCCTTTTAAGGGATGAAAACATGATAGTAGCTGAACCCTAGATGTGTGTATAGGAGATCATGAACTGTCAGCTGGAGCAGACTAATATAGTTGATCAATGTAAAAGAAGTCTCACGTGTTGAAAGGCTAGAGCACTGTTCTCTTGGCTTCCTGATGTGGTGTAAGAACCCTTGTGAGTCTTCATGGCAAACCGGTGGTATCAGGACACATAAAGATCCCTGAGCAGGTGAGGGCTATTTGTCGAGATCATGGTATTGTTTGCATTTCTAGAGGAGGAAAGGACATTGCAAAGCTCATCTTTGAGAGTGATATTTCTCAAATGTGGTTTTCAAGTAATTCTGCAGTGAAGCTTGAACAGAAGAACAGTGTCCATGATCATTTATAGCCTTATAAAGCATTCCTTTATTATGATCCTGATACAGTTAAATCCAGATATTATATTGTGGGAAACTGCTGCTCTGTATCCAACCGAAAAGCTGTTTGTTGAAACTCGAAAAAGCGTGGAGCATGCATGCCAAATAGTGGAAAGCAGTACCTTCAGTTTTCCAGATAGTTTTGCAAAGAACTTAAAGCTTCAAGCTTTGGTCTCGTTAGATTCGAACTCTAACAATGGCTCCCAAGGCAGATAAGAAACCAGCTGAGAAGAAGCCTGTTGCAGAGAAATCTCCAGCAGCAGAAAAGAAACCCGCTCCAAAGGCGGAGAAAAAGCTGCCTAAGGAAAGCGGAGACAAGAAGGGAAAGAAGAGGCATAAGAAGAACATTGAGACCTACAAGATCTATATTTTTAGGGTCTTGAAGCAGGTTCATCCTGATATCGGAATTTCCAGCAAGGCCATGGGAATCATGAACTCCTTCATTAATGATATTTTTGAGAAATTGGCGAGCGAGGCATCGAAGCTCGTCCGCTACAACAAGAAGCCTACTATTACCTCTCAGGAGATTCATACCGCCGTAAGGCTTGCTCTTCCAGGGGAGCTCGCGAAGCACGCTGTTTCAGAGGGTACAAAGGCTGTTACCAAGTTTACCAACGCTTAAATTTGGTATTTTTCTGTGAATTGAATTTATTGGTGTCTTTTGACGCCGCCTATTGTATCGAATTTCAAACAAGCTATTGACTCTTAGAGTTTGATGGAGACATTTGGTTCGTCGTTATTTTTATTTTTTTTGATCGGGAATGGAACCTATGTTATTAACAAGTTAAGATTCGGCAAGTTGAGATTCTAATAACGTTCACAGGTTGGCATGACCCCGGTTGGCATGATCCCGGACTAAACACGCCCCAGCTTTCAATTCTAAGTGATCAAGAACAGCCTTAGTCCGTGGAAACTTCTTTACCATTCACGATACAATAATCTATATATGAATCTCTGTGATTGTTGCAGAAGAAATCGACACGTAGACTGTGACGGAGATTCATCTGTTTAACTCGCGACAAACTACATTTGACTTATTCATGCCCAGATCAAAAATATGAGAGAATGCCAGACCATTTCAAACAATGTAGAAGCAGAGTCGAGTCGCATATCAATAGGAACAGTTTTGTGTAATTAACTGGGTAAAATTAACAATTTTTTTTTTTTTTTTAAACTTGAGTAATCTGATTTTAGAGAAATACCCACATAGCAAACAAAACTAGTTATGCATGCATGGGCCCATAGGCCTCAAGGGTTCAACTTGGGCTCTGATACCAAGTGTAAGGACCATAACTCTCGAGACTATATACAATTTTTATTTTTTTTTAACAGCAAATACAACCGGAAAAGAAACGCATTGAAATTCAAATTTATTTAACACACACATTCCTGCCACTCCTTTCAGGAACACATCATGACATTTTCATACTTTTAACTAAGATCAATAGTAATGAAATACATATGTACCGTTCACCAGAAGGCGAGACTCCACTTGCTCTATTGTTGCCGGTATTCCCTTGTAGCTGGTCACCTCCGCGAGTGAATGATGACGCACTTGATTCGAATGCGAAGACCCACCGGTTAACCTCCCAGCCTACTCCTTGGGTACTCTTCTTCCCCGCGGACCCCCGAGCTGCAATGGGGTTGTACAATGGAGACAAGCACTAGCTAGTAGAGGAGAGCACACCTTGGCTCAAGAGTCCCCTCTATAAATCCTCTACCTCACCAAACTCACTATAGCTTCGTAATCACTGCTCTCACAACATCTCATCCATCCAACAATAGGGTTCCCAAAATTCCCTTCTTCCATGGCTTGTCCCTTCTTTTATAGGAGTCCTCATAGGTGACACTTGTCATGTCATGCATAATTAATTATTTTTTTTATAATTCAATAGCTTGATTATTCACCCACTCATGTGTCATTCTCACATCAAGGGTCTCCCAAAATTATTTACTTAAATTTTTATTTAAAACTAATATTTTCCTCACCTCAACAAGATTCCTATTTCTTCTCCTAGTTGTCTCTTTATTCCCCCCTTTTATTCATTAATTTGTGTTCATTACTTGAAGTCAATTAATGAGTCAAGATTTTATCCCCAATCTACTCCCTAATTTAACTCCTAGATGGATATTCTTATGTTGGTTGTTGACACATGGAACTTCTCTACATTTCTCTAAATTTAATTTATTATTCTCATTTTAATTCACCTTCCCCTTTTCTTAATTAGGTTTAAATTAGTTTAGGATTAATCTTTATCCTTACCATTATGTTTGTCTTTCCCCTTTTTCCTAATTAAACCACATAATCTTCCTAGTATTTTCCAAAATGGGAAAGGTAGAGTTTTTAAGGTACTCTATTTTAATTCTTCCTATGATCCTCCTTATTCCAAGTTTTATTTTTGATTTAATTACATTGGTTTCTAATCATCATTTACCCTTGATGTAAATTTACCTAGTTTTCATTCCTTGCTTATATTTATTTATTATTATTTATTTTTAATGATTCCAAGGATACCAAGCTTTGGTTGTGCCCTTCAAGAACTTCCCTAGAAGTTCCAAGGGTGCCACACCTAATAGTTTATTTGTGATGTCAAGGGTGCCAGTTTGGTTGTGCCCTTCAAGAACTTCCCTAGAAGTTCCAAGGGTGCCACACCTAATAGTTTATTTGTGATGCCAAGGGTGCCAAGTTGGTCGTGCCCTTCAAGAAATTCCCCTGAAGTTCCAAGGGTGCCACACCACTTGCCCTTCAAGCATCCAGTGATTACGAGGGGAAAATATAGTGCAACGTCATAGACCACTATCATCTCTTATGTTGCCTGCTATAGTGAGACTAATGGTGTCGGGGATCAAGGAATCCGCCTTGATGCGCGCCCCCTGGTAAAGTCCTCATGAGCGGCCCAACTTTGGAACCTGCCCTCATGGCATCGTGATCTTCAAGGCGAAGGTGCTTCAACCCTTCCAGCCCAAGTCACGGCGGGAGTGCTAATGGGTGAGATCAGGGACTCTGTCCCACCCCTCCCATGTAGTTCCATCCACTTGTACAACCTCATCACCCATATGTGAGTCATTCGGTCAAGCAAATAATCTGTGCCTGCAACCATTAATATATCATCAGAATATAGTTAAACATATATGCAGATTCCAGGATCGACTTAGACTTTCAAAGATAAAGTAATATAAATTTTCATCAAACCAGGTGTCATCGACATGTCATATGCGAGTGCCTCTGATGGTTTCCTGCCATACTCAATAATCATCAGTAACAAGGTTTCTCAATGTTAGTCAATTATCATAATAGCATCATTAACAATTCCTGGTCATTCACATCATTGTCCATTGTAAGTCTGAACTAAAGGAATTAGGTAACATAAGGGACACATCCCTCATGGCTATCATCAATAATCATCAATGGAAACATACATATTCATTAAGCTATCAACATCGTAACATCGTAGAAATATATCTATCCATAAAATTTATCCTCATTATGCTTTTAGTAGAGTGCATACATATTCTTTACTACCCTCATCATAATTTCAAATAGAGACCAACTTAACTATTTAATATTGCAATCATCAGAATATTGATAGATAAGATACATAACCATTCATGCTACCATAATATCAATGGAAAGCATTCATAAACATCACAATCATGAATGTCTCAATCGCTAATAATAGTGTCATGGGTCCAGATCCTCAATCTAAGGTCCTCGAAGAATAAAGTGTCTAAGATAATGTAGTATTAGGGTCAGGAAACTAGAGTGGGCACTACACTATGAGCATCAAAGTTATTGTGTATAAAAATAAAACTGAAATATGAGCCATCATCTATTTGGCTTTTATACAAACGGACAAATGTCAGATCTTAGACTTGCATAGATACGGGTATCATTATAGATAAGCTCCCCTGAAGTTGAGCGACTCTTTGTCCATAATATCACCCTTTACACTTTACTTTTACTCTATGGATATAGATTCGATGTTCTGCCAAAATCAACAATATTCTCTTCTACTCCATAGGATTCAGGGGGAGTTCTTTGTTTGCATTGGAGTTCAGAAAATATGTTTGCTCTTACTGCTTGATAAGATTTTCAGCAAACAGGGCCTTAACTAATATTCACCTTGAGGATCATCACTATAACCATTATAGATGATGCAATAATCACTTGTGCCTCTTAGATATCGAAGCACCTATTTCACTACTTTCCAATGCTTTCTTCCTAGATTTTCCATGTATCCACTAACAACACCAATTGCATGTGAAATATCTAGTCCAGTACATATCATTGTAGACATTAAACTTCCTAGTACATTAGCATATGGTACACAAGACATATAATCATTTTCATCTTCACTACTAGGACACAAACTTGAAGAAAGCTTAAAATGAAAGGCTAAAGGAATATTTATAGGTTTCACATTATTCATGCTGAATTTCATGAGTATTTTTTCCACATCTTCTACTGTGATAACTTGAGCTTACCATTTTTCATATCTCTATGTATTTCTATGCCCAAGATTTGTTTTTCTGCTCCTAGATCCTTTATACCAAAAGTCCTAGCCAACTAATCATTTACCCTGTTGACCTCAACCATGCTTTTGCTTAAAAGCATATTGTCAACATATAACACCAAGATAATTGGTATCAAACTTTTAAAGTAAATACAATGGTCACACTCACTTTCGATATAATTTTGGCTCATCATGAAAAAAACAAACTTCTCATATCATTTCTTGGGACACTACTTCAGGCCATATAATGACTTGAGTTTGCAAACAAATCTTCTTTTGTGATGTTGAACAAGTCCTTATAGTTGTTCCATGTATATTTCCTCATCCAAATCTCCACATAAAATGTTTTCTTAACATCTAACTATTGTAAACTATAAATCAAGCAAAGAAACTTATGTTGTGACAATATAAACATAAAGAAGCTTAACGACTACAGAAAAGATTTCTTGGAAATCTAAACCTTCCATTTGAGAATACCCTTTTCGACCACTCTAGCTTTATATCTTTCAACTTTACCATCAACGCCTTTCTTCAATTTGTAGACCTACTTACACCCAACAACTTTTCTATCGTTTGGAAGTTCTACAGAGTCCTAGGTTGTGTTTTTCTCTTATGCGTCTATCTGTTCTTTCATTTTCATCTTCCATTTAGCATCATCGATATCATCTATGGCTTCCTAATAACAAGAACTAATCAAGGCAATAGATGAAACAAAATTGATATGCCTCTTATAAGGCTTTTTGTCCCATGTAGATTTCCTCAGTGTTTGTTGTAGCATTTCGGCATTTCTTGAATATTTTCAACATCTACAACTTCTTTACCATTATAAGCTTCTTCTTGCTTCCTAGTTTGTGTACATGGCTGAATCGCCAACTAGATATGTGAAAGTTTGACAACCATTATCATCAATTCCCCCCTTTGTCAACTAAAAGGAGAGACCATAACTATCTGCGTTTGTTTTGAACTTACCCCCTCCCCCTCCTTCAGATGTAAGAGAGTTTCACTATTGTACTCCCCCTTTCAGTGCATGAGAGTACCATCTACATTTGACTGTTGGCTGCAATATCTGAGATTGAATTCTGCGATAAAACATATACAATTGTTTGAATATAGATAACCACTCCCAAGGATTAATCCATGCATAATTAATTTTCAATCTTGCTAGCCGGTTTCGTTTGCAACATCTCTCGGACGAGTGATTCTTCTTGCCACAATAGTGACTAGGATGGAGATAAAAACAATGATCTTCGATATGACCATTTCTTTGACAATGCTTACATTTTGGTTTTTCTTCAACTTTCTCATTAATTGTTGATGTTGTTTGATCATAAAATCCTCCACTGATGAACTTGATTGGTTTTGAATAATCTGGGATATGCAAGTTGTTGTCATCTTTGTCATATCCTAAACCATGTCGATTTTTATTACATTGAATTTCTTTCCATGGTTTGATGATTGGCTTGGAACAATAAGGTTGAACTTGATCATGTACAACTTCTACACTTCAAGTTGTATCGCTGAGTGGCTTGGAATCATCTTTATCAGCATTTGTATTGTTGAATGGCTCCTAAAAAAGACCCTTTTGTAGCAGCTCATCTCGTTGCAGCTGTGATTCAAGTTGGCGAAACTCAACGGTCTCATGTGCATAATGTAGATGCTTTTTAATATCAACGAGAGTCGATTTGCTTATTTTTATTGTGATAGTATCAAATTGTTTAGAAACTCTAACAATGAATGCTTTGCTCCATTTGAACTTGCTCGCTTGCATTTATTGCTTAAAATTGTTTTCTTGAATTTCATGCTCGCTTGATCTTAGATTTGAATTCTGTTTCTTTCAATTTCACGCTCCCCTGAATTTTTTTTAACAAGTGTAAGGTGTTGGCTACCACCGAAAATGCACCCAAGTTAATGATTTTAGAATGAGTAGATGGCAAGTTCAAATGACTTCTCTTGAAAGAACTCAAATCTCCTATCAAATCTGCCTTAATGATTCAAGACTCAGGTGTGGATTCAAGTGAGAATGCACCCTTACAAACATTTTTTAAATTCTCAACTTATCTTCTCTCAATGATTCTCAACTTGACATTAACATAACTTTAAACTCTTACCTTTAAAGATTTTGAACGTTACTCAACTTGACAAAATTAAACTCTTTACATTCATAATTTAGACTAAAGTTCAACTAACCAACAAAACTTCAAAAAAGACTTTTTTTTTTTTTTTTTTTAATGGATTTGAATATCAATAATGGAAGCTATGTTCAACGTACATACTTCACGTTATTCCAAAGACTTGTTATACAACATAGGCAACGTGATTCCTTTAACACACACGCTCGGTATCATTCCACACTTGACTTCAGGCTTTCACGCATTGGCTGCTCCTTATACAGGCTGGCGAGCTCTGGCCTTCTCGAGCTCTTTTGGCTCCACGTTGGCTCTGCACGGATTCACGGACTTAAAGTATTTTTACACTCTAGATGAACTTGTTGTTCCTTCAACACAAAAGCTTAACATGGAGCTGTCCTTATTGCTTCTGGCGTTGCTGAGATGTCGTGCATGCTACGTACTGTTGATCTGCGCTCTGCTTGTCCCAAAACCTAATAAACAATAGTATAATACATAAGATTGTAAATTTGTAAAGCTAATCCTTTTAAACATGGAAATCAGCTTAGTTAGCGATAGTATATAAGAGGTTGCGCCTGCAGCCACAATAATAGCAGATTTGCATTATTTTATGGTTTTGCTGGAATAGATCTACCTGAAACATCGCCAAACCTGCTGCTAACGTTAATTTGAACAACTCACCGGTGTTGTTGTGGACAACGGGGAGTCTGGCCGCGGGTCAGTGCTGCTCTGGTGTCGGTTCAACAGTGGTGCGGCTGTGCAACTCTAAGATCCACGAGGTCCAACTTTGATGGAGAGTCCAACGCGGTCCAACTGTAGTGCAACGTTGTGGAACTGTGATGCAACTCTTAGATCCATCCTTCAACGCAGAGATTCATGGGGGCTCCAAATGAAGTGTTTATTGGTGGACTTGAAAGTTGAGCCACACTATTAAAAAATTATTGGCTCCGCAATCCCATCGATTGAGAAAAATAATCTAAATAATTTGAATGTTGTCCTTTGGAGCATTTTAATTGTGTCTCAGCTTGCGTATCTGTATCATTCAACATTTCACAAAATTGTACCCACGACTTCCGGACTGGGTGCTTCAGGCCACACGGATTGCTAATTTGAATTGTGACAGAAATTTTAATGTCCAGGTCTGAAATCAATGGAGCTGTAAAATTCTTTCCCTTAACTAAAAGTTTGATAATGGACCTAAATTTCAATGGAGCTGTAAAATTCTTTCCCTTAACTAAAAGTTTGATAATGGACCTACCTTTAACTGTTGTCCAATTTGATGGAGTTTTTGACGAGCTTTGATGCTGGAATCTTCTTCTCACAATCTGATGGAGTTTTTGACAGACTTTGATGCTGGAATCTTCTTCTCACAATCTAATGGAGTTAGGACACGCTTTGATGTTGGAATCTCTTTCTCACATCATCTGCAATATTGCTACGCTAAAACAACTCCCACTAACTTATCACGGTTCAGCGCAGATTCTACTATACGCTTGATCCCGGCATCACAAGGCTGCATGCTCGTACGCTGGCAGAAATAGGCAACACCGTAAATTCCCTTAGGTTGATTCGTTTCCACACGTAGGCCCTCGACTTGTTTGGCAATGTTGATGCTGAAAAATAACGTCTGGAGCTCTGAGACTTGACCAAGAAAACTCTTTCGAATACTGGTGTTGCACAGGCGAATAACTGGATATCAAGATTCGATTTTGTTGACCGTAAACTGACACAGTTTCAAGAATTCCTCGTGATTTAAGAATTTTGTATCCAGGATTATGACAATCAAAGAACAACGAAAGCTTCGTTCTAAAGTCGGAAGTGGAAACTTGCACAAGGCCAATTCCCCTCTACGTCTCAATGGTACATGTAATGCCAGGCATCAGAGGTATTTAATGTAATTGGTGTTGGGCAGATAAATCTGAGGAGGACAACGAGCAGGCAACCATTGTCGCTCATCTATTGCACTCAGCGCCAGGTGACTGAATGGGAAAGTTCACTGGAGCAATACGACCCTCTATTCGAACAACCAGTCAAACAACGCAGCCACGCGGACTCTCTATACAATCAACGTCTCAACACGGCCAACAATGTTCCATTTGTCGGTGATTCCAAGACGTGTTGAGATGAAACTATCGGTTCTGGAGTAGATAGCAACCGAAGCACAAATAACATCGAACAACGGATCGAATTTGAATTTGAAATTATTGATCTCAAAGCAATTCACAGCCTTGGCCCTCCTGTGAGGAGTAAACCGAGAGCAACATGGCGGAAAAGGATTTTAACCTGGACTGTATTATATTCGCAAAGAAGGATGATTATGTTGATTTTAAGTCTGATGGTATTATATTCACAAAGAATGATAGATACTATATATATATATTAAGTTAGAGATAGTTAGTCTTGGACATGCAATTTTTTAGTTGAGTGAATATCTTAACCACACATTAATCTAGGACGCTAACTAGTTTGAGAGAATCTCTAAACTAATTAGATCTCAACAAACTCCTAAGTATTAGGAATTTTGGACTTATTGATTGTGAGTATGAAGCTAACAATATGTTGATTTAGTGGCACTTGTTCCTCTTTCAAATAAACTTCTACATTGCCTGATTTAATGAGGGGGGGTTCATCAAATATTATTTCTCTTGGCACTCCATAACAAACAAAGATTTCTTCAATTATAAAGTCTGAAACAACTTGCTCAATGGCTTTGGTGAGTGTTTTTCCTTTACCGACTTGGTGCCATAATCTATGCACACTAGAATGTAGGACTTCTAACGAGATGGATGTTTGATGGGATCCATAAAGTAAGGAGCCCACTTCTCAAACCATTCAATGACCAACTGAGCTTGGAATGAAATTTCATCTAAGTAGATTGGTTGGCACGTCAATTGGAAACTTTCACACCTTTCTGCATGTTTCTTTGCATCTTGGAACAATGTAAGCCAAAAACCACTGAGCTTGTAATGAAATTTCATCTAAGTAGATTGGTTGGCTCGTCAATTGGAAAATTTCACACCTTTCTGCATGCTTCTTTGCATCTTGGAACAATGTAAGCCAAAAACAACTTATACAAAGCACTTTATAACCTATTCTTTTATTAGTAAAGTGTCTATCGCAAGGCTTCTCATGAAAAGTCTTCAAAATGTCATGGACTAAATCTTCCTTTACACAACACTAGATTTCAGGATCTAGCCTAGTGAAAAAGAAATAACCATCTACCCAAGAGTATCAAGAACTTTCATGAATAGTCATGCACTTTTCCCTAAGAGAGAGGTGGTGCAAGAGCTTTCCTTCATAAATAGAATTAGTGATATTTGAATACCTTGGTAAGTGAGTGCATACTACAAAAAGTTATTCATCTTAAAAATGAGTCCTCAACAGGTGAACTATCACTATTATTACTAACCCTAGAAAGGGAGCCTACAATGATGTTACCCTTCCCAAGTTTATCCACAATAATGATATCAAATTCCTGTAACAAAAGCAACCATCTAGTAACTCTACCATTAGTAAGAATTTTATTCATAAGAAAATTGATGGCACAGTGGTCAATATGTACAAAAATTGGTAGTATGTAATAATGTTAGAATTTATTAATTGCATGTGCAACAAGAAACTCTTTTTCATCTACCGTATAATTTAGCTTTATTGGAGTTAATTTCTTGCTAATGGGTGAAAACATGAAGTTGGGTTACACTTTTTGGCAAGCAAGAGCGCTTTGTGGGTGAAAAAAACCACTGGATCCAGCAATTTTTAAGCCCTCGATCGAGCTCCTATGTAACCTGAGCTACACAGGAGCTCGATCAAGTTTATGGCTCAATTGATCCATATTAAGCCATCTTTTTGAATTTTTTTACCAAACCAAACCAGGCAGGGAATTAAAAAAATGACAAATGCTAAAAATTAATATATATATCAAAAAACAATTGAAATAACCTTTTCTATCAATCATAGATTATCTACAATTGTATCAATTCACAATTTAAGAAAAATCTATATTTCTGCTACATACTTGTTAACACGTTCATCCAATCCACTAGTTATCTACAATTGCATCAACAGTTTACGAAAACAACTAACCCTCTATTTGGAGCTAACCCAGTGTTCTTATAGAGACTCTATTCTGCACAGTAGGTTGAACAAAAATCTTAGGTTCCTCGTTTATCTAAAAATAAGTTGTTCTTTCACTGCATTGAGCTTTATTACTGTCGAAGGCTTCTTATTTCAACTTAAGGCTTAAGGTGGATGAGGATTTGTTGATTTTTATTTTTATTTTTTTAATTGACAGTCTAGATTAATTCTCAATGGAATATGCTCAACGTATTTATCAACAACTATAGTGTGTTACAAAGTTTGTTATGTTGCATTGACTTTTAATAAATTTAAAAAATTATATTTGTGCCATATGGCTCCCCACCCACCAATTTCCTAGGGATTTTCAAAGCATATCTAATTTAAAAAAAACTGCCTTATATCTTGGTTGTAAAGTGTTGGAGCCTTCGTTAATTTTGAAGAGTTTTGACCAGTTTTGACCAACCAAAGGGTGGGAAAGGACAAATGGCAACAATGGTTGGGTGGCAGAATGAGCAGTTGTTGGGAGGTGATGGCAAGGTGGCAGTGGAAGGCAAAGGCAGCCGAGGAGGCAGGAAAGCGCAGAGGTAGCCAAGGAAGCAAATAGCCAAGCGAGAACTGGCAGTCCAGGTAGCCGGGAAGGATATAAAAAGAGGAAGAACAAAAAGGAAGAGGTTGGTTGTTGTTGGTGTCGCTACTATTGGTGTTGAGTTTCGTTGATCGTCGGGGTTGTTGCTGAGGATGGACCTGTCGGACACTGAAGGATTGGGCCGCTGAGGAGGTACACAGATGCAAGAGCAGAAGTAGGAAGAGCTGGAAACTAAGGAACTGGGTTGCGACGCAGATTTGACCCGAGCTACTGAGCCGGGTATTTTATGTATTGTTGAGGGCGAGAGGCCAAGTTATAATGTATTCCGTTCTGTCACTTTAATGTAATCTTAGTTGATGATTGTTAAGACTCGTAGTGTATTGCATATCATGTACTGTGGCTTATCAAAATTTTAAATAGTCTCCTTATTACATGAAACTGGTGCTTGATAGATCGATACTAGTATGCTGTTAGTTTTGTGGTATATATGATGAGTCCTTGTGTATGAGTTTAGGATATCATTATCTCTGTTCCATGTATTATGAACACATATGTGTATGACCACCTGTGTCTAACTGAGACCCCCTCAATCCCATATTGGGCCCTTCTCCCCTTTTGGTCGCAGTGCGCTTCGGGTGAGACTCTTTGCCCTTCAGGGTGAGGTGAAAATGCCAGTGTTGTCCTAAACTACAGCGGACCATTGTTGGCCTTCCGTGCCTGAACCCGGGGTCTTTTCCCTGATGAATCATTCGAGCCAACAAATGGTTCCATTGCCGGGACCTAAAATTAGGAGAACTAGTTCAAAATATGGTGTCGAGGGTGTTTAAGAGAGAGATCGGAAACTGGTGGAATCACAAAATAGACCAATTTGTGGCAAAAAGAGCTGCCCGTAGGAATCAGCCGATCGGTAGGGTGCATAAGCAGATCCTATACGCTGATAGCTCAGATGACTAGTATGAAATTTTCTGGTGCAAATTCCCTGAGGACCTGTACAATTGGTTGAGGGAACTGAAGCGGAAAATTCCTTCGAGCAGATCGATGAGAGCCTGCCATAGTTGGACTTCGTCCGAGATTGCACTATTACAATAGCTGGATAACGAGCGGATGAGCGTAGTTGATTTCTGGGTGCGAACTATAGTAGAGGGATACATAGTTGAGTTCGCTGCAAAAAGTTATCAGCCCTACTCAAAGGCGAAGGTGGTGTTCAACTCCGAGCTAAGGGAGGAATTGATAGGGGAATGTTATCTCTAGCCACTGCCAGGATGGAAGCATAAAACCCTAGTATCGGGGGAAGGAACTAAAGGGGAAAATGTTGCCCACAAGGGGATAAGGGTGTTGTGGGGGGATGGATGCAGAAGGATTAAAGAAAGTGAGGGATGTTAGAGCACAGAGAAGGGCATTGTTAGCAGATAAGTGGCAGGTAAGAGCAGCTCGGGCCCTAGGGAAAAGAAGGAGAGGGTCCCGCCCGATAGGAGTGGCAATGGAAAATCCAAAGCTAAGATGAAGGGGGAAGAGGATGCTAGGGCACCAGAAGATGGGATGAAAGGATGTTGGAATCGGGAAGAGGAGGAAAGACATTCCCTGCAGGTTGTGGAAATAGGATCGCAACAGGGAACTGGAGGAGGACTATCTCAGAATGTTGCGGATGTGGGATCGCAACCGGGAACATATGGGGGATCCTCCCTGAAGGCTGCGGAAGAAGAACCGCAGGATTGACACCCATGCTGGCACGAAGACAACGACAACATGGGTGACAGAATGAGGAAGTTATTCGATGAAGAACCAGCATCCACCAAAGTTCAGCAGCCCCAACCCCAAAGCACAAGCGGCATTTTCCCCGACCTTCCCCTGGTACCTTATCACAAACCAAAAGAATTCATCTTTAACCTAACAAAAGCAGCGCGAGTATACAGGGTGCAAGAAAAATACAAGACTGGTCTCAATACTGGGAGTGATACCAGAACCAGCTACAGCAATAACTTGGGACTACAGGGGTCGCTACAGCCGGGAACCAACGGGTTTGTATTGTTAGCTAATATTCAGAACAGTATGGCGAGATCATTTACAAGATACTTGGAGTTTGCAGGTAAGGGGAATGAGGATGTGGAGCAACACTGGTACCTCTACGAAGCCATCTGGAGAGCCCGCCAGACTCCGGATAATGTTCGGGCGGTGGAATTGTCTACCACTCTAAGGGAACAGGCCCTACACTGGTTCATAAAGTGGGCAGAGCAAAACCAGAACCCAACCATAGATGACATTAAGAGGGGATTTGTGCAAGAATTCAAGGTACCGCAAACCGATCAACAAGGGCTATTAGAGTTGTGGGAAATTAAGTAGAGGGAGGGAGAGATTGTGTGGGAGCTCATGCAAAGGTTTAAGGACGCCATTTCCAAGCTAAGTTATACTCTGGACCCAAACCACCAACAGGACTAATTCATCAAGGCGCTCTTGCCCTTGACCAGGACACCGTTGACACAACAGAAGATAGGAACCCTGCAGGATGCTTTAGAGCAAGCATCGTGGATAGAAGCGATGGTAGGGTATTGTTGAGCTTTGAAACTACATCTCTCCTACACATTTTCCTAGACTTTTTCCCCTCAAAAGTACTTCATAAGCTATCAAAGATCATTGCATATTGATCCTAAAAGAGCATTTAAGTGGTTTTATATGTTTTTGTGCTTGCTATTTGAATTAGATTTTTCTCATTAGCTGCGGAATGCAACCACTTTCCGCAGCTGATTCAACTTTCCACAGTTGTTTTTGTTGATCTCTATATTACAGGTGTCATCAAGCAAAACTAGACACATGGGCAGTTTAGGAATGATCTGGACATGGATCAGGTCCTATTGGTTTAGCCGGATTCATAAAAGAAAGCCGTGGTCAAACGGTGGTCAAACAAAGGAGTCCTACGGCAACAGGTCTCTGTTTTTCAACATGTGAAGGGTCTGAGGCCGTTCCTAGATCCCTGGGTTCATTTTGACAGCTGTAGACTACCTCCACGATGCAAATCCAACAGCCATCTTTTGATAGATTGAATGATCTTGGCAACCATCATGTTAAACTCACGGATGCTGTCTTTTTACATGTCCTCTGTTGAAGGTGTTTCATAAGAAAACAGTTATGTAATTTCTCTTATAAATAGCGCATTTGCAAACGCATAGAGCTAGTTAGTTTTTGATGGCGTTTTGCTATTAGTTATTGTACTGTGCCGTGAACTGGTCCTGTTGTTGCAACGAAAGGAGTCTTCCTCTGTTTTGCAATATAACAAGACTCTGTTTTATATGACTGTGTGAGCATAATTCCAGACTGATAGCGTGTTGACCAAGGCCGTGCAAAGGGCCCCTGCACACTGAGGTTTTGTTTTCTTTATTGCTGTAAAGTTTTTATGTATTGTTTCCTTATTTCCATTGTACATATTTCATAATTTGTTCACCTGTGTATATTTCATAAGATAGTTATGATGTTAACGTTACAATCCTGTACATGATTTTTCAAGCATTGTATATTGTTACTAACACTGATCAGTGTGTGTTTCAGGATAGGCTAGGCCCGGGCATTTTCATACAATTTTTACGATAACTAGTGACATGAGATTAGCCTCTCTGCTAACTTTGCTTTTCTTAGCTTTTGAATTTCAGTTATGCTTTGATTTCAGTTTTATTCATTTACTTTGTCAGTTAGTTTAGATATCAAATTCCTCATATCATTGACGTTATCTCCAGAGCCATAGCTTAGACTACTTGGCAAGCTATCGGACTATGAATGATGTGATTTGATTTTAGCTTTATTTTTCTGCAATTAGATATCAATTCCTCATATTATTGACGTTATCTCCAGAGCCATAGCTTAACCCCGAAAAGACTACTTGGCGAGCTATCGGACTATAAATGAAGTGAATTGATTTTACTTTTATTAGTTTGCAGTTTTTAATATGTTTGAGTGCAGTGGCTTAACTCGTTTTTCTTTCTGTATTTAGATAAGCAGTAGAGATAGTGATTTCATGATCAGTTGTTCATTATTTGTTTGATTTGAATAGCAACACATTTCCATTCTTGTTCAAGTATTAATTTCATCACTAGTATGTTTTAAGACCTTCTGAAGTGTTAAGTTCTAGAAATCATTATAGAGGACATAATTTCCTTAAAATATATACCCAAACTTGCCTTCTAAAAGTATTCTTAAAACTTAGGAATAGGATTATCATTTGCATTAGGACACAAACCAAAATAAAACCCCCAAAAACAAGATAAAATTGATAAAAAGTAAGAAAGAGGTTGTCTTGCACATATGGTGCACCACACTTCATCAGTTTACAACTACCGGATTGATAATTAATGTAGCAATTTAGGACATACTAAATTGACTAAACATTTTGGCACCGTTGTCGGGGAATTGTAACTAGGTAGCCAATATCTTACAAAAAAAAAAGGAAAATTTGATAACTTCTTGAAGTATGCTCTCCTCTTGCACCTAGCGTGATCTGGAGGATTAGAAAAGAGAGTTATTAGTTCAATAATTTCTTGATTATTCTTTCTTCTTACACCTCGTGTGACCTGGAAGATCAAAAAGAGAATTATTAGCCCAACTAAAAAAAAGACAATGACATGCATAGAGCAAGAGATTCTAGGGGAAGGTTTATAGCTAGGGCCAAAAGTTCGATTTTCACAACTCCAGCTACTTCAAGGCATAGACAAGATACACCTCCATCATCTCCGACTCATACTCCCAGCCTTAGGATTCTTGGAATTCAAGGAGCAGTCGAATTAGGAGATTCTCCCACACTATTTACTAAATCTGATCTAAGAGAAGAACCTTTCTTCACTTCTACAGGGGAACATATTATAATCAAAGAAGTAGAACCACCTAAAGAAAAGGAGGAAACTATCATGACAGAGGAAGTAGTAGATGGATTTGGAGGAGGGGGTAGAGGTAGAGGAAGAGGAAATAATGGAGGAGGTAGAGGTAACAATGGGGGAAATAGGGATGGAGATAACTCATTTGGATTCCCTATAGCCGATGAGGAAACTCATACAACAATGAAAAACATTTCACCATCTATCCTCCCAAACTTTTATGGGTTGCGAAGTGAGGATCCTGAAACATTTCTATTTGAGTTTGAAGTCTTGTGCCGAACCTATGACTATATGGAAGACTCTCAAAAACTCAAATTGTTTCCTTCAACATTGAAAGGAGCTGCTTTGAAATGGTTCATGGGATTAGTCACTCAATTTATTAGGACTTGGAATGATATGAAACAAACATTCTTGGATAGATACCTGGATTATTGTATGCCCACCAATCATAAGGATGAGGTATTCAAGATGATGCAAAGAGAAGATAAAAACTTGGAGGATTTACTTGAGAGATTTCAATACAACTTAAAGAGAGCAAAAATGAGTAATTTAGATGAGGAAACCTTAAAAGCCCTTCTATTGAAAGCCATTAGAGATGAATGGATAGATATTTTAAACATAATGGGGAAGGGGGATATTTCTCAACTTCCACTTCATGACATAGCAGAACTATGTGTCCATCTCTCAAGGGGAAAATCTAAAACTGAAAAAGGGCCGAGAGATCCTTCTCTTATTAGAGCAAACAAATCTGCAACTGGATCAGTAAGTAGGGCAGAGATTGGTAATATGCTTGATGAGTTCAAAACTGATATTCTAAGGAGCCTTAGTGAACAACTAGACACCCTTAAAATACAAAACAAGCAGAAAGCAGAAGTTGATGCCTTGGCCATCTTTTGCCCAAAATGTAGAAAGAAACATGCTCTAAGGGAATGCCCCTTGGATGCAGAAGTTGTAGAAATATGTATGATTTGCTCATAAAGCCATGAGACCAAGAATTATCCTTCAATTCCTGGGCTCAAAGTTGTATTTCAGGAAAATCCAAATTCAGTAGAGGCCCTTTGTTTTGTTTCAAGAAGGCCATGGCAGGGGCCACAAAATGAAGGATTTAACAATCCTATGAACTTTGAGCTTCCGCCAAATTGGAATTCTTGGCAACAACCTTGGCCCCAATCTCAAAATCCATATTAATCATGGGCACAAGGGATGCAAAATCCTTATGGGAGATTTGCTCAATTTTATCAATATCCTCCATCTTTTCCAAATCAACAAAATCCACCAATTCCAAATCAAAACCCACAACTTTCATTACCATTCTCACAACAACAACCTTCTCAACAAAATCCAAATTCTCAACTCTTGCTTCCATTTCAATAAAAGAAAAATCAACTACCAGCCCAACCATTGCCAAATCCCAACAACAAAAATCCTCATAATTCTTACATGGTAGGAGGACAACAATTTCCTACCTCTATGATTGTTCCTCTTAATGATGTTCAACTTAGATCTGGTAGAGTATTAGAAAAAACCTTCTATAGATGTTCAAGAGCAAGGTACTTCTAAGGAGGATTCTCTTAAAGTCAATAAAGGTTCTGAGGAAGCATCTCTTCAAAACCCAATCATTCAAAAAGAAAAAGAAAAAGAGTCAACCCCACAACTCCTATACTTGCGCAACCTGCATCTTCATCCACGCCTCCTTTCCCTGAAAGATTACAAATTGACAAAGGGGTGGAAAAACAAATATTTTTGCCTGACTATGATTTTCTAGATGAATTAAAGAATGTATGTATCAAGATTCCCTTGCTACAAGCCATTAGAGAGATTCATATTCTAGCAAAAACAATAAAGGAATTGAGTCTTAAAGGACTAGGAAGGAAGCCAAGAGATACAAGAAGAATCCACCTGGTAGGAAAAATTGCAGATATCATGATGGGAAAAATTACCATGCAGAAGTATGTAGATCCAGGTAGTCCAATTTTCAAGACACATATAAATGGGATATAAATTCCGAACACTTTGATTGACTTAAGGGTTGCTATCAACATTATGAGTAGACAGATTATGGAACAGCTTAAACTTCCTAATCTTATTTTTACATCCACCTTATTGCAACTTGCAGATAGATCAATAATCAAACCAGATGGTGTACTAGAAGATATTTCAGTCTCCTTAGATTCTTGGGAGTATCCTGTAGATTTCATGATTTTGACTCCCAAGAGTAATTTAGGAGGACATCCACTCATCTTAGGAAGACCTTGGCTAGCCACAGCCGATGCTTTCATTAGTTGTAGATCTGGAGATATGTGCATTTCTGATGGAATTTCGACAAAGAAATTAAATTTGTATCCTCCAGCAAAGGCAATTACAGAAGTAGGAGACAATGAATGGGTCGACGATGAAGATATTATACAACCTATCTTTACTGTCTCTGAAATTAGTGAAGATAGTCAAATTTTGAACACATTAGAAAATTTTGAAACATCTTCAGAATATGACCACACACAATTTCAGTTAGATTTTGATATTGAATATCTATCATCAAGACAAATGTCTCTTTACTCTATGGAAGAGTTTGGTAGCTATACCATTGAAATTTTTCCAGGAAAAACACTAAATATCAACAAAAATTTGGAAAAGTCACAACATGAAGAGCTAACCAAAATCTTGCAAAAACATTCTACTGCATTTGCATGGGAGTATACTGATATGAAAGGTATTGATCCCAAGACTTGCATCCATCATATCTATATCGAGGAAAACAGTAGACCAATCAGACAACCTCAGAGAAGGATGAATCCAAAGCTTAGGGAGATAGTGAAAGAAGAGCTCCAAAAACTACTCAATGTAAATTTCATTTACCCAATTTCAGATAGCTGATGGGTTTCTCCTTTGGTTATAGTACCCAAAAAGAATGGTAAATAGAGGGTATGCATTGATTACCGGGAATTGAATAAAGCAACTTTGAAGGATCACTTTCCCTTGCCCTTTATCGATCAAGTATTAGATACATTAGCAGGCAAAAATTATTTTTCATTTCTGGATGGTTTTAGTGGTTATAATCAAATTCAGGTAGCACATGAGGATCAAAATAAGACCACATTTACCTGTCCATGGGGAACTTTTTCTTATCGAGTGCTTCCTTTTGGATTATGTAATGCACCTACAACATTCCAAAGAGCAGTACTAGGAATTTTATCTGATCTAATCCATAATTGTGTAGAGGTTTATATGGATGATTTTACAATTTATGGTGATTCGTTTGAAGAGGCATTAGAAAATTTGGAAAAAGTCCTTATAAGGTGTAAAGAAACAGACCTTTCACTAAGCCATGAAAAATTCTTTATGATGTTTACTGAAGGTATTGTTTTGGGACATCATATTTCAGGGGATGGGATTAAAGTTCATAGATCAAAAGTTGAAGTCATCTCCAAGTTGCATATTCCAAATTATCAAAAAGATGTTAGAAGTTTTCTGGGATTTACTGGATATTATATAAGATTTATAGAAAACTTCACTAAAATAGCATCTCCACTCTTCAAACTGCTTACAAAAGACTGTGAATTCAAATGGAATCCTGATCACCAATCAGCATTTGAAACTTTGAGAACAAGAATATTTGAAGCGCCTATCTTGAGAGGACCAAATTGGAAACTTCCTTTCCATATTTCTACAGATGCTTCAGATACATCTCTAGGGGTTGTATTGGGACAAAGTTATTTAGTTCCTTACACCATTTACTATACTAGTAAAAATTTAACTCCCACCGAGTTGAACTATACTGTGACTGAAAAAGAGTTCTTAGCTGTTGTTCATGCAATCAATAAGTTCAGACATTATATAACAGGCTATGAAACTTTTATTCATACTGATCATTCTGCAATTAGATATCTAATGAACAAACCCATTACTAATGGCATAGTTACAAGGTGGCTCTTACTTTTACAGGAATTCAATATCACTGTGTTAGATAGACCAAGGAAACAAAACACAGTAGCTGATTTCTTGTCTAGGATTCAGAATACTAAAGAAGATTCTCCTGTAGAGGACAAGTTTCCTGATGAATATTTATTTGCAGTAACTACTAAGACTCCTTGGTATGCAGATATAGCTAACTATTTGGTTACAGGGAAACTACCTCCACATTTATTTCCTGGTGAAAGAAGAAAGATTATTCAGGAGAGTTCAAAATATTCATGGATTTCTAACGAATTGTTTAAAACAGGGCCAGACTTTGTGATCAGAAGATGTGTTAGGGAAGATGAAATGCCTGATATTCTCAAAGCATGCCATGATGAACCATGCGGCGGACACTTTGCTGACAAAAGGACAGTCTATAAAATCCTCTCTTTAGGATATTATTGGCCATCCCTCTTCAAAGATGCAAAACAATATGTCAAAAGGTGTGACAGCTACCAAAGAGTAGGGAAACCTACCCTTTCAAATGAAATGCCATTGCAGCCACAGGTACTCATCGAACCCTTTGAAAAATGGGCTTTAGATTTTATTGGACCTATTAACCCACCATCTAAACAAAGAAAGTATATATTGGTATGTATTGATTATGTCACTAAATGGGTAGAAGCCAAAGCATTATTTTCTGCTACTGAGCATGCAGTTGTTAGTTTTCTTTATGAGGATATTTTTACTCGCTTTGGTGTTCCAAGAGAAATTGTGACAGATCAGGGAGGACAATTCACATCCAAACTGGTGGAGAAGCTGATGGAAGAGTACAAGGTCAAGCACAGAAAATCTACTCCTTACCATCCGCAAGCAAATGGTCAAGTGGAGTCTACAAACAAAGTTCTTGAAGGCATCATTACCAAGACTGTTCATCTACACAGAAGAGATTGGGCAGAAAGGCTTCCTGAAGCCTTATGGGCCTACAGAACTACATGGAGGAATACAACAGGACATTCTCCTTATGAGCTTGTTTATGGGAAAGAAGTCCTGCTCCCCATTGAGTTCCAAGTTAAAACTTTCAAGATGGCAGTTCAGTTGGGAATGGATCTATCAGAAGCCCAAAAGCATAGAATGGAGCAGTTGAATGAGCTAGATGAGATTAGACAAGAAGCAATCCTAAGAACTAATCTAGTTCAATATCAAAGAGCTAAGTGGCATGACAAATACATCAAGGAGAAAAAGTTTCAAGAAGGAGATTGGGCATTGCTATTTGATTCCAAGTTTAAAGATTTCAAAGGTAAATTTCAAACTCATTGGCTTGGGCCATATGAGATCAACAAAGTCTTTAGCAATGGAGCGGTAAGAATCAAAACCATTGATGAACATCAAAATCCTCTTTTTGTGAATGGCCACAGATTAAAGATCTATCATAAGCCACTCTCAAAGGAGGAATTTGTCAAAATCTTTCAAGATAGTTCTGCAATAAGGCTGGTGAAGAAGAATCCTTCTTCTCCACCAGCCTAGTCTTTGTTCTTTTCTGTTAAAAAAAAAATGTATAAGCCTGAAAACCAATCATTGATTGGCAGTCTTATACAGAAAATACAGGGCAAAAATCAGAAGCTTTTGACGCCCTATATTTTCCAAAAAAAAAAATCTCATTTTATTCATAGTTTCATGTCATTTCACTTCACTCAATTTCATTTCATCATCTCATTTCTCCAATAAAATTCCTTTCATGACCAGTTTTCATATATCATTCACTCAGTCATCATTCATTTCCATCCATCTCCATTCAGTCATATGTTCACTGTGATAGTTTCCGCAGCTAAATTCAGTTTCCGCAGCTAGAAACTAATTCCGCAGCCAGTTGATTGATTCCGCAGCTAACACTCTGTTATTCAACACTGACAGTCAGATGTTAGCCAAATAATGATGAGAACCAAGTGCAGGTATGACAAAGGAAAATATTTTGAAGTTATAAAGCACCAATAGGAAGTAGCTAACCAAAGGTTAATGGACGAAAGTGGCAAAAAGTCCAAGGTATGAGCAAGATTTATTTCAAATAACATTTTTTTTTAAAAAGCACATTCTATATAGTTATGAAACCACGACTCCATTATATGTAATGATTAGCATTGATAGCTTCCATAACCGCTCCATGACCTTTACATGATTTCTCCACGAACCTTGCATTAATTTTTAACGGCCTCATGATCCGCCTCCGAATTTAACTCGTGTTTATTTGTACGTTGGCATTCCACCTGCTGAACCGGGTAATTATGAGGACGTAATCTATTTGATCACGGCTCTGTCCCGCCGCACATTCCGCAACCATTTTGAGAATGTGCTCACGCTTATTCCGCAACTATCTATCTCAAAAGCTAAGCTCACTCTATTCCCATACTATCCCATTTGTTATTTCCGGCCTGTTTACACTCCCGTGAACTCATTCTCATTACCTGTTCTCTGCTCTTTCGTTTACGATTACTGGTTTTTCTCCACAAACCTTTGCCATTCCCCGCTAACACAGTCGTTTCACCTCCGTCAATCCATTATTCACTCAGACGTATTTTAAGGCAGGAGGTAGGAATGGGTCTTTTGCTAAGAGCAGAACCGGAAGGGCCCAAATTCATGGAGGGGTATCCCCAATTGAAAAACATACTAAGGAAGGCACGGTGGCTACAGTTCATCCAGAAATTCAGAGGCTACAACAAAGAAGTTATGAAGACATTTGTGAGGTCTTTTAATGGCGTGGAAGTTGAGGTTGGAGACCTTAAATTTTCAGTTACAGAGGCATCTATCGCTGTAGCAATGGAACTCCCACAGGAGGGGGAACGGTGGTTCAAAAACAAAAGCTTTGACAAGAGGGCCTGGAGGGTTATCCTACGCAATCCAGGTATGGATATAACCATTTTCAAACGTGGAATCCATGTCTCTACTTTAGAAGAAAAGTGGGCCAGTCTATTATTGATAATCCAGAAGTTTATTACATGTGAAGGACGATTTGGGTCCATGTATATGTACCACACCCGGTTGCTGATGAATTTTCTAGAAAATCAAACCATTAATTTTCCTTACTTTTTATTGAATAGCCTGAAAAAGATGTCCATAACTATCCAAAAGAATTTGGAGGACATAGAACCCCACCTATACCATCACGGACTTGTGAAAATTTTGATTGAAAAACAATTAAAGGAAAAGAAGGACACCTGGGAACAGTTTTTGGTTAGAAACTTCTTTCAAGATCCACCTGAAACACCTGAGAGTAGCTCAACAAGGAAAAGTAGGAGAAAAAGTGTGAGAATTCAAGACACTCCTACTAACATAGCTAAAGAAATTAATAAAGAAAAGAAGTTTTCTGAAAGTAGGAAGGAAAGAATTGAGGATAGGAAGCAAAGAAAATTAAAGGGGAAAAGAAACATTGAAGCTATCTATCAAACCCCAGAACCTTCCTCAAGAGAGGACCACCAAATAATTTCTGAAAGACTAGTGTATATTCAGGAACAATCAACTGCAGTAAGGAGGAAAGGGAAAGAAAAACAGAGTGTGGAGAAAGAAGACACTAGCTCACAAAATTTAAGGAGGAGCTCCAGACTTAAAGGAAAATTGAGGAAAGTACAAACTAAAGGGCCCCACTTCATTGATTTAGGAGGAGAAACACCAAAGCAACCTCCAGCAATCCCTCCTGGCCATGGCCCACACCATACTCCTATTCCTCGGCCAGATTTTGAGATTAGTCCTTCTCAGCCAGATCTTAAGATCAGTCCTTCTCAAACAGATTTTGGGGACAGCCTAAGGAAGACTACACCTGAGATAGATCCAACCCAGCAAGAAATGTATGATTATATTGAAACGTTGGAGAAAACTGCCACAGATCAAGGCACTTCATCTGCCCAGCCTAATACAGCCCAGGAAGCTCTAATCCAATCACTAAAATAGGAAGTTTTTGAGCTGGAGGTCCTAAATAGACACATCAAAAGAGAAAATGAAACATTGAGAGAACAGAGCAGGTTGGATAAGATTATTCATGACAACACCATGTTGCATCTTGGGCTGTGGCAGAAGAAAAATAGAAAATTGAAGAAAAAGAGCAGGAGGTTGAGCAGAGCTCTCATCAACCTCAAATTCAAGTGCCTAATGAGGAAGTTGAGGATGACAGTGGTCCCAAGAAAGAAGAAAAGAAGGTTGGATGTGTTGTCAGAGGTCTCTGAACACATGAACCAAAGGGAGGATGGTCAAAGTTTTGGTTGCATGAGGACATGCAACACCTTCACAGTGGGGGTATGTTGAGCTTTGAAACTACATCTCTCCTACACATTTTCCTAGACTTTTTCCCCTCACCAGTACCTCATAAGCTATCAAAGATCATTGCATATTGATTCTAAAAGAGCATTTAAGTGGTTTTCTAACTATGTTTTTGTGTTTGCTATTTGAATTAGATTTTGCTCATTAGCTGCGGAATGCAGCCACTTTCCGCAGCTGATTCAACTTTTCGCAGTTGTTTTTGTTAATCTCTATATTACAGGTGTCATCAAGAAAAACGAGGCACATGGGCAGTTCAGGAATGATCTGGACATGGATCAAGTCCTATTGGTTTAGCCGGATTCATAAAGGAAAGCCGTGGTCAAACGGTGGTCAAACGAAGGAGTCCTACGGCAACAGGTCTCTGTTTTTCAACACGTGAAGGGTCTGAGGCCGTTCCTAGATCCCTGGGTTCATTTTGACAGCTGTAGACTACCTCCACGACGCAAATCCAACAACCATCTTTTGATAGATTGAATGATCTCGGCAACCATCATGCTAAACTCACGGATGTTGTCTTTTTACGTGTCCTCTGTTGAAGGTGTTTCATAAGAAAATAGTTATGTAATTTCTCTTATAAGTAACACGTTTACAAACACAAAGAGCTAGTTAGTTTTTGATGTCGTTTTGTTGTTAGTTATTGTACTGTGCCGTGAACTGGTCCTGTTGTTGTAATGAGAGGAGTCTTCCTCTGTTTTGCAATATAACAAGACTCTGTTTTATATGACTGTGTGAGCGTAATTCCAGACTGATAGCGTGTTGACCAAGGCCATGCAGAGGGCCCCTGCATGCTGAGGTTTTGTTTTCTTTATTGTTGTAAAGTTTTTATGTATTGTTTCCTTATTTCCATTATACATATTTCATAATTTGTTCACCTATGTATATTTCATAAGATAGTTATGATGTTAACGTTACAGTCCTGTACATGATTTTTCAAGCATTGTATATTGTTGCTAACACTGATCAGTGTGTGTTTCAGGATAGGCTAGGCCCAGGCATTTTCATACAATTTTTACGATAACTAGTGACATGAGATTAGCCTCTCTGCTAACTTTGCTTTTCTTAGCTTTTCAATTTCAGTTATGCTTTGATTTCAGTTTTATTCATTTGCTTTGTCAGTTAGTTTAGATATCAAATTCCTCATATCATTGACGTTATCTCCAGAGCCATAGCTTAGACTACTTGGCGAGCTATCGGACTATGAATGATGTGATTTGATTTTAACTTTATTTTTCTGCAATTAGATATCAATTCCTCATATTATTGACGTTATCTCCAGAGCCATAGCTTAACCCCGAAAAGACTACTTGGCGAGCTATCGGACTATAAATGAAGTGAATTGATTTTACTTTTATTAGTTTGCAGTTTTTGATTTGTTTGAGTGCAGTAGCTTAACTCATTTTTCTTTCTGTATTTAGATAAGCAGCAGAGATAGTGATTTCATGATCAGTAGTTCATTATTTGTTTGATTTGAATAGCAGCACATTTCCATTCTTGTTCAAGTATTAATTTCATCACTAGTATGTTTTAAGACCTTCTGAAGTGTTAAGTTCTGGAAATCATTATAGAGGACATAATTGCCTTAAAATCTATACCCAAACTTGCCTTCTAAAAGTATTCTTAAAACTTAGGAATAGGATTATCATTTGCATTAGGAGACAAACCAAGATAAAACCCCCAAAAACAAGATAAAATTGATAAAAAGTAAGAAAGAGGTTGTCTTGCACATATAGTGCGCCACACTTCATCAATTTACGACTCCCGGATTGATAATTAATGTAGCAATTTAGGACATACTAAATTGACTAAATAGGAATCCCCATGGATACCGGGGAGGCAAAATTCGACAAGATCCAGTAATCACGGGCTTGCAAAGCCAAATCGCGAACCTAACCGAAAATCTGAGGGATCTTTAGTTGTACGACCGGCCATGCCCAATGTTTGGCACACCCATTGCCTGGTGGAAGGGCACGTTGCGACGGAATGCCCGCGACTGTGAGGTCTTAACCAAGCAGGATGGGTGGCGGGGTCATCGGGAACCACTCCGACTGTAGGGGTTGCGGCCATCGGGGCGCAAGGACCCTTCCCAGGAAGGAATAACACAGATTTTTGCGAAGTCTGTAGAACGTATGGACACCTGCCGCGGATGTGTCCATTGCTGCAAAAGTACTCTAACGTCCCTAATAACAACTACTGCGAGTTATGTGCATCAACTACTCATCACACCGATCAATATAGGGCACTGTATGCTCTAGCAGAAAGACTGGATAGATCCACGTTTCGAGTCAATGAAGCAAATCGAGGGGGCGAGGAGGAAATGGATGCAGAGGGAGATCGGGGGGCAGAGGACCCCTAAGATGCTACAATTACGATCAAGAAGGACATGTCACAAGGGAATGCCCACTCCTGAGAAGACCATGGTGTTCGCAGTGCAGAGTTAACACCCACGCGACAGAAGACTACCCAGAGCTCATCGTGAAATGGGAAGAGAGGACCAGACAGTGAGGGGCTAACCTAGTGAATGTTGAGCCTCGGACCAACGAGGGTCTCCCCGCAACAAATATCAATATAGTCACCCGAGGAGGGAAGAAGATAGGGGAAGATTGCTACGCCGAGGAAACCCCTGTGATCATCAAAGCGGCATCACCACCAAAGGCGTATCAACCCAAGCACCAGAAGCAGTATTACCAAGAAGCAGCCAAATTGTTCGAAGGCATGACTGAAGATAATGACACCCGAGATCCGCAAGTCTGCGGGCCCGACCTTGCCCAACCCATTGGGGAATCGTTTAAACTGTTCTTAAATTTTTTTGAAGATCAAACCATGCTAAGGGAATTACGGAAAATCTTGAAAGTCGCAGCGTCCGTAGAGCAAGAGGACACGGGACAACCTTGCGAAGTCTGGCCAGAGAAAGCCTCCAGCAGGGTAAAGCGGAATAAGAAGAGAAGCGGGAAGGAATTATGAATCAATGCATAGGTGGCAGGATTCTAGATAAAGGACACCATGCTAGATCTGGGATCGGATGTAAACATCCTACCCCGAAAGACCTGGGAGGCAATGGGGAAGCCGCAACTAAGGTACTTTCCAATTTAGTTGAGAATGGAAAATCAGTATTGTATACTGCCCATTGGAAGACTGGAGAATGTAGAGGTTGATGTATCCAGAGTAAAAACACACATTGAATTCAAAGTAATAGACATTATGGGAGATAAAGACCCATATCCAACACTCCTAGGGATTGACTAGGCATACGAAAACTATGCCATCATAGATTTGAAAAAGGAACTGATGATCTTCGAAGCACAAGGCCTGAGGGTGATTCAGCCGCTAAACCCTTATCAAGGAACCAGGTTTACAGAAACAACAGACGACAGGGAAGAACCAGGGATGTTAGATGAGTTGTATACTCTCACAGCAGGAAAGAGGGAAGATTACATAAATCCTACAGCCGAATGTTCGGTTAGCTAGAGGAGCATCCAAAGTTCAAAAGTTGGTTCAAAAGTTGCATGGGATGCATGGCAACAGGTTGGATATGAACTAACAACCCGGCGATGTGCAATGATAAGCTGAGTAAACTGGGGAGATATAGGAAAGGACGACATCCTAAAATACTGTGGCCTTGAACCAATAGATCAGTTCTTGGACAGGATGGACCAGGGTGTACCAAAAGACCAAAGAATTCCCTTTCTAGACATTGCGCTCATGGAAACACCCGCAAGATGGTGGAAAGCACACTGCCAGGTATTGAAAGACTGGAAGTACATAAAGTAAGCATTAAAGGAGAGGTTTAGCAAGAAGGAAGAGCAACGACCAGACCATGTCAAAGGGTGCATGACCAACTGGGAAAGTCAGGGACTGCCAAGAAACCTGTGGGTGCATGCCTTTATACACACCCTCAGCACCATCCCCGAGCGTGGTACATCCATGAAGAACTATGATGACAAACAGTTGCTTGGGATGCCTTGAAAACATAGTTCATCGACGATTTCTCATTCAAGGATAGTGAAGCACAAATGACAGAAGTGCTTCAAGCGATGAAAGGGGTTTTTTCACCCCGGAGATGATAGTTGAGGGGGAGCACGAAGAAAACTTCCTACAATACTTATTTGACATGGAATCTCCAGGACTTGTAACCTGCGACAGAATCAACGTAGAACCAAAAGAAGACGGATTGGAAGGGCTTAGACACCTAGCCTTTGAAGAAACAGAGGGATAAAGGGGGATCCGCAAGATTCCCTCGACAGAAGGCGCCCATCTCTTACCAGTAAAGCTAAGAAAGCAGAATGTAGGGACGAAGGATAAACCCAAGATAGCATCATTAGGAGACTACTAGGATGAACAAACCACTAAAGAAATTTTTGAGTTGTTATAAGAATACCAAGCTCTGTTCCCAGCTTCAGTAGCTGAACTAAAGGGGATTAAAGGTAACTTGGGAGAAATGAAAATTGTTCTGAAACCAGGGGTCTGACCAGTGAAGCACAGACTATACCGGCTGAACCCAAGGGTCAAAGAAAAAGTTAAAAGGGAGATTGGTAAAATGTTGGATGCAGGAATCATTTTTCCAGTCAATGAAGCTAACTGGATAAGCCCTATAGTGATTCAAAACAAGAAGGATGCGACTGAGGTTAGAATATACGTCGATTATAGGAGCCTGAACAATGCATGCATGCACGACCATTCCCCACACCCTTCAGCGACGAAGTCTTAGACAATGTTGTCGGGAATGAGGCTTACTCATTCACAGATGGCTTCTCGAGCTACCACCAGGTTCAAATAGCCGAAGAAGATAAAATGAAAACAACATTCACAACGGAATGGGGGTCGTACACATACAATGTAATTCCATTTGGATTAAAGAATGCGCCAGCGGTTTTTTCAAGGATTGTAATAGCAACTTTCCGAGACCATATTCATAAGTTCCTAGAAGTCTACATGGATGACTGGACATTGTATAGCCCGTTGAAAAAGCATAGCAATATGTTGAGAGTAATGTTCGAAAGATGCAGACAGTTGCAGATCTCTTTAAATTTGAAGAAGTGAATTTTCGCGGTTCCCTTTGGAACCTTGCTAGGCCATATTGTTTGCAAATATGGAGTCTACGTGGACCCTACCAAAATAGCAGCAATCATCCACATGGAACCACCCTGCAACATAAAGCAACTAAGAGCAACTCTAGGCCATACGGGGTACTACAAAAGGTTCATCAGAAACTATGCAACCATAATAGCCCCAATGGAGAGACTGCTAAAGAAGATGGAGGAATTCATTTGGACAACAGATTGTTAAGCAGCACTGGACAAACTAAAAGAAAGGTTAGTAAGTGCGCCCATATTGGTGTACCCTGACTGGAACAAAACGTTCCATGTGCATATTGATGCGTCTGGAATAGCACTAGGAGCAGTCCTGGCGCAACCAGGAGAGAAGATGGATCATCCAGTATACTATGCAAGCAGAAAGCTCTCCACAGTGGAAAAGAATTACACAACAACAGAATGAGAGGCTCTAGCAATGGTTTACTCTCTCCAAAATTTTAGGCACTACCTGCTGGGGGCGCCATTCAAATTTTTCACAAACCATTCTACACTAAAATACCTAGTAAACAAGCTCGTACTGGAGGGAAGAATATGCAAATGGCTATTATTATTTCAAGAGTTCACGTTTGAAGTAGTTGTTAAGCCGGGCAGACTGAATGTAGGCCCGGATCACCTTTCTCGCTTGGAAACAGGGGAGAGCGATGGAGCAATAGACGACCAGTTACCTGATGTCGATTTGTTCAGGATAGAATCCATACCCGACCACCTACAGGAAATTGCTACTTTGCTCACAACAGGCAGTTGTCCACAGGGCTACACCGCAACACAGAAAAGGCACCTGGTGGTCAGAGCAACGGATTACCAACTCATAGCAGGACACCTTTACAAAATGGGCTTAGACCAGATACTCAGACATTGTGTCCTACAACATGAAAGAGAAGATATCTTATGGGAGTGCCACGCAGGGGTTGCGGGAGGACATGTAGGGGGTAAGGAAACTGCAAGGAAGATACTACAAGCGGGACTGTGGTGGCCTATGGTACATAAGGATTCGAAGGAATTCGCTAATGAATGCGATGTTTGTCAAAGAGTTGGAAGGCCTTCACGACGCGATGAGCTACCACCACATCCGGTCCACACAATGCAAATATTTGATAAGTGGATGGTAGATTTCATTGGTCCAATATCCCCACCGGCGTGTCATTCCAAAGCCCAATACATATTACCGCCATAGAGTACCTGTCAAGATGGGCAGAAGTCGCACCAGTAAGAGACCACACAACAAAAACCGCAGCGCGCTTCATTTTTTAGAACACCATCTCAAGGTTCGGATGCCCAAGGAGTCTCACAAGTGACCAGGGTACACACTTCCTGAACGAGACAATTCATGTCCTATTAAAAAAATTTATGGTGGAGCATCACAAGAGAAGCCCTTACCATCCACGAGCAAACGGTGTAGTAGAAGCATTCAATAAGATACTGGTAAAAGGGATAACCAAAATCGTATCAACCAATAGAGATGACTAGGATGAAAGAATTCCAGCAACACTCTAGGCATATAGAACAATAGTTAAAAGACTCCACAAACAAACTCCATTTCAGCTGGTATACGGCAAAGAGGCGGTGGTGCTAGCAGAGTTTGTACTACCCAACATGTTCATTTCATAGGCAACAGGAATGACCGAGAGCAGTGCCTTGCGGGACAGATTCAGCTAGATGTTAGAGCTCGACGAAACACGATTCCTGGCGGAGTTCCATCAGTCTATCGAGCAACAAAGACAGAAGGCTTGGCATGATAGGCACATCAAGAAGAAATCGTTCGGGGTCAGCGACCAAGTGCTCCTCTATGACAGCAAGTTCCTCAAGTTCCCAGGAAAACTACAGATGCACTGGTTAGGCCCGTTCATAATTTCACATATAAAGGAATCGGGTGCGGTGAGACTCGTGCAACTGGATGGAGTCCTACTACCAGGATGGGTGAATGGCACACGCCTGAAACCTTTCCACAAGTAAAAAATTAAAATAAAAATAAAATAAAAAAATTAGTTTTCATAATAAGGTTGCGGTCAGTAGAGAGATACCGCAACCCATTTGTGGTCGGGGGGGTAGTGTCAGTAGAGTCAGCAGGCCTAGTTGGCAGGAACAGTAGCCGTGCATGTCAAACACCGTCAACAGAATACACGTAGGTTCAAACTTTTTCCAAAATTGATGGCCGCACACGCACCCGTCCCATCCGCCATACCAGTAGTTATTTCCTGATTAAGTAATCAATAAGGCAACTGTCAAGGTAGGGTCGCAAAATCTTTCCCGTTAAGCATAGAATTAGTTAATAAATAAGCCCATCACAGTAGAATAAAGACGCCATGCATCCCACTCCGTACTTTTCAAGCCCACGTCATAGTTGGCACGTACCAGTCAGCCGATGACAGAAAAAAGATAGCTAGAATACATGGAAAGGCCGCTGGAATAATTAGTTGATTAAAGCCTCGCCAGTCAGGGGATGTCGTGTTAGAACTGGCTACATAACTATCAGGAGAACGCAGGGAATGGTAGAATTTCAAACACCAGAAGGATTCCAGAAGCACTCAGAAGAACAGGAGCAGGACAAGAGAAACAGAAGACCACGAGTGCAAATTTTTTACAGAAGAAGGGGAGCAATGGCCAAGAGAATCACATCAGTTCCACAAATCGCACTAGATGCAAGAATCGAAATTATGGATGACCTGTATGGGAAATATGACCAGTCGAACCTCATCGAAAATGACTTCACAGACGAGTTCCAATTCCCAGCAATGAAGAGGGAGGTATATGCAGAAGAATTTTAACGGGAGGATGCAACCAGAGCCTCCAAAATCTGGGGAGACTTCAAAGGGCTACAAAAGTCCACGCTGTTCATCTTGAGAAATCTGCCTGTGTTTGGCACCCAGCTGGCCGCCATCCAGTGTACCAAGCTATTAGCAAGCAGGATGCATGGAGGTTCCCTATGGCTGGACAGAGAATACCCAATCCATGATGAAGATATCTACCGATTGACGGGGTTGTCAAACATGGGGAATGCAATCAGCACAACATTCTAGGTTGGAGCCAAGCGAGGCAAGAAACCGACAGAGGACAAAATTTACACCCGCTATGGGATGGAGCGGGGAGGAAAGGCGCAAAGCTAGACAGAATCAACAAGGATAACATTCGGTTTGCCTGCTACCTGATTGCAAGAAAGATGATGAGGCACTTCACGAGAAACGAGTGCACCCTGGACACAGTCTCAATAGCAAAACACTGCTACTAGGGTGAGATACTCAACTGGGCAGCCTTTGTACTCAACGAACTCTTTAAGGCATGTGAAGATGTCTACCGGCAAAGCACTGTATTTGTGTTTAGATATTTGGTAATGACGCTGGCAATGTGGAAGTGGAGGCCACCTCCAGAGAGGTAGATGGCAACTATTACTGAAGATCAACCAATTGCACTCAGATATGAACCATGGAGGGCATCGGGGGATCCCAACATCAAGGAAATCAATGAAATGGCCTTCAGGAGCTAGTACGCACAGATGGTGGACGCCATTCAGTCCATGGAGAGAATACCCAGGACTCTCCTGGATGAGTTCTCGGACGACCTTTGGTTCGGGGCTTCGCACACGCATACTTATCTCAGACCACAGTGTCAACCCCACCACATCTAAATTAAGGACACAAAGATTTAATCTGACAAAGGAGGCCTTGCACAAAGAAGTAGAGTCCTAGTCGAGAGTGGCTTGCGAAATAATAGAAGGGAAGCCCAAGTACCTGTGGCACCACAGAACCAAGAAGGAGAGGGGGCAGAAAGCAGCAGTAGAAGAGTGGCAACGGAAGTACTCCAACCAATGCTGCTCCAAATGGAGGAGAAAATGTTCGAGGTAAGGAGGACAATCGCAAGCTTCGAGCCAGGTGAGGGTGAATATCCCGAACATTTTCAAGGTTCAACTATGTTGTTCCCCATTATAACACCACCCCTCTCAACGGCACCTCCCGCGAGTGTAGCCCAGGCTCCCTCCACGACACCAGTGCCCAAGCCACAAAAGAAGCGAGTTATCTACACCCCCCAAGTAAAAAATTCGGCTACGAAAAAGCCGAAAGTTAGTGCCCCAGCCCCAATCGTCGATTTCATTATTGAGGTTGAGCACCAAATTCCCGCAACTGGAAGGAAGGTGCCACCTCGGCCTTAGGAATGCCACCTACTGAGAGTACAACACCGATGTTGGGACTGGACCCCCTAACTAGAGGACACCTGGATACCAATTGGCAGGGAGAAAGGACTCGCCCATACCTACCCGCTCTCCCTATAAAGATCATATTCACCCCAAACCCTAGTATCACCCCAGCCACACCACAATTCACCCCGCCATCACAACAACCATCCTAGCAAGAGCATTCACCCGCCTCACATTCCAATAAATCCATTGCAAGCAGCCTACCCTTACAACAACAATTTCCAGAACCAGACACAATGAGGGCTGATACACTCTATCACTGGTCATCAGCCCAGTTATTTTCCTTCATTCAGCAAGCCGCCCACAAGGCCGAGGGCCTGCATGAGAAATTGGCTAAGGAGCATGAGCAGCAGACGATGCAATTGCTCGTAGTAACAGAAGAACGAGATCGCCTGCAAGAGGAAAATACAGGGTTGCAAGCACAAGTGGATCAACTTACTCAGAGATTCCAAGCCATGTGGCCAACAGTCGTCGAAGCCAACACGGAAGCACCGGTGGACATATCTACCTGCTCCTTGATCGACTGTTGTGATCACATACAGATGGTGTGCATATGCCTAGCAACCACAAATGTAGAAATGAAGAAGAAGCTAGAGACCGTAAGGTCTGCACTGCCAGACCCTATGGAAATATATGCACGCTCAATTAAAAGCAAGATGTGAGAGCTCAAGACAAAGAAACAAGCACTAGCCGATGCCCTCACCGATGGATATGCCTTAATGGGCAAGGTCCATGACTGGTCGGGCATTCTAGCTTTGAAGAACCACCAAGTCTACCCATTGCGAGAGCAGATTCAATCTCTATTTTCCAGCACAAGGGCATGCAAAGATCCTGTTCAGCTCCAGCAACTAAATGAACAAATCGTTAACCTCCAAGCCCAGGTTGACACAATTGAGGAGGGGTCAGCCAGGACGAAGAGAGTAATCTAAGACTTGCGGCCCCTAGTGCAAATGCAGGTCCTGCTATTAAAAGAGGCATGCGACTCAAGCAGCCAGCAACTGGACAACCTGCAGGTCCAACGGCCAACAACCCTAACATCACAATCAGCCGAGACATTTACACAAAGTGCAGACACGATCCTCGCAAACTGGAACTTGGCTATCCAGCGATACAGTGAATTCAAGCAGCAAATGACAACAGCAGTCCTCGAGTTGGAGCCTTTGTTTGGAATGGAGAAGCCACAAGGTCAAGAAAGGGGCACCGCAATAAATACCACACCACAGGCTAGGGTTGAAATGGAAGGGATGCCTATTCCGCAAGAAGGTACCGCAGCAAAAGAGGTGTCAACACAATAGACAGTGGAAACAGCGTCAATAGAAACACAACCGACACCTGTAGAACCCATGGAAATAGAAACAGAGCCACCAGAGGTCGAAATGACTTGACTCGGGGACGAGTCAAGAAATTGTGGTCGCGGCCTGTTGGAGCCTTCGTTAATTTTGAAGAGTTTTGACCAACCGAAGGGCGGGAAAGGACAAATGGCAACAACGGTTGGGTGGAAAAACGAGCAGTTGCGGGGAGGTGATGGCAAGGTGGCAGCAGAAGGCAAAGGCAGCCGAGGAGGCGGGAAAGCGTAGAGGCAGCCAAGGAAGCAAACAACAGAGCGAGAACTAGCAATCCAGGCAGCCGGGAAGGATATAAAAAGAGGAAGAACAGAAAGGAAGAGGTTGGTTGTTGTTGGTGTCACTACTATTGGTGTTGAGTTTCTTTGATCGTCGGGGTTGTTGCGAAGGATGGACCTGTCAGACACTGAAGGATTGGGCCGCTGAGGAGGTACACAAACGCAAGAGCAGAAGCAAGAAGAGCTGGAAACTAAGGAACTGGGTTGCGGAGCAGATCTGACCCAAGCTACTGAGCCGGGTATTTTATGTATTGTTGATGGCGAGAGGCCAAGTTATAATGTATTTCGTTCTATCACTTTAATGTAATCTGAGTTGATGATTGTTAAGACTCGTAGTGTATTGCATATCATGTACTATGGCTTATCAAAATTTTAAATAGTCTCCTTATTACATGAAGTTGGTGCTTAATAGATCAATACTAGTATGTTGTTAGTTATGTGGTATATATGATGAGTCCTTGTGTATGAGTTTAGGATATCATTATCTATGTTCCATGTATTATGAATGCATATGTGTATGACCGCATGTGTCTAACTAAGACCCCATCAATTCCATACTGGGCCCTTCTCCCCTTTTGGTCACGGCACGCTTCAGGTGAGACTCTTTGCCCTTCGAGGTGAGATGAAAATGCTAGCGCTGTCCTAGACTACAGCGCACCATTGTTGGCCTTTCGTGCCTGAACCCAGGGTCTTTTCCCTGGTGAATCATTCGAGCCAACATAAAGGATAGAAACTCTTCAATGCTTTTGTTTTTTATCATGATCTAAGATTCTTAAGGGTTAACTAAAATCAAAGTTAATAATAATATTTTTGTTGCAATAATTTTTTTATTATATATTTATCAATGGTAGATACAAAAAAGGTCTTCTCTTATATCAACCACACTAATATTTTTAATGTGGTTGTACTAGTCTCAAAGTATTTTGAGCCACATAATATTCAAATTGATTTGAGATAATAGAACAATGCAGTGAAAATGACGTATTTTGAGATAAACCAGGCACCCAAGATTTTTGTTAAACCTAATGCAGAATAGAGTCTCATTAAGAACATTGGGTTAGCTCATAATAGAATAAAAGATTAGTTGTTTCATGAATTGCTAGTACAACTAAAGATATTAAACTAATGGATTGGATGAGCGTGTACGAATGAAGATAGCTAGTAGATTGGATAAGCGTGTTAAGGAATACATGAAATATATATTTTTATTTTGTGCTTCCCCAAAGTTGATGAGCAATTATTATTATTTCATAGAAGTAAATATTTTTTGCCTTGCTTAAATTTCATACTATTTATTTAGATTTATTTAATTTTTAAAATTTATATAGAATATTCAATGCTATTTGCTTTATGCTTTGGTTAAATATTTACTTATTTACTAATATAAAATGTTAGGCATTTTTTATCATATATTAAAATAATATTGTTTTATTATTTTATTGGTGAAAACAATTCATATTTAAAATCTAATAAACTGAAATTAAAATATATATATATATAATAGATAGAAAAGGTTATTTCAATGGTTTTTTATTTGATATAATTGTTTTTTATTTTATATATATATATATATATAAAAGTAAGTGTTTAGCCTTTGTTTAACGACGTTAAGAGTTCGATCGAGGGTTTCTTAAACTTTGGATCAAGCTATTTAAAATTTGAACTTAAGCATTCAATCGGGTTTTCTGAGTGTTTGATCCAGCGAATTCCTCTTCAACACCATTTTGTATCCTGGGGAACTTGAGGTAGTAGTTGTCCTTAGGTGGCCAAGTTGATCATGTTCTATTCGTGAAGGAATCTTTTATCAAATGGCATATGAGTTTGACATTTTCGATTCATGTGATATTTTTCATCTAATTTCTATTAAACATTATGTTTGAAATTTTTTTGGACAGTTTCAAAGGGGTCTAATGAAAAATTGATAACATAAAATATACAAAACTAAAAAAATTCAAAAAATACCACCATTTTCATTTGCAAGTCCTCTTCAAAAGGGTACTCTTGGTTTTTTAATTTATTGAAATTTTAGAAAAAAAAATCCTTATGTGAACATGTGTTTGAAAAATGCAATTCAAATATTAATTCACAAACTTTGAAAATTAATAAAAAAAATATAATTTTGCATAAAAAATTAAAGTTTTAATATACATAATTTAACACTCTCTCTCTCTCTCTCTCTCTCTCTCTCTCTCTCTCTCGATATGTAGCCTTAGTCTAAAATGTACAATTTTTTTAATATATATATATATATATATATATATATATATATATATATATTAAAAATTGTACATTTTAGACTAAGGCTACGTGAACGCACACATACATATTAATATGTGTGAAAATTGCAAGGACAAGAATTTCATTTAATGGAAATTTGAGAGATTATATGACACTAATTTTTTTTTTTGCAAAAAATATCATTAATACAACAACATAATTCGCCATACATTTTATTTTTACTCTGAATCAAAATTCACAACACTTATATGAATTTTGAAGGCTTCAATTCTACAAAAGAGTAAAATTTTGAAATTTCAATGCCACATTTGGTCGAAAAGTGTAACCCATCTTCATGCATTCACCCTAATGTAATAGATGGCATATGGCTTCCATTCCTCTTGTTTTCCCAATATATCTCCAATAGAAATGTTAGAGGCATCTATATAAATATGGAATGGTAAGGTCTAATCAAGTCCTCGTAATATAGGGGTTCCAGAGACACTTTTTAAGACTTGAAAAGGCATTTTGACACTTGTCAGACAATATAAATTCCTTATATTTTGAAAGTAGAAAAGACAAAGGAGATGCATGTCTAGAAAAGTTTCCGATAAAATGACGGCAATAACCCACATGCCCTAGGAAGCTATGTACCTATTTTTTGTGACTTTGGAGGAGGAATTTTTAAGATTATCTCAATTCTTTCCATTTCAACTTGTATCCCTATAGATGAAATATAATAGCCTATTATTTATGTACTCAAGGCTACATGAGCTTGTTTACAATGTTTCAGCGCTTTCTCAAGATTAGCCAAAGCTTTGTAAAATATATCACTATATGGTGTAAGATTATCTATATAAATCTCAACACATTCATTAAGAAAATATGAAAACATTTCTAGCATAGCTTGTTGGAAAGTGGCAGGTGCATTACAAAGTCCAAAAGGAAGAACTCGGTATGCAAAGATACCCCAGGGGCATGTAAAGGTGGTTTTATCTTGGTCATAAGGAGTGATTTAGATTTGGTTGTACCCACTGAATCTATCAAGAAACGAGAAAAAAAATATTTCTTGACAGATTGTCGATGACCTAATCAATAAAGGGTAATGGAAAGTAGTATTTTTGGGTGGTATTATTTAGCAAGTCTCTATAGTAAACACACACTCAATTTACTGTTCTTTTGGGGAATAATGACCAATGGGGAAACCCACTGAATGTCAGGGATCAGATAGATGAAATTAGCATTTAATAGTTTTTGGAGTTATTCTTTAATAACATCCTTCAACGTTAGATTCATTAGGCACAACAATTGCTAACAAAGCGACAATAATCTTTTATAATGTGGTGGGTACATAGATAAGAGGGAACACCCTTCATATATGTGTAGTCACACACAAAAGCCTCTTTTTTCTCTCACAATAGTTGAATGAATCATTATGTTTATGAGGGAGATATATTTGGATTGATATTCAAAGCTTTTTGGAGCTCAATCTCAATTGGAATACCCTTGTGGCTCATGAAAGTGGGTATCAAGTCGTCAATAGTATTATCCTTATTAGGTTTGTTCATTATAGAGTTTAGGAGATGGAATAGTGGTCGAGTTACAACTGAGGCATAACTCATAAAAATACTAATAATATTTTCCTCTATCACATCCTTGAGCATAGAGCCTTACCAATAGTGAGGAGTGGATGTGCATCATCCTATTCTAGCTCAAATTCAACCCACAAAGGGTTTTCATAATTCATACTTGGTTTGGAAGGAGGATTAAGGACAAATTTATTTATGTTGTTTCCATGATGAATTGTCATAAATCCTTACCTATAGTTGATAAATGCATCAACAATGGCTAACGATGGTCTTCCCAGAATCAAGAGGTGTCCTCCTAAGCGAGTCTTTAGCTACAACACCAAGAAGTCAACTAGATATTCCCAAGCATCTACAAAAATGAAAATTTCCTTTAGGATTCCTTCCAGTCATATGTTGGATCGATCAGCTAGTTCGAGCACGATGGGGATTGGCCTTAGATTGGTCAATCCAAGCATCTCGAGGGTTTCTTTGGTCATCACATTTATCAAAACACTTAGATCAACCAACATATTTGGGATAGTTGTTTTTCCAATTTGGAAAGTCACTATTGGATTCCCAAGGTCATCATATATGGTAGGTAGGTTTTTACGCAACATTAATTCTAATAATTTTCCTACCACATGAACAGTGGGAAGCTCTTTGGGTCTCTTACCAAGCCTTTGAACACAAATTTCCCTTACTTTCTCTACATAAATCAGAACATATTTAATCATTTACAACAATGGAATTTTGACATACATATTTTTCATCTCCTTCAAGAAATCAGACTCGGGCAATGGAGCAGTCTTGGCTACTGACAATCCCTTTGGGTAAGGTGGATTTAGAGTAGTCCCAATAGTAAAAACAAGATTAGTTGTTATGGGGATTCCATCGTGTATTCTATTAGTACCAACAATGCCAATTGTTATAGGGGCTTTGGCATGAGTTTTATCAGTAACAACAACAGTGATTGTCAAAGTGGTTTTAGTGCATTGTTCCTCTATTATCTCTTAGATTGTGGATTCTTCCCGAGGTGAGTTCTCTTCTTCATGTTCTATAATGTTAGGGGAAGTTCCTAAATTTATTACTCTGATTGATCTCAAGTGTATATGATGAGCCCCAATTTTTGGTACAATTTGGGCTCATATTGGCCTACTTACCTTGCTCAACCATTCATATTTTACCACTTATGCATTCATTTCTTAGTATATTCGTGTTGTTTGTATGAAGAAGGGCAGGCATTATATCTATGTGACTAATACATGATGATTTCAGGTTCTTGGCATTAAAGAGAGAAAAAGACCACGCAAAAGGAGACAAGGAGACAGCAAAGGTGGCATTGCGGGTTCATAGGGAGGTTGTCCACAGTCTTGATGACCCTCCTCGTGATTTTCACCTTAACTCCGAGCTCAAACAGCTCTCCCCACCGAGCTTAAAGGCAGCCAACACGTTCTACAGGATCAGCAGTTTTACAGCAATTTGACTTTCAGTTGGACAGCCAAGCTCCACGAATGGAGGAAGCCAGCTTGATCTTCATTTTGTATAAATATGAAGGCCGTAGCCTTTGTTAGGAGCTTTTTGAACTTTTGGACTGATATTGTAATTTTTGGAGCATAGCTCGGTGTTTGTTTTTGTAAGCCAGTTTTGGCATGACATTAGACTTTTGATTATGAATAAAGGCAAGCAGATTTGGATCTAATTCTGAGCTTTTAAGGGAGCTATAGCTATCAGGTTAGGGCCCAACCTGAGAGCAATAGATCTCCTCTTCTTGTAGTGTTATTTACCTTTCTTTCCAGCATTTTGTTTCCTTGTTTTGATATGCATTGCAAAGAACACAAGTTGCTGATTTGATTTCTTTAATAAGATTGAGTAGGATTAGCTTATGGTTAAATTACTTTCAGCTGCTTAGATTAGGATAGGATGTTTGTAATCCACTGGAGCTCCAAGAAAAGGTTGTTAGTGCCTCCACTGCCATCTCTGTTTAGGGATTGGGGTGCAGTCTATACCAACCACCAAAAAAAAACCGCAGTCTTTTCTACTTTTATGCAAGCTGCAACACAGTCGGTTTAATCGTGGATCCTTCCATGCATTTTGCTCTTGGGCCATACTTCGTCATTACAATTCCATGCACGACTTTTCTTCATGATTTACAGCGTTGTTCATTGGTTTAATAGCACAGGTAGCACTGGTTAATGAATTCTCGTTTTTGGTGCAAGACATAAGTCATTTGTTTTATTTACACTGCTCCATATCATTCTACTTCCTTCTTCTTCTTCTTAACCTCTCCTCAAGCCACCTACTCGACCTCTGTTCAGCTCGTTTACCTTCCAACTCATCCATTGCCACGTAGCTTCATCTTTTTGACCTTTCGTTGCTGCCATCCTTCTATCCACCAACCAACTCCGTGCACTCTTTCTCCATCCTGTTTCTCTACCCCTGAGTCATCACAAGCTCCATCTCCACCTTACCTATCCACCCAAACCGTTCCATCACTTCACCATCACCCAAAACTTCCACTTACAGCACATCCTGTAGAAGTTAGCAGACTTCCTGTAGAATTCCTTAGTTTCCTGTAGGATCCCCTGCAGACATCCTGTAGAAGCCTGCAAACTTGGTTGCCGAGCATCTGAACGTTGTAGACTTCTGTGGATTGATGCTAGGGACCCTCTAGGACCTCTCCTAGCCATCCTGACCTTTCCCAAGCTTTCTCTCCCTTCGCACCACCTCTGCACAGCCAAACCCTAATAAGAAGCAAATTCATAATCACTCCATCCACTTAAGTAAAAATACAAAAACAATGTTCTTTTTCATAGAAGTAGTTTGAGTTCATGCATTTCACATCATTAGAAGTAATGGCATCATTTTTAGACATTTGCACTTTCACTATTGCATTATAGAGGTCAAACTAGTCAGATTAGGGCTTACTAGGGTTTCATGTTTTGGTTGGCTTTCAGTTCATTTTTGCAAAGTAGATTGATTTCCTCTGAGATATCCTTCGTCCATCATTTAGAAAGCTTCTTCTGAGAGCATATAGAAGTTGGCTTGAGCCCTAGCGGACTTGTGCCAGTTGACCAAGTGACAGCTGCGACAAGAGCTAGTACTTGTGCATACAGCACCGTCGCTTCCAAGTTTGTACGAACTACCGGCTTGATAAAATTAGAGATAGGAAGCCCCAGGAGTTGTAGCATTATTGCTACAATACTGGAGCTCACCATCTTTTTGGCGCCGTTGCCGGGGAAGCGTCAGAGTATTAGTAATTGTTGCTTTTCTTCTATTTTCTTACTCTTGCCTTCTGCTAAGTAGTTTATTTCATTTCCATTCTGCAAAAGTAGCATAGACATTTCCTGCTTTCATAGATTAACATTTCCTGCTTTCATAGATTAGCATTTCCTGCTTTCATAGATTAGCCTTTCATTTCTGCAAGCGTAGACTAGTGTTTCAATTCTGCAAGTGTAGACTAGCATTTCCATTCCTGCAATTTCATTTGAGAAAAATAGATTAGTTCTTTCCTGCTTTCAGTTTAATCCTGCATCTTTATAGTTAGTTTTAGATCAATCTGTTTCAGTTTTGCAGGTACCAAAGGAAAAAAAAGCAAAAACAATAAAAAAAAAGAAAGTCTTTTCCATTTCATGCCTCGTAGGAACCGAGATAAATCAGGAAAATTCCTACCCAACACCCCCATCACATCACTGAGTCACCCTTCTCTCTTCTTTGGTGACAGTGACCCAGAAGAAACTATAGGTGAACATCCCGAGATATACAAAGATCCTATAGTAGAAGAAGAGTTAGAGACCACTCCATCTAAAGCTATGGCTGACAATAGAAGAGAAGATGAGAGAATAGAAGGTGCCTTCCCCATCCGAGAGACCAATGGAGAGATGAAAATGAAGAACATTAGCCCCTCCGCCTTACCTCACTTCCATGGACTGACTACTGAAGATCCTGATACCTTCCTGTTTGAGTTTGTTGTCCTTTGTAGAACCTATGACTATACTGAAGATGAGCAAAAGCTGAAACTCTTCCCTTCAACTCTTAAGGATGCAGGATTACGCTGGTTCATGGGTTTACCTGGGAATAGTATCACCACTTGGGCTCGATGCAGCAAGCTTTCAATACCAAGTACAGGGATTATTGTAGGTCTAAGGAAACCAAGGGAGAAATCTTTCGGATGACCATGGGAAATGATGAGTCCTTAGAGGATTATGAGGAGAGGTTCCAACTAAGCTATAAGCGGGCCAGGTGCACACTCGACCCCGAATCCCTCAAGTTGGTCCTGCTCCGAGGAGTCCCTGAAGACCTCTTAGATACCCTTCACATGTTAGCTGGGGGGGAAATTTACCAACTACCTTATGAGGACATCAAGACTGTGTTTCGAAACCACTCCAGGGCAGCTCGGAAATGAGGTAGGGGAAACCTCCTCTCAACTAGTGTCCCTTTCTCCAAACATGAGCTTGCAAATCAATTAGAAGATCTCAAGAGTGAGGTGAGACAGACCATTGCCATGCAGCTGGACACATTTAGAATCCAGCAGAAGAAAGAAGAAGCTGAGATAGCCTTGGCTGTCTTCTGCCCTAGGTGCACAAGGAGACACCCTAAGAACGAATGCCCATTGCATTCGGTTGAAGTATGTTTCGTTTGTGAGGAGGACCATCCCACAAATCAGTGTCCAACCTTACCTGGGTTTAAAACCATGTACCAAGGGACAGAAGCTCCCACTGAACCTCTCTATTACCTCAACCAAAGGAGGCCACAAGGATCTAGACCTTATCAGCAGGGGATGCAAGGGGCACCTCAAGCCTATTACAGCCCCAACCAATCGACTCCTATGCCTTCCTGGGGTCCCCCTGCTCATCCTTCCTGGTCCATGCCTCCTCCATGGTCTTATCCACCTCAGTACCCTACTCAACCTACTTCTCATTCATATCATTCACATGCCCAGCCACAGCCTCAGTGGAATGCACCTCAAACGGGGTGGAGGCCCCAGTACAATACTCCTCCCGCCATTTTGCCTCCACCACCTATTCAACCTCAGCCATTACCTCCTGCTCCTCCAAGGCAACCTCAAATGCCTGCTCAACCGAACCCGAACCCCAACAATAGACAGGCCCAGCAGGTATACACTGGGGAAACCTCATGCCCTACCTATGCTGTGGAGATCCAGGAGATCAATCTTCGATCTGGAAAGACTCTACCAGATCGCCAACCTCCTCCCCCAGAGGATGAGGAAGATAAACAGGAAAGTGAACCAAAGGCTATTCCACCCTTTCCTGAGAGACTAACAGCCACCACACAACCCAACCCAGAGGAGGATGAGCTTCTGGGTGAGCTCAAGCAGTTGTGTGTTAAAATACCACTTCTCCAAGCCATCAAGGATGTGCCAATATACAACAAACTGGTTAAGGAAAAGTGTTTCAAACACCCAGGCAGGCGGAAGAAAGATGCTTCAACCATCAATGTCATAGGACAACTGTCTGACCTTATGTTAGGACAAGTCATCTGCCCAAAGTACCTAGATCCTGGAAGTCCTGTAGTAGATGTCCACATCAATGGCACCATCATACCTCACACCTTGATTGATTTGGGGGCTGCCATTAATGTGATGACCAGGGATACCATGCTCAAACTCAATCTTCAGGGTTCCTTGAGGAAAACCTCGACAGTACTGCAATTAGCAAATCGCTCCACTGTGACTCCCGAAGGGATTGTGGAGGATGTCTTGGTCTCTATCGACTCTTGGGAATACCCTGCAGATTTCTTGGTTGTGCAACCCAAGGCAAAGCTTACTGGATATCCTCTCATTTTGGGAAGGCCTTGGTTAGCCACTGCAGATGCTTACATAAGTTGCCGTGCAGGAAATATGACCATCAAAAATGGTCCTATGTCCAAACAGCTAGTCCTATACCCTCCTGCCCAACCCTCCTTAGAGCATGACTTACCACTCTGGTTAGAAGAAGGAGAGGAAGACGAGGTGTACTCAGCACCTCTGTGCACCCTAGATACCACCAGAAGAGACCCCCCAACCGAGGATGACTTGATTGAGACCTTGATCCAGAATCCACCTTCCAGTGCACTATCCTTAGAGAAATTGGTGGAGGATGCCCAAGCTAGCACCTTAGTGGATCTTTGTACAACCAACCCTGTCACTCCCAGAGTCAAGAATGTGGAGTTCAGCCTTGAGAAAATGTTGAAGATCAGCTCCTCCCTATCTCCTTCCCAGGAAAAGGAGTTGTGTAGCCTGTTGGCCAGTCACCTAGATGCTTTTGCTTGGAGCTATAAGGAGATGAAAGGAGTCCATCCTTTGGTTTGTACCCATCACATATACATCAAAGAGGATTGTAAGCCGGTTAGGCAACCCCAGAGGAGAATGAATCCAGCTCTTAAGGACATTGTCAAGGAAGAATTGCAAAAACTATTGGATGCCGGATTCATCTACCCCATCTCAGATAGTGAATGGGTGTCCCCTCTGGTGTTGGTTCCCAAGAAAAATGGGAAATGGAGAATCTGTGTGGACTACCGAGAACTGAACAAAGCTACCAAGAAGGACCATTTCCCTCTACCTTTCATAGATCAAGTGTTGGATGGACTGGCAGGAAAGAAGTTCTTCTCTTTCCTGGATGGGTTTAGCGGGTACAACCAAATCCAAATCAGCCCAGAAGACCAAGATAACACCACCTTCACTTGCCCTTGGGGTACCTTTGCCTACCGAGTCCTTCCCTTTGGGCTATGCAATGCTCCTGCTACCTTCCAGAGAGCTGTTTTGAGCATCTTCTCGGAGCTGGTCCATGATGCAGTGGAAATCTATATGGATGACTTCACTCCTTATCGGGCCAACTTTCAAGAAGCATTGTCCAATCTGGGAAAAGTCCTAACCAAATGCATTGAGATGAACTTGTCCCTTAGTCCTGAAAAATGTGAATTCCTAATGACTAAAGGGACCGTGCTAGGCCATACCATTTCTTGCCAAGGGTTGCAGGTGGATCCTAACAAAATTGCCCTCATCAAGAAGGTTCCACCTCCTCAAAAGGTAAGGGATGTTCGGAGTTTCTTGGGATTAGCAGGATACTACCGGAGATTCATTAAAGATTTCAGCAAGCTAGCCTCGCCATGGTTTGGCCTGTTGGCAAAAGATGTGGAGTTTAAATGGACTGACGATTGTCAGAGGGCTTTAAATGAATTAAAGGACAAGTTGGTGTCAGCCCCAATCCTGAGAGGTCCAAACTGGGCCCTACCTTTCCACATCCACACTGATGCCTCGAACAAAGCCATAGGTGCAGCTTTAGGGCAAGTTGAGCAAAAACTTCCATATGCCATTTACTTTGTTAGCAAAAACTTGTCCAAAGCTGAGCTGAATTACACTGTAACCGAGAAAGAATTCTTGGCTGTGGTCCATGCACTGAACAAGTTCTGACATTATATTACTGGATATCAAACCTTTGTACATACAGACCATGCTGCAATTCGATATTTAATGAATAAACCAGATGTGAATGCTCGTATTATTAGATGGTTACTTTTATTGTAGCAGTTTGATTTGACCATTGTTGACAAACCAGGTAGAGAAAATGTTGTTGCTGACTTTTTATCTAGATTGGATTTGTCTGCAGATGAGGATGGAACGGTGGATGACCAGATGCCCGATGAACATCTGTTTGCTATTTCGGTACTCTCTCCATGGTTTGCTGATATAGCAAACTACCTTGTTTCCGCATAGTTCCCTCCGCACCTATCTTCCAGAGAGAAGAGCAGAATCATCAGAAAAAGTGCCTCATTTACTTGGATCGGGGGCAATCTGTTCAAGCTTGGCCCCGATCAGATCTTAAGGCGTTGTGTAAGGGAGGAGGAAGTCTTTGATATCCTCCTCACTTGTCATGACGGGCCTTGTGGAGGACATTTTGCAGCAAAGAGAACTGCCTTCAAGATCCTGCAGGCAGGCTACTATTGGCCCACACTTCATCAAGATGTCAGAAGATATGTCAGCCAGTGTGACCAATGCCAAAGAATGGGGAAACCAACCCAAAGGGATGAGATGCCTCTCCAACCTCAGGTGACTCTTGAGCCATTTGAGAAGTGGGGTATGGACTTTGTGGGCCCAATCAACCCTCCTTCGAGGCAAAGGTCTTACATCATTGTGTGTACTGACTACCTGACAAAGTGGGCAGAGACCAAAGCAATCAAAGCAGCAACAGAAGAAAAGGTGGCCGAGTTCCTAAGAGAAAACATCTTCTATAAGTTTGGCTATCCAAGAGAGCTGGTCACCGATCAAGGGAGCCAGTTCACCTCCAACCTGGTTGAAGATCTACTAGCTCATCACAAGATCAAGCATAGGACTTCCACCCCCTATCACCCTCAAGCAAATGGGCAGGTGGAAGTCACCAATAGAGTATTAGAAGGGATCTTGACTAAGGTGGTGAGCAGCAGCAGGAAGGACTGGGCAGATCGCCTGGTTGAATCCACATGGGCTTACAACACCACTTGGAAGACCACCACCGGCTTCACACCTTATGAGCTGGTCTATGGGAAGAAAGCTTTGTTGTCCATTGAGTTTGAATACAACACTTTGAGGATGGCAGCTCAGCTGGACCTAGATCTCAGCCATGCACAACAAGAAAGGCTATTGCAGCTGAATGGACTGGATGAGCACCGAATGCAAGCCCTCCTTCACTCAGAAGTGGTTCAACTTCAGAGAAAGGTGTGGCATGACCAACATCTCCATGACAAGCAATTTCAGCCGGGAGATTGGGCTTTGTTGTATGACTCCAGATACAAAGATTTCAAGGGGAAGCTGAGAACCAGATGGCTAGGGCCATATTCAGTGGAAAAATGTCATGACAATGGATCTGTTCTTATTCGGACCATTGATGAGGAAGCCATCCCCATGCTTGTCAATGGGCATCGATTGAAGATCTACAGGAAGCCTCCCTCAAGACAAGAGTTCATCAAAACTATGGAGAAAGCAGTGTTGGTCATAGAGAAGGGTTCTGCCTCTGCTTTGGGCATACCCTGAAGAATCTAAAAAAAAAAAAAAAAAATAATAATAATAATAAAGATCCTTGGGTGAAAACCTTTCTGAGGCGCCCAAGGCAGGTGGTAGGGGTGAAAACCTCATGGAGGCGCCCCTATTGTCTTTTCAAAAAAAAAAAAAAGAGATTGGAAAAAGATCCTTGAGTGAAAACCTCTTTGAGGCGCTCAAGGCAGATGGCAAGGGTGAAAACCTCAATGAGGCGCCCCTGTTATCTTTCAAAAAAAAAAGAGAAAAAAAAAAGAAGAAAAAAACACAAGAAAAAACAAGGTCAGCAGATGCATTATGTAAAATTGCATGCAGGTGTTCTATGGAGGAGAGGAAGCCTCTCAACTCAAATCCAAGGGTCCTCATCATGTAGCTAGGACACCTCACCAGCACCTCCTCCAAGAATCCTCATTTTCTCCAAGGTATGTGCAATTTTATTACAGCTTGAGTCTTCTACAGGAAGACGCAGATTTTCTACAGGAAAATGCAGAGTTTCTACAGGAAGATGCAGATCTTCTACAGGAAGGTGCAGACTCTCTAGAGGAACGCATCCTTTCTACAGGAAGCGTTGTATTTCTACAGGAAGCTTCCTGTACAAGCTCAGAACGGGCTAGAATTCATTTCATGAGGAGATCTAACGGCTAAGGATCGGTTTGGACGCATGCATGCCACTCAAGGAAAATTTTAAGGATGGAAAATTTTCTTGAAGTTTAAAACATTGGCGAATCTCACTAATCCCTAATATGCAAATTATAAATGTTTATTGATATATTTGTAAAATTATTCAAATTTATAATTATTTTATATATAGTCTCTATATAATGTTGGCGATTTTTAAGGTAAAATAATTTTATATTCTAAAATTTGGGCGAATCGTCTTTTATAAAATTGGAAATTGGCGAATCTTTTTTGTGGAAAAATCATGGAAAATTAGCCCACTGGGCGAACATTAGCCCCTAAAATTTTCCATGATGCCACTGTTGTCAACCATGCACATTGTTGTTATCTTGTTCCACCATCCTTGTCGACATGCAACAAAGTACCTGCACCAGCAAAGCAGATCGATGAGTCTCGAGAAAAAGCAAATTGTAAATGGAAAAAGCGCTAGAGATCTCACACCATATTCATCACAGTCAGCCAGAAGCTCCGAGAGCATGATCGTGAGGCCATCCATCGTCGTGCAGCATGCACCCAAGGAGGAAGAACTGTTCCAAGACATCCCGCGGGAGTCCTGTAACAGTTAAGCCTGCTAGAGTGGATACCATTCACAGCGCAGGCCATATGAAGTGAAACGTGGGCGCATGCAACCAAAGCATTCCATCCATCGTCGGCAGCTCGTGAACATGGACCTCCGGGCCTGTGTAAGTTCGCCAGCAGCAGGTAAATCGACTCATCAGCGTCCAAAGAGCCGAAACATCGTGTGCAGCCACGCAGGTAAGTGTCTCGACCCTTCCTTCCATCAGATTGCATGAATGTTACTTTGATTGATTGCTTAAGTGTAAAGGTGAATGGGTTGAGCAGCCATATGGCCATTTGGCCGGCCACGTCGGCCAGTTAATGGTCTAGTTGGATGAGAGGGTGGCGGCCATGACAAAAATAATAGCAGCACGCATGTGAGAGCAATCCCGTCGAAAAAAATCGAGTTTAACTGAAGAGGCAGCGGCAGATCTGCGGGAATTGATGCGGCAGTAAGTGAACGCACAGTTGAATGATGGGGTGACGTCACCCAACGGTCCGGCGGGGACAGCTCACCCCCGCGCCACGGATTCCGCCGAATTCAAAATCTAATCGGCTAGATTGCATTCATGCATTTATCAACCACCGGTTTGAACTCGAGCGGCTATCCTGATCCTTCTGCAGTGTGATACGCCGAGCCTTTGGCTATCAGAGCGATTGAGAAGCACACCCAAGGCGCAGACCGACTGCAGTCTCTCCCGAAAATCGCGCGCTGCATTCTACAGGAACGCTGTCATTCTACAGGAACGCTGTCATCCTATAGGAACGCAGTTTTCTATAGGAAAGCGGGTTCCTCACGTAAAAAGGTGGCCAATTAAAGAGGTAACCCTGAACTCTTCATGCAACTGGTTATTAAAGGTGGCAGAATTGTCATCCACAGTCTGGTCATAGAAAAATGGTGAAATTGTTGTCTGTTGTGCCTATACTGTCATTCTACAGGATGTCGAGTAATTAAACTGTGTTAAGTTCCTCAGGGATAAGTTTTGTGGGTTATGTGCATGACATTCTACGCTCTGTCTCAGTAAACCAAAATCTCTTCCACAATCACCACCTCTGGTTAAGAAACTTGTTTTATCATGCCGGGTGGGTTTATAAGACGAGAACCCACTGATTCAACCAAATTAAGGGAAAACCAGGAAGTGGTAGAGCTCTTCACACGGGTTCAATGGATATCTTTTTGTGACAAATTGCAGGGGTACGATGATGAAGTGGCAGAAGAATTTTTGCAGGCTCTGAAGCCGAAATCCAAGACACTGGCCACAGTGAACTTCAGAGGTCTAAGCCTCAAGCTCACCCCGCAATATATCAGTCGGATTACTGAACTTCCGATGGGTTTGCCATGGGATAAGGAAGAAAGAAAGTTGAGCCAGCAAGCCAAGAAAGAATTCTTTCCACCTGAGGAGGAATTTTTGGAGGACAAAAATGGGGTGCGAAGAACCAGCTTGCTGCCACCATGGAATGAAGTCAGCCTGCAAATCATGAAGTATATAACCTGTGAAGGCCGTTTTAGCATCGTGTATGCATATCACTTTCGGTTGCTCACTGAATTGAGGCACCGGATTGACCTTCCTGTAGAACAAAAACTGAGCATTCCTTATTTCCTGTTGCAGTCTCTAATTGAGTGTGCCACAAAGCTAAAAGAGGGCATACCAGATCAGATAGCCCACTATGGGTTGATCGAACTTCTTGTGGAGGATGCGCTTCATTCATATAAGGTTCCCATCTCATGGGAATCATTCCGGAATTTGACAAGAGATGGAGACATTAAAATGTTGATTGAACAAACGGGTTCCTCCAGCAGTGAGGAACAAGAAGCAGTGGCCGAGGGAAAGAGAGAAAAAGGCCAGAAGACCCCGACCATAGTGCAGAAGAAAGAACAAAAGAAGAAGCATGAGGAAAAGAATGACAAAGAAAAAGGTGGCACACCCATCTTGTCAGCAAGAGAAAAGAGGTTGAAGAGCAGAATGGACAAATCTGAGGTGGTCCACATCAGCCCAAGTACCTCGTCAGCACCTGCAACCAAACCAAAAAGAAAAACCCATGCAGCTAAACAAGCAAAGGTGGTGACACCCGTGTCTACAGGAAAGCAGAAACATGCTTCTACAGGAAGCCCGAAAACAGAGAAAGGGTCTTCTACAGGAAGCCCGAAATTGGCAAAAGGGTCTTCTACAGGAAGCCCGAAAATTACCAAAACAGGGGCTTCTACAGGAAGCCCCGAAAAGGTGAAACCCAAAGAGAAGAAGGTGGATATTCTGGCACGGGAGGCAGCAGCTGTATTAGCTGGCCTCAGCACGCCACCTAAGCCAAAAGAAAAGAGGAAGAGGGAGACCCCTCTATACTTTAAAGCTCGAAGAAGTGTTAGGATAAAGACGGGCAAGCCACGGCCTCCGTCCAGCAGCCCGATTGTCATCGAAGATACACCTGCTTCTCCCAAGGAAAAGTCACCCTCCAGGATCACAGTCACCTACGAGAAGGGGAGTCCAAAGAAAAATACGTGGCAAGAAAGGTTAGACCTGTTGACTGAAAAAACTCGGCTACAGGAAGCTGAAAATGTTCTACAGGACACTCTGGCCCGGCTACAGGAAACAGAGAAGAGGGAAGGAGAAGGACCCTCATCACCACCAAAGGAGGGTGAGGTAGAGCCACCTGAAGAGGCAGAAGAAGTACATATACCAGAGCCCAACCCTCAGCCTAGTCTGAGTTCATACTACACCTTTTTAGAGTCGGGAAAAATCATACCGCAGAAATTTACTGTACCCTTATTTTTTTCATTAGAGGAAGAAAGAGTCTGTTCCCACACATGGATGCAAATCGCCAAATCAAAGGGTGTGGCGGACATAGGCCCTTTACAAGAGCAACTCAAGGAGGTCAGGAGTGAATTCACCATGGCTAAACATGTGGCTAATTGCCAACGTGTGCTTCTACAGGAAGAAAATCAGAAGCTGAGATTGCAGCTACAGGAACTAAGGGCAGGGGCAGGAACATCCTCCAAAGACATCACAAAAGAACAACAAGGAAAAAAGGAGCTGACCACCGGTCTTGAAGAGCCAATGACACTTCTACAGGAAGCAGAACAGCAAACAAAAATTGAAGTGCAAGCTCTAAAAGAACAGCTGCAACAAAAGGAAGCACAATTGGCCTGCATGGCCAGTTGGGCCATGGAGGCAATACAGTGCAGACAACCTGCAAAATCCTATGGTTTGTACTTAAAAGATCAATGGCTGCAGTTCCAAATAAATACCTTGGCACAAAGAGGTATTTCACATATCCAAAACCCACAACAATTTTCTGAATTGTGCAGTACTAGTTCGTCAGAAGACAAAGCCAAATTAGCAGAGTTTTACCTCCATAATTTGGCTTTGCCTAATGAAGTCTCCTGGGATACCAATATTGCCTTGGGTGATATGCAATTGATGGCATTCGCTTCATGGTTAAACCATGAGGATCAAAGAGCAGCTGAAGCAAAATCGGTCATGAACCGAGAAGTGAGCGAGCCACTGTTCATTCGAGCAGAACCAGAGGATCCGGTTGCACTCATCTCAGCCCACCAACAGTTGGCTACTGATCCCACAGCTTCCTTGAGATTTATGGACCAACAGGCCCAAGCCATAGCTCATTTCAAAGACATGGAAAGATTGTTGGGAGAGAGTGCTGCCCAAGCATGTACACACAGATGGAATACCTTGGCTCACAGCTTGAAAATCCGAAGAGTACCATACCCCAATTCGGATGAGGGAAGCTTTGGCAAGGGTTGACCTTTACAAGAAATCCATGCAAAGCCTTCAGGCCAGCTGGATTGGCCTTAAACTCAGCCCACCACTACTGCTAGGGTTGACTGAAGGCAATACAGAGGAGGATGACAGTCAACAATGGGAAGAGGTGAACAGGAAAGCAGGGTTTCATATCAACAAAGAGGACACTACCACAGAGCCTTGGGATGCAAGGGAAGCAGTAAAAGCAATGAAGGATGAAGATTTGAACTAAGTTGCTCAAGGATGAGCAAATAGTTTAGCTGGGGGGTGATGATGAGCCCCAATTTTTGGTACAATTTGGGCTCATATTGGCCTACTTACCTTGCTCAACCATTCATATTTTACCACTTATGCATTCATTTCTTAGTATATTCGTGTTGTTTGCAGGAAGAAGGGCAGGCATTATATCTATGTGACTAATACATGATGATTTCAGGTTCTTGGCATTAAAGAGAGCAAAAGACCACGCAAAAGGAGACAAGGAGACAGCAAAGGTGGCATTGCGGGTTCATAGGGAGGTTGTCCACAGTCTTGATGACCCTCCTCGTGATTTTCACCTTAACTCTGAGCTCTAACAGCTCTCCCCACCGAGCTTAAAGGCAGCCAACACGTTCTACAGGATCAGCAGTTTTACAGCAGTTTGACTTTCAGTTGGACAGCTAAGCTCCACGAATGGAGGAAGCCAGCTTGATCTTCATTTTGTATAAATATGAAGGCCGTAGCCTTTGTTAGGAGCTTTTTGAACTTTTGGACTGATATTGTAATTTTTGGAGCATAGCTCGGTGTTTGTTTTTGTAAGCCAGTTTTGGCATGACATTAGACTTTTGATTATGAATAAAGGCAAGCAGATTTGGATCTAATTCTGAGCTTTTAAGGGAGCTATAGCTCTCAGGTTAGGGCCCAACCTAAGAGCAATAGATCTCCTCTTCTTGTAGTGTTATTTACCTTTCTTTCCAGCATTTTGTTTCCTTGTTTTGATATGCATTGCAAAGAACACAGGTTGCTGATTTGATTTCTTTAATAAGATTGAGTAGGATTAGCTTATGGTTAAATTACTTTCAGCTGCTTAGATTAGGATAGGAGGTTTGTAATCCACTGGAGCTCCAAGAAAAGGTTGTTAGTGCCTCCACTGCCATCTCTGTTTAGGGATTGGGGTGCAGTCTATACCAACCACCAAAAAAAAAACGCAGTCTTTTCTACTTTTATGCAAGCTGCAACACAGTCGGTTTAATCGTGGATCCTTCCATGTATTTTTCTCTTGGGCCATACTTCGTCATTACAATTCCATGCACGACTTTTCTTCATGATTTACAGCGTTGTTCATTGGTTTAATAGCACAGGTAGCACTGGTTAATGAATTCTCGTTTTTTGGTGCAAGACATAAGTCATTTGTTTTATTTACACTGCTCCATATCATTCTACTTCCTTCTTCTTCTTCTTAACCTCTCCTCAAGCCACCTACTCGACCTTTGTTCAGCTCGTTTACCTTCCAACTCATCCATTGCCACGTAGCTTCATCTTTTTGACCTTTCGTTGCTGCCATCCTTCTATCCACCAACCAACTCCGTGCACTCTTTCTCCATCTTGTTTCTCTGCCCCTGAGTCATCACAAGCTCCATCTCCACCTTACCTATCCACCCAAACCGTTCCATCACTTCACCATCACACAAAACTTCCACTTACAGCACATCCTGTAGAAGTTAGCAGACTTCCTGTAGAATTCCTTAGTTTCCTGTAGGATCCCCTGCAGACATCCTGTAGAAGCCTGCAAACTTGGTTGCCGAGCATCTAAACATTGTAGACTTCTGTGGACTGATGCTAGGGACCCTCTGGGACCTCTCCTAGCCATCCTGACCTTTCCCAAGCTTTCTCTCCCTTCGCACCACCTCTGCACAGCCAAACCCTAATAAGAAGCAAATTCATAATCACTCCATCCACTTAAGTAAAAATACAAAAACAATGTTCTTTTTCATAGAAGTAGTTTGAGTTCATGCATTTCACATCATTAGAAGTAATGGCATCATTTTTAGACATTTGCACTTTCACTATTGCATTATAGAGGTCAAACTAGTCAGATTAGGGCTTACTAGGGTTTCATGTTTTGGTTGGCTTTCAGTTCATTTTTGCAAAGTAGATTGATTTCCTCTGAGATATCCTTCGTCCATCATTTAGAAAGCTTCTTCTGAGAGCATATAGAAGTTGGCTTGAGCCCTAGCGGACTTGTGCCAGTTGACCAAGTGACAGCTGCGACAAGAGCTAGTACTTGTGCATACAGCACCGTCGCTTCCAAGTTTGTACGAACTACCGGCTTGATAAAATTAGAGATAGGAAGCCCCAGGAGTTGTAGCATTATTGCTACAATACTGGAGCTCACCAGTATATTGTTACATTCAATAGGAGAGATGTAATAAGTGGGGAATACAAGAGCTTCAAGTTGTTGCACCACCTTATTATTTAGGTTTGGGTTAGGTTGCATAGGTAGATGGGGGTCGCACAGGAGGATCACTTGGTGGCATATTGAATGGGATTTGTAGTTGTTACTTCTATATAGGCAACTATGTTGGTATAGGGAACTATCCTAAAAAAGAGGCTCCACGCCATCCTTGAGGCCATGGGAATGTTTGACTCTAAGAAAAGGACCATTGTGGCCATAGTGTGTGGTACTAGATTACAGGAGGGATAGGAAATTGTTGAATGTTGTTTCAATTGATGTCAACATTAGTATTTGAGTGCTCTTAATATACCATGTATATAGATTGCATTGATTGGAAACTCCAAGGAGCCCCGGATGGATGATAAGCTCTTGTGGTGTGGTCATGATGCCCCACGTTTGATGAAGAGTTTGAATGTGAAGATAAGTAAATTTGTAGGTAAGACCATTCTCAATGTGTGGTCCTTTTCGTGTTGATTCCAACTGTATGTGGCATGCCACAAAACTCCTGAAGGTTTAGGATATATGCTTGATCAAATTTTGTGCTCTTAATGTATGGTCAAGGTCCCCAGAACGAGATGATGAAGGAAACTCGATGATTGATTAATTAATGGAATTTATTCTAAAGAAAAAGTTGGTTAAATTATGTGGATCTTATTATCCCTTAAAGTGAGAAATATTCCTACCCAAGTCAGCTTTCCAAAGAGGATTTTGTCAAATTTTTATTGGGAAAATATCTCAAAATTTGGAAGTTGAGGTCAGCTCCATAAGTTATGATTTTAATTCAAATTTGAATTTTTGAGTCTATTTTTGTAGGTCATCTCCATGAACTATTAGGCATGTTGTCCCATCTAGAATCCCCCTCGCCTTGTATATATTTGAGGCTCGGTTCCCTTAAGGCAATAGATCAATCAATATTATCTTTTATTTTTGTTCTAAGGCTAGGTGAATTAACATATATTTGAAGTAGGAAGTTGAAAGTTGTTGGGAATAAACAATCTTCTATTAAAATCAAATCTAGGTATATTTATTTTTTTCTATTGGTGATATTTTCTCTACTTTAGGAAGGATTCTCCTCTCTTTCTGATCCAGGGGATCAAAAATATGCTAAAAATGAAATTGCTCAAAATCTCCCGAAAATAGTGCTAGATTGTAGATCTTGTCATTCTAATTACAACAATGCTTGAATCACCTCAATCTCATACCATCTGAGGAAGTTATCGTGTTCTAAAGTTTTTGGCAAATAGCTAAAAAGTCAACTTGCAGGGTTGATTGGACAGTGTACGACTGCCACATGGAAGTCGGTACGATGACATATGTTGATGTCATTAGATGACTAGGAGTACGGACAAGATAAGTGGCCTCCTAATGAGCTGACATGTGGCATTCAATAGTTGGACAGTGGTAAATGAATATAGTTTGCACACTTGGGCCAATAGATGGGTGACACATGGCCTAATCACGCGGTGCCACATGGCACCCATGACTGGGCCAAAATGGGGTTGAACGACCAGCCTCCTTGAGAATTGAACTCAAGACCTCCAACGAATGAAACCGCTGCATGACCAATTGGGCTATAAAGGTTTTATTAATACATGTTGGCAAATTAATATTTAAGTTTTCAAAAGATGCCGTCGGCATATAAAGTGGCGAGCCGGTGGGTCAAACCCTCGATCGGCCCAACCACAATGCCATAACAGTCGCACACTAGCCACAGGGGTGGGTGTGTGGTTTGTTAAACTACTGCCATGTCTTCCCATTTAAATTACAGTGTCGGCGGGTGGCGCTAAAAGGACAAGGTTGGTCACATGACTCTCGCCATTTGTAACAAACAACGAACACACCGATAGACGGGGAGGATCAAATTCCTTACCCATAGAACCACAAGCTAAGCAACCACCAATTCAGATAACACATTTTTGTTTCAAAGTTTGCAGAGAGGACGATTTTATAGAACAGTTAGCAGGCAGAATGGAGAAAGAGGCTTAACTTGGCCATCTTTCAGCTTTTCTGAGCCTAAGAAGAGCCTACACAGAGGTTTTTGGGTATTCTAGACACAATGGAAGTGTTATTTTTGTATTTGAGCATTGTATCATGATTTAATTTCACATTTGACCATATAATATAAAGGGACATCATTGGAAGTTGGACCTGGAGACTTGGCCTAGGAGGGGTGAACTCTTTCATCAATTTGTTGTGTTGTGATGTTGCTTATTGTCCATTTTTAACTGTTAAAATCTGAAAAAATTAACTTAGTTTGTCTGCTTTTGCAATCACGGTCCATGGCCCAAAAGACATCAACTAGGTTTCAAAACTTTATATGAAACCTTCAATTTTAAATTTCAGAACAGTTTGGTATCAAAGCATGGTTTTTCTGTGAAGGTTTAACATATTTTGCAAGTGTTTTTCTTGAATGGTTACAAGGTCTAAATTGAGAAGAGGAGAAGGAGTGCTTGAAGAAACCCTCAAATTAGTTCAAGGAGACCACAAACACCAAAAGTCATGGCACATGAAGAAGGACAAGGACCAAAGATGATGGTTGAGGATGAGAGAGCTTTTAGTAAGGCTTTCTATGATATGACTGAGATGGTGAAAGTGTTGTACAATGAGAGTACAACAAGGTTGGAAGGAGAAATTTCTAATGAGCCAAAAGGTAATGGTGGTGATGGGAGAAAGCCTCCACCTCCACTTACTCCTTAATCTCCATCTACACCTCCATCCTCACCTCCTTCTTCACCTCCTTCATCCCATATACCTACTCCTCCTCCATCTCCAAAATGACATGCTAAGTCCCCTTTAATCAAGCTTGATGTCAAATTAGAATTGCCTATGTACGATGGGGAAGTAAGTGTTGAAAAGTTGGATAATTGGGTTCGTCAAATTGAAGTCTACTTCAGGATTCAAAATATTGATGATGATGTCACAAAGATCCAGCTTGCTTCTCTTCGCCTGGAAGGTGCATCCCTCATCTGGTGGGAGGCCAGAACTCAAGAAGATTTGAAGAAAAGTGGTAAAATTATCTCTTCTTGGAATGATTTTATAGTTTCATTAAGAAGACAATTTTATCCGTTAGCTTACTGTCATGGAATAATAAATTATGGATAGGAAAAATTTTAGACAAGCTAAAGGTCAAAGTGTCCAAAGTTACACACAAGAATTTAGAAGAAGAGCTTTAATCGTGGGTGTTGATTTGTTTTCACAATATGCTCTCCTTAAATATATAGGTGGATTACATAGTTATTTGAGACATACGTCACTTATGTTTAATGCCACCAATCTAGATGAAGTATGTGTTCAGGCAACTCATTTAGAATCAAGACGCAAGAATGTTCCTCAAGAAACTAGAAAGAGACCTTTTAAAATTGGAGACAAAGGAAAGAGGAAGTTTAAAGGAAAAAGGAAAAAAGAATGTTATTGTCAAGAAAGAGGGAAATAAACTTAGTTGCAAACATTGTTCAAAACATGGTTATGATGAAGACCACTTTTGGAAATTACATCCGGAATTGAGACCAAAGAAATTCAATAACAAGGGGAAACAAAAAATTGTTGCTACGATGCAACAAGATCTAGGATTTGATTCAGGTGATGAAACCAAAATCACATCCATGGGAATGAAAAGTACAACTGCTAATGCAAGTAATAGTTCTTCTAATAAGCCTATTGAATCAAAATGATAAAGAAAGAAGTAAGTTTTTCCATACCATGGTCATTACAAAACATACAAAGGTTGATACATTATTTGATAGTGGATTCCAATTCAATTTTATCTCTGAAGTAACTGTCAAGAAGCTTAATTTAGAAACTACACCTCATGCAAAACATTACCCTTTGGGTTGGGTATGTGATGGTGCCAAATTACAAGTGACAAGAAAATGTAAACTCAAATTTGCCATCACTACTATTGGTCACTTTAATTGCTTATTAATTTAAACAACCAAGTGCTACATGAATTGTCAACTCAAGGAAGTATGTTTGTTTCAAAGGCAACCACACACTGTATATGCTCAATCCCAAAAGCAATGAAAAGTTGTAGTAACGATTATGCTAGTCACACCTTGCTTTAAACAAACTGAAGTTCTACTCTGAGTTACAGCAGGAACAATCTCTCTATTGCAAACAATTATCAAAAGAATCATGGATTACACTAAAAAGAACAATCTAGGAAAAGAAATCAATCTGCAAAAGAAAGACTAATTGTGCTATAATAGAGAACAGGAACCTATTCCCCAAGCAGGAATCTTTAGCACCTGTTTCTGATGACCTTGCTTCACAAACTCACTCTATAAACCAGATTACTAATGAAAATAATCACTAATTACTTATGAATGGATTTATGAAAACAATGCAATAATCAAAGAGAAACAGAGTTCAGCAATAGATACAGAGTTCCAATAATGCATAAGTAATTTCAGTAAACAGAGTTTAACAAGGCATGAATGGAGAAATAATACTTAACACACTATAGAAATTAATGGGTGAATCTTGTGATGAAGGTGAGCCCTTTCCTTCTCACAAGATTCCCCGGAAAAAGGAACTAAGAAGGAATGCTCAGAACAATATTTTATTCATATGTCAATGTATCATATTACAAAAAGATTCAAGTTCCTTTACTTCCAGCTAGACCTTCCCATAGTATGTATGTCCTTCCTCTAATGCTGATGTCTTCTCTTTTTAAAGAGGAGACATCTATTATACATTTGATTACATTATAAATCATATTCTTAACCTGATATGCTAAAATAGCATAATTGGTTCTTCCATTTACAAAATGTTGTTACAATGGTTGTGACAATGCCAATTTTGGAATGTAGTTGTTGCGGCCAATGTAACAGCTCCTTTGATGATCTCTTCTTGTTGCTGTCGAATCTGGAGTGCAAATCACGGGCTATTTCAGCAACGGGATTGGTGCACTGTTCTAACTGTTTCAGCAATGTAGACTGCAGTGATAAATCTGCGGTCTTCAGACTGTTTCAACAACTATATATTTCTGATCAATGGTTAATTATGAAAGTAAAGTAAAATTATATGTAAAACAAATTAAACATATAATAAGTAGAAGAAATGTTATATACCTTTGGGAAATGGATTAAAGTAATATCATAGGCTTTAAATATGGATTGAAAAAGTGTGGAATGATAGCAAAATATGTGAGCAAAAAGGTACAATGTAGGGTCCTAACATCCCCCCCAATTGAAAGGGTTGCATGTCCTCATGCAACTTCACTCTGAATCCGAGTCCGGGTACTGGGCCTTGGAGTGCAAATTACTTAAGCAGTAACTATAAAAGGTACTATCAACTAGATCTCTGAACCCGTGCACATTTTGCAGCCTCTGCCATGCTGTTGCTTATTCCTTTTTAGTCAGCCTGTAATGAGCCTTATATTCTTGTGTTGGCATCCACAGAGGAGAAAAACGAAAATGATACCCTATCCATTTTTCGGCACATTGCTGAACACATCTAATATAATTGGGTACCCTTGAGATTGTTTCTTCAAAATTAGGGGGACTGAAGGGGTTATATTCCTGCCTTTCCTTAGAATATTGTTGCCAGAATAAGTTGTTTACTTTTAAGGCATCAGCTTCCTTGGTCTTAACAAAGTGTTGGCAGCCTTGTAGCATTGTTGCTTGTAGTTGCCTCATGTGTTCAACCATCCCTGGTTCTTTAGAAAATTGACAATACTCCTAAAAAAAATGGCAGGATTTTGTGGCTCTGGTCGAATCCACAGGAGACAGTTGTCCTCATTATGCCTTGCTGCAAGAAAGGCAGTCTGCCATGTGATCTGATTGGCAAGGAAGGAGGCAAATGCCCTAATCTGAACATCACCAACCAAAGGGTTAAGATTGATCTTCCTATTTTCAGGGATAGCTTCATTGTGGAGATACAACTCACAGAGAAAATGTTGATCACTAGTGGATGCTTCTGTGAAAGTTTCCACAAACTGCTCAAGTGTAAATACTTCATGAGGTCTCCCATTTTTAATTTCCTTTATTTGAAAGAACGCTAAGCGTTCTGCAAGAAAAAGAGAATAATTGGAAGATGGTTTCCTGGCAGCTAATAATTTCTTAACCAAATCAAACATAAGGAGCAGTTTACTTTTTAGCTCTTTATTCTCTTTCTTCTGTGCGCGAGACTGTTGGAGTACTTGCTCCAAGGCTTCCCAGTTTGAATATATATGATTTTGCCAAAGTAATTTATGCTCCTGCAAGATCTTATCTTGCGAAATAACATATTCTTTCTTCCACTTGTCCATTATTTGGTGCTTATCCCGAGCTTCAGGCTAAGGTATAGTCTGAGTGAAAACAATTACAGTAGGCCGAGGTTCAGCCTGAGTAGAAATAGTTATAGTAGGCCGAGGTACAGTCTGAGTAGAAATAAAAGCAGGATCTTCAGCTTTAAAATTACAGGAGGCTGAGGTACTTGTGGTTTAGCTTCTTCTTCAGAAATTTTTGAAGGCCCTACTGGTTCTTGTGTGACAGTAGGGCGTTCCTCTTTGATTGCAGGAGACATGGATGCAAAAATTTTTGAAGGCCCTACTGGTTCTTGTGTAACAGTAGGGCGTTCCTCTTTGATTGCAGAAGACTTGGATGCAGGAGAGGCTCTAGGCAATGGGATTTCGACTATTTTATACCCTGCTTGATGATAAACGTTACCGCATTGGTTGCACATATATTCCTTATACTGATATTTCTCTATATTTTTCTTGGCCGTAGATGCTACATGGGCTAAAGTGTACAAATTAAGCTCTTTGTTGTAGGCTTCCCTTGCCATTACCAATTCTTGCTTATAAGCTTCAAGTTCTAATTTTAGAAACTCATTTTTCTATAAAAGGGAACTCAGGGTGACTAGGCTGTGTGTAACAGTCACAGTCTCAGTAGCTGGTTCTTGTGTGGCAACTACTGAATGAGTAGTTGGTTCTTGTGTGGCAGCTACGTGATGTGCAGCATCCTGGGCACCTAGATTTTGTATATTAGCAGTTGGTTCTTGTGTGGCAGTCGTAGCTGGTTCTTGTATGACAGTTATAGCTAGTTCTTGTGTGGCAGCTACTGAATGAGTAGTTGGTTCTTATGTGACAGCTACATGATGTGCAGCATCCTCGGCATCTAGATTTTGTATATCAGCAGCTGGTTCTTGTGTGGCAGCCGTAGCTGGTTCTTGTGTGGCAGCTATAGTTGGTTCTTGTGTGGCAGCTACTGAATGAGTAGCTAGTTCTTGTGTGATAGCTACTTGTTCTGAAAGAAATGATGTCGTAAAATCCTAGGCATTTGGTTCTTGTGTTTTAGTGTCCGAGGGTGAGACAGGTAATCATTCCGGGACTTGGGACTGCGGTGAGGTATGGGCTTTTAGACGAATAGGTTGAGAAATTAAGATAGTGGCAACAGTTGCCGCTTCAGTTGATGCCCTCACTCATCTTCGGGGTAAAAAGGCAGGGAAAGTGGTAATTTTCCTTTTATGAGTAGGTTTTTTTTTAGGGGGAGGGCTATCAGAAATGGTAGTTGCTTTGGTTGAGGCCCTCGTTCATCTTTTTGATAGGAAAACAGTCTTAGTTTGCCTTTTTCTTTTTAGAATAGAGAGGGGAAGGTTATCTTCAGAATCATCACTAGGGATATGAACAGTAGGATTAGATGATTCTGCTAAATTGTGGGATGGAGTTGATGTGGTGGGAGGGTTAATTGGGTCAGCTGGTGGAATTTCTGGAGGGTCAGGGATGTTCTCTGGTTGCTGCTCGTGGGGATTTTCAAAGATTTCTTGCGGATTTTCAGCAACTTGCTGAGGGATTTCAGCAGCTTCTTGAGGAATTTCAGCAGCTTGCTCAGGGTCTAGGGGTGGATTATTTAGAGGAGGGTTTTGTTGAGCAAAACCCCTCTGAATCAGTAGCTGAACAAGACAGTGATGGGTGAGGGAAAGGAGTGGGAATTTTACCTGTCTGCAGTAATGTGACATATTCTTTAGACACCCAAGTAAATAATAAGGAATATTTAACAGTCGACCATGTCTCAAATGATTCAATAAGACAAAATCATGCTGATAGACTACCTGGTAGCGACCTTCACAAGTAAGGTAATGTTTGACGAATTCAGCAACCTTTGGCCATGGAGGCGGTAATGAGTGAAGTCAGACACCCCAGCCTTTGGGCTCAACTTGTTCTCCTGGCAGAAGAAAATCCTGTTGTGCATTCAGAATAATATGCTTGTGACTAAACCATTGAGTGCCAGTGACCAGCAGACCTGAAACCTGTGTTATGTCACCCTCTGAGACTGGAATTCGAACTCCCTAGACAGTAGAATGATCTTCCTGTAGATTTCGTGCAAATTCAAGGACCTGTTGTGGATCAAATCCCTGAAGCCTCTGAAAATATCCTATCCATCTTACCTGCTGAAAAATCTGATATGCCTCTGGACATAATTCAAGCAAGGCTATCGAGTCGGGCTCATGTCGAATAACAGGTCCTCCCATAGTTAACAAGCTTTGGTAAAATGCACAGTTAAAAACCAAGTTACCGCACTTCGAACAGAGTAAATTTTGCTAATGAGAACATGGAGTAACAGTGAAGAGGCGAGGTAATAAGACGGGATAATGGGTAAGAAAAATGACGGTGATTGGCTTGCCGTGAAATGATGGCGTATATTTTCGGTATTCCCCCCAACTACGGCTGAAATAATGACTTTAAATGTACGGGGATTGTGGTAATGATGAACATAATCTTCTCATTTAACCATAGTTTAATTGTATTTACACATAATGTTTACATACCTCATGTTTACCTTTAATTCATATTTCGAAAAATATAGTGCTCGTTGATAATAGATCATCAATAGTCATGGACGAAGCTTTTGAAACATGAGGGAAATTATATTAGAGGTCTGTATAATCATAGGAGAAGGTAGTGAAAGGACAAATTTAGCATAAAAATAATGGAAAAAAGTGATTTTCTTGACGGAAAGTGTTGTATGGTGATGTCTTTTGAAAAGAAATGGTGTTTCAGCAACGGGAAATTGGGTAAAGGGTGGTGTTTCAGCAATGGGAAAGATAGGGAAAATGTTGTTGAAGAGTACTATTCCAGGAATGGGAAAAATAGGGAAAATGTTGCTGAAGAGTGCTATTTCAGCAATGAGAAAAATAAGGAAAAATGTTGCTGAAGAGTCATGTTTCAGCAATGGGAAAAATAGGGGAGAAGAAATGAGGGGAATTAATGATGGAAATGTTACTAGAGGATGGGGAAATGAACTATGAATGGTTTGAAATGAGATGAATAGTGCTTCACAAGATGAAGTTTGGATCTGCTTGTAGTAGGATTGTCCTTTCCAATAAGCCTTTCCTAAATCTGGAATCTGCAAAATAATCAATTGTAACATGCCAGCCCTTGACAGGGATTATTAGTTAAGAAATCTAATCTAATGCTAAAAATACAATGCAGAAAAATTAAATGCAATGAGGGGTAGAAGGCTCCCCAAAAAGAGATAATGTGAATATGCCATGCAAGTGGCCTTGAGATCCTCTTTGGAAATGGGTCGCTAGTATAGACGAAGCCGATGACCATTTACTAATAATGGTGTTCTAGAGTCATCAATTGTTAGGAGCCTTACTGTTCCATTGGGAAAAACAGTATCTATTTCGTAAGGTCCCAGCCATCTTGTACGTAGTTTCCCTTGAAAATTTTCAAACCGAGAATCATACAATAAAGCCCAATTACCTTTTTGGAACTGCTTATGCTTGATGATTTTATCATGCCATTTTGTCCTTTGTTTTTAGATCATAGTTGTTTGATGAATGGCATCTAACCTATTTTCATCCAATTCTTGAAGCTGTTACAACCTGGCTGTCTGTGCATCAGTCAAATCAAGGTTAACAGCTAAAGAAGTTCTTAAGGTTTTAATTTCAAAATCCACAGGAAAAATAGCACTTTTACCATAAACCAATTCATAGGGAGAAAATCATGTAGTATTCCTCCAGGTAGTTCTGTAAGCCCATAGTGCTTCAGGGAGCCTTTGAGACCAATCCTTCCTGTTTTCCTTCACTGTTTTTGTTAGAATGGCTTCTATGACTTTGTTTGTACTCTCCACCTGTCCATTAGCTTGGGGGTGGTATGGTGTAGTCATTCTATGATGAATATGATATTTTTGAAGGGTGGTTTTAAAACCATCAGAATTGAAAGGAGGTCCTCCATCTGTGACTAGCTCTCTAGGCACTCCAAATCTAACAAAGATTTCTTCAAATAGGAAAGCTAAAACAAATTCTTCATTAGCTCTAATGAGTGCTTTAGCCTCCACCCATTTAGTCATATAATCTGTGCAAAATCTTTGATTGGATGGAGGATTAATGGGCCCTGCAATGTCTAAGGCCCATCTTTCAAATGGTTCAAGTATTACCTGGGGATTCAATGGCATTTCATCTCTATGATTAGGTTGACCCATTCTCTGATAGTTGTCACAGGCCCAAACATATTTCTTTGCATCCTTGAAGAGTGAGGGCTAATAATAACCCATCCTGAGAATTTTATGTGTCGTTTTCTTATCAGCAAAATGCCCTCCACAAGGGCCATCATGACAAGCTTTCAGTATATCATAAACCTCATATTCTCTAATGCATCTTTGGATTTCATGATCAAGTCCTGTGTAGAAAATACACCCACTTATCCAGCTATACCGAGCACTTTGTTGAATGATCTTTCTTTTCTCTCGATGTGATAGGTGTGATGGTAACTTCCCTGCAACCAGATAATTGGCAATGTCTGCATACCAAGGTGAGTGAGCAGATACTGCAAATAAATATTCATCAGGAAAGGAATCATCTACTAGAGTATTATCATCAACTTTTAACCGAGAAAGAAAATCAACAACTACATTTTCTTTACCTGGTCGATCTAAAATTGTAATATCAAATTCTTGTAATAACAATAACCACCTGGTGACTCGAGCATTTGTGACAGATTTGTTCATTATATACTTAATAGTCGAGTGGTCAGTATGGACAAAAGTAGAGTAACCAGTAATGTAATGTCGAAACTTATTAATGGCATAAATGACTGCTAAGAATTCCTTTTCAGTAACTGTGTAATTAAGCACATCAGGAGTCATATTCTTACTAATGAAGTAGATGGCATAAGCAAGATGGTTTTCCTCTTGTCCCAAGACAACTCCAATTGCAGTATCCGAAGCATTAGAGGATATATGGAAGGGAAGTGCCCAATCAGGTCCCCTTAAAATAGGAGTTGTAGATAACTGATGCTTGAGTTCAACAAATGCTTTCTGGCAAAGATCAATCCACTTGAATTCAGTGTTTTTCATAAGTAACACAAACAAAGGAGAAGCTATTTTGGAAAAAAATTTGATAAAGCTTCTGTAATATCCTACATGTCCTAAAAAACTTCTCACATCAGTTTGTGTTTTAGGAATAGGAAGGTTCTGAATTACCTGTATTTTGGATGGATCTACCTGAATTCCTTGAAATGAAATAAAGTGTCCAAGTACAATTCCTTCATTCATCATCATATGACATTTTTCAATACTTAAGGAAAGATGAGCTTGTACACAACGTGTTATAGACATTTTTGGGCACTGCAACCCCAAGCATAAATGTCCATAAACCAAGGGCTCCTAAGTCCCTAAAGGTGTTGTTCCAACCCCTAAAAGAACAAGGTCAACTAATTACAGCATCTCCCAGAAGTTCTCCATGAAAAACTACTCAGAACTGGTCAAAACTGGACCATTTCACCTGCTCCATAGGCAAAGTGCGTTGCATCCCACATGAATACACACAGTAGGTGCGATGCATGTCAAAAATCCCTTCTATGGGGTGCAATGGGCGAGAAGGGACAAATGGCAGGGTCAATCCGCAAGGTGGAGGAGCATGGAATCTTCCAGAAACCTCTCCTGTGACACTTGCCTCTCTGAATTCGACCAGGGATGAGTAAGAGATCATCAATCTCCAAGTGGAATCAAGAACTATCAAAGGGAAGACACTAATCAAATCTCAAAAGCTGACTTACCTCCCTTGCAGACATCTATATATGGATCCCTCATCCCAGAGATCCAGAGGCTGGAATTTTGTATCTTGTAAGGAAGTGTTGTTCGTTTCTTGGTGCAATAACATAGTGTTGGGTGATCTAAGCTTTTCATGAGGTGAAGAAGGTCTTACTTGCTGAGAGGATGATGTTGGGTCAGAACAATCGGTTGTTATCCTCTTTGCTCTTTCTTGATTATCAATAAAGCTATTCAAGTTTTCCTCCATATTCTTGTATGATTGATGATTTATGCATTTGTGTGGTCAATGTACATCTGATCCTATATTGTTTATGATAATAGATCTATGTTCTTGGATAGTGTTATGCTGCTTTGATTCTACAGGTACTCTTTGAAGCCGGGTAGACAAGGAAGCGAGTGGCAAAAACCTACCAGAAGAGAGAGGAATCGAGCAAGGAACCAAGCGCAAGACAGAGGTTGGTCTCCTTATTCTTCTCTTATCTATTTCTCATAAAGGAAAACGAAAGTAGTTTTTAGTGTGTTTGTTTCTAAGGTAGCTACCAGCCTTAGTGGGATTAGCAGCTCTGCATAGACACTATTCCCGATAACAAAATGGCGACTCCGCTGGGGAGCGAGTAGATTGTTTGTTCATCTACATTTGTTTACTTTATAAACTTACAGACGGAGCCGCCCGAAGTCAAGCCAGCTAGCCTTCGAACTGCATTTGCTATGCAAGTGCAAAGTAGATCAACGCTGCTTCAGTCTATCTTCAGGTTTTGTTTATGCATTAAACGATTGATTTACAAGCTCTCTAATTGCCCTCGTGGTGGCTCTAGTAACCTCCTTAGATCTACCCCTGTGATTGATTTACTGATTACCACTTGCTCGGCCTAAATCCCTGAACTGAACTGCAAACTGTGACCCAGAACCCAATCAAAGTCTCGTCCCTGGTCCAGCGCACTGTTTGTTCTGTGAACTTCAAATGCATCGCACTTCCCAAGTGTAGTAGGTGCGTTGCATTTCAATTTCACTGTGTTACAGGTGCGCTAATTAGACAAGGCCTTGTTCCTAAATTTTGGTTTCTGTGTTCACTCTTTTCAGCTCTATTCAGGAGTTTTGCTGCCTGAAGTCAGTACACCTCTATTGAAACCCCTTTTCTTGCTGTTATTCCGCCTCCATTGTGCAAAGAACTGTAAATGTTTTTATGTATTTTTGGGTCATTTTCAGTTCTCCTTCTTGATTTGAAAGTGTCGCAAGTGTTGTTTTCAGTCATAGAAGAGAATCTTATTGTTCTTGATAGTCGATTACACTGTTACTCTTGTATTTGATCTGAATTAGTAGTTTTTCTAGTGTCAAAAACAAGTTTTCAATTCCAAATCGCAAAGTGTTGTCATTATCCTCATTTTGTCTTGAAAAGAAACTTGTTAGTAATTGTTGCTTTGGAAAATAATTCAAATTTGCGCTTAGCTTTCTTTTTACCATTCACACATTAAGAAGACTGAAAACAAATACATGCATGTGCATTTGCATTTAGACTGTTTGTTGGTTTGATTTAGGACAGTGCATATAGTGTGTGCCCTCTGCTCTTTGTTGAAAGAATGCCATCTCTCTTTCCTTAGTAGCTAGGATTTTCATTGCAAAAAGAAGATTAAACGACTGTTTATCATCTTAGATTGCATTTTAGGACTTATACATCTACATCACGTGGTGAACCTGAAAGGAAAATTTCTTAAGCAAGATCAACCATAAAATAAATTTAATGAATCTAAAAATGCTTTGGAACCTAACGCACAACATCTAGAAGTCTAGGCTAGAGACGTATTCCGGCGTCGTAAAGCCTGGTAACTTTTGTTTTCACTGTTGGTTGGGTGATTCCTCCACTTTGAGACGATAAGTGCCAGTACGGACTTGTGCTCCCACGTACCGTCGAGTATATTTTGGGGGACCACAATAGGCTTTATCCTTTATCCATATGAAGCCATGTCTGCTGCCCTATCGATCGCAATTCACTGAACACAGCATTCAGGAAGATTGACTGTCGTACCGTAAAAAGTATTCTGCAGTTTTACAATTGGTTTGGTAATCCCTCTGTCTAGATTTCCAGAGCAGTCCCTTTCGTTCCTTTTCAGACTCCTTAACGGAAAAGGTCCATCTGAGCACTTGTCACTTCAAGCTCATTAAAAATTGAAGGCGACTAGAGTCATCTTTTGTTTTTTCTCGACTCTTAAAAATTGAAAAAACAAGTTGTGTCAAAGCGTCTAAAATTCATCTAATTCGGAAACATACTTCCCCTTGATTTTTAGTTGATCGAGTAATCCGCAATCGTGGAAGAAAGTCAATTGAAACCCCGTCGTTCGCGAAGGCTTACGAGTCAACCGTCTTTGTCTCTAGAGTCGAAACTGTTACGGACAAAGCGAACTCGTTTAACCAGTTCCAAATCCCTGTTAAAGTTAGAACAAGTGTTCTGACACCATCGGAGACTCTGGTTACTCCAAACATTTTTGGTATCCCTGCCTTTACAGAAGAAGTTCAGCAGCCACCAAAGGACAGTAGAACTGATCCTAGTGTGAAGGTAAACACTTGTGTTACTGAGCCAGCTCCATCTACAGCTGATTCGGAAGGTGTTATTCCCCAAACATCTGTCGCTGCAGATTCTATACCTTCTTCGGCACCAGAAATATTTTACGGACTTGACGGTCTACCTCTTCCACCTGGTCTGATTGCTATAGAAGAGATTGTGGAGGATCCTCCATCTAGTACTCCATCGCGATTTGGAGTCGGGATCACTCTATATCCTTCTTCGTCAGAAATTAGTCTACCGCCATCGGAAGCTCCTGTAGAATCGTTAGGCAATCTTTTGGATAGACTAGAAATGTCTGAACAACCATCGACATCTAGGACTGTGTCATCCGACACAGCGACGGCAGAACTCCCTGTTGTCACTCCAACAATGTTCGCCGGCATACCATCTGTCCCAACTAGCTCTCAATCGCTAGACGGGGCCCACTCAGGGGCTATTTTGACAGTATGGTCCGTTCCTGTTTGTTCATCCAGAATAGTATCCGGGAACTCTTATGTTGAGTCTCAGCAAATTGATCCTTCAGGGTGTCAATTTGGGTAGTTCGGTCCTCAAGGGAAAATAATTCCTTTAAGTACCAGATTACCGCCGTATGGGGGGCAGTATACCCTTTCATTGTCTCCTCCGGGAGGACAACCATACGAGAGTTCACAACAAAATTCAGGTTATGCTGGAATTACATCTAGCGGTTGGGTGCCGATACTACCTCAACAACCAAGAGTTGTATATTCGATGCAACAATGCTTACCTATGTCAAATATACCAACTATGCCAGCTATTGTGACGGTGTCGCAAGTACAAGCGTTGCCTGTTGTATGCCAACCTCAGGTTTCTCAAGTGGTAATGCAACAACCTCTTGTCCCTACGACTCAACCACAATCGCCAACTAGTGGAATGACACAGGCCCAAACGGGTACAATTACTCCTCATCTTGGTCAAACAATCAGTATTGGACAACAGCACATGGCTTCACAACCATGGCTGGTGCAATACCAACAACCGCAATTCCAACAAGTATACCAAGGATCTGAGCAACAAATCTTTGCAAATAGTGGGCAGTCGTATATTCAAAACGGTCAAAATCAACCGTTCTACAATGGTTATGCCCATCAACCTTACCAAAGTTACCAACATCAAATGCATTATGCTGGTATGCAAAGACCAACTGCTCAGGCAATCCCATCATATCCTGGGTATGCTTCGCCAAACCTGAATCAATAGTTACCCTTCGTGGCAACTTTAGAGTTACCAGATCTAAATCGGCTAACAAACGATCCGTTTCTTACGCCCCTTGGTGGCTAGCGATTCCACATAAACTTCCGTCAGATATTCCTAAATTTAATGGAAATCCGGGTGAAGACCCATTGAATCATGTGATGACATTTCATCTGTGGTGTTCATCAAACACCCTAAACGATGATTCGATTAGGCTTCGCCTTTTTCAGAGGACATTAACTGGTCCGGCAGCAAAATGGTATATCGAGTTACCTAGAGCTTCGTTTGACAACTTCAGTACCCTAGCCACAACCTTTTTAACCCATTTTCAGTTACCCATAACGTACGAAACGGTAATAGAACTTCTTACCAATTTCAAACAAACAACGGCCACTCACATATCCGATCATATTCATGAGTGGCGACGTCGTCGTAGAATGGTAAAAACGTATGTTCCTGATCAGCTTTTAGCTGAATGGTTTATTAAGTCATTATTACCTTCCATTACAGAAGATGTGGCAAAAGGAGGATTCGTCACTGAAGATCAAGTTATTGCTCGTGCGCAATATCTAGACTTGATTTATACTCAATCTGGTACGCTCTACGATAAAATCCCCGACGCTCCTAGACCGGAATTTTTCGTTCCTCCCCCTCCTAAATCAAACAAAGACTCTCATGCCGGTGATGGCGTGATTGGTACAACAAGCACGAAATCAACAAAGGCTACATCTAAAAAGGCCCGTAAGATTTCTGGTCAAAATGCAAATGAGGAACTTCTTGCCTCGGAAGTAAATGTCGTGTCTACTGACAAAGGCAAAGAAACCAAGAAACCAGGAGGCAAGAAGAAAAAGAAAGGGAAGAAGAAAAAACAGGAAGAGTCGTCTCCTGAAAAATCTTCTGCAAACCCCTCCGGAAATAGGAAACCGAGTCATCCATGCTTTATATGTGATGAGGATCATTAGACGAGCGATTGTCCACATAGAGCCGAGCTTAAGAAATTATTCAAGAATTCAAAAACCTCGGTGGTATTGACAGATCCATTTCCGAATCCAGGAACAAATCTGGTTGCTAGTAACAATGCTTCCCCGTCCCAAGTGCTAATGTTGTCTGTTTCGAAACAGCAAAATGATGCTTTGATATCGACAAGGAACAAAGATTACGGGAATCCACAGCTGTCAAACAACAAGGATAAAGATCAACCTAGTAGTTCGACAACAACTTCCACAGAAGTTGCGCCGCCCATCATTCCTGAGCTAACAATAAAACCGCCAAATGGAGTAGTACACAAGTCGACATTTAATCCTCATGCCAGAGCAGCACAGCATTATAATATAGTGGAAGATCTGGCCCAATCGCCATCCGCTATGTCGACACTAGAAGTATTGCAAAATTGCCCATCCCAAAAGCAGGCTTTATTATCAGCTATCGGTGGGATAGACCCAAAGGATTCTAATCTTGTGTCCTTTAATCATAAAGGGTACGATCCTCAGTTACCAGCTCAACTAGCTTTCCTCATTCAAGTGAAAGCCCTCAACAAAACTGTTCATCGAACAATTATTGATGAGGGAGCATCTACATGTATTATTTCGATGAGTTGCTGGAAAACTTTAGGATCTCCAACCTTGTCGCGATATTCAACAACATTAAAAGCATTTGACGGAGGAACGTATACCCTATATGGTATTCTAAGTAACTTGCAAGTTGAACTAGGAGGGAAAACAGTAGAAATAGATGTCAAAGTAATCGACGGAAACCTCGATTACAACATCCTACTGGGAAGACCATGGATATATGCTATGGCTGCAGTTGTGTCGACCTACTTTAGGAAGATTGCATTTCCTTTTCAAGGAGGAATTACGATCGTTGACCAACAAACATTTCTTCCGAATAGTTCCCAAGTTACGGGAAGCATTCCAATGATCCATGGAAGCCCCCATATGCTTCAAAATATCGAAGTAGGCCTACTAAAAGACCCTATATTAATGGGGACTTTTGCCCTTCCGCCTCCAATCAATCTGGCGGAAGTAGCATCGGTAGGAACCTGCAATATGATATCTTCGATTCAAAATATCTCAGAAAACGATATAAACATGGATCATACGCAGGTATTGCCTCCAAGCCCAATAGAAATATTGTAGCAATCAATGTTTTTAGCATGGGAGGCAGACCGGAATCAACGCTCATCAAGCATTTGGATAGATAGGTCTAAGGAATATGGCACCCCTTCAGATCCTTGGTCGCAAGTGCATTACACCGATGAAGGAATTGTTCAATCAATGGTAATTGAAGGGGCGCCATGGGAAGATTACCACCATCGTTCCCATCTTCTGAATTGTAAAGAAGATACTCCTAATGACCTTCATCATCCGTCAGTTTTTTATTTCCTATCAAATACTGTAAACACGGTGGATTCCGAGCGAAACTTGTCCAACATTGAAGAGACTATCGCCATAAATATCTCAACCAAAACAGATGTTGTAGAGAATATTTATGTTGGCAAATGTTGTTCTCCTTCAGAACTGGAAATATATAATGCTCTTTTTCACGAATTCAGAGATGTCTTTGCTTGGTCATATGATGAAATGCCAGGCATTGACTCGAGTATAGTTGAACATGAAATCAAGATGTATCCAGATGTCAAACTAGTACGACAATGGCTACGGCAGGTGCACCCCAAGAAAGCTGCTGCCATCAAGGCAGAAGTTGAAAAGCTTCTCCATGCTGGTTTCATTTACCCGGTTCCTCTAACCGATTGGGTATCGAACATTGTTCTTGTTATGAAAAAGCAAGGAACGATTAGAGTGTGCGTCGATTATAGGGATGTAAATCAAGCTTGTCCAAAAGACAACTACCCTACACCCTTTATTGACCAGATAATTGATGAATGTGCCGGATGCAAAATCTTTTCATTCATGGATGGATTCTCCGGGTATAATCAAATAAATATCTGCCCACAGGACCAGTCAAAGACTGCATTTATTTGTCCGTGGGGCACATTCGCATATCGCAAATTACCCTTTGGTTTAAAGAACGCAGGGGCAACATTTCATAGGGCAATGAATTATGCCTTCCATGACATCAAAAACATCATTCAACCATATCTCGACGACCTTCCGGCTCATTCGCGAAAGCGGACCGATCATCCGCAGCATTTGAGAGCGATATTTCTACGTTGCCGACACTACAAGATACGACTCAATCCACACAAATGTGTGTTCTATGTCAGTTTTGGTCGTTTACTTGGCTTTGTAGTCTCAAAGGATGGGATTCGTCTCAACCCATGTAAGGTTCAGGCAATCATAAATTTGCCTCCACCTTCAAATTTGCTTCAGATTCAGAAACTCCAAGGGAAGGCAAACTTTCTGAGGAGGTTCATTCCAAATTACGCCAAACTTGCAAAAGGTTATACACGTCTATTGAAAAAGGAAGTGCCCTTTGTCTAGGATCAGGTCGCGCAAGCTTCCTTTGATGCTTTAAAAGAATCCCTAATGAAAGCATCATTAATGTACGCTCCTGATTATCAAAAAGACTTTAACCTGTATCTGGCTGCAGCGGATACAACCATCGCAATGGTGTTAGTTCAAGAAGACAACGGAATTGAACATCCTATATATTATTTAAGTAAGAACTTAAATGATACAGAAAGCAAATATTCCTATGTTGAAAAGCTAGCGCTCGCAGCTGTTCAAGCGATACAGAGATTTCGACACTATGTCCTCTTTCGAAAAACTACCATTCTGTCATATTGCAACCCCATGACTTATATATTGTCGCGACAGTTGCTGGGGGGAAAATATTCAAAATGGATAGCAATTCTACAAGAGTTTGATCTGGAATTTGTAAAATCCAAATCAAAGAAAGCCCTGGTTTTCACGGAATTACTATGCGATCTCCCATCGTCGTCCAACGATGAAACATCAGATGAAACAATCATGGATGAATCTTTGTTTCTGATATCTTCAAGCAATCCGTGGTATGGAGATATAATAATCTATCTCCAAACCCAAAAATATAGGCCTAATACCTCCCGCTCTGAACAAAAACGTATTCGATACCAAACAAAAGACTACATGATCGTTGGTGATACACTTTACCATCGTGGCGTCGATACAGTTCTGAGGAGGTGCCTCACCCATGAGGAAGCCGAAAAAGTCCTGAATGATTTCCATTCAAGCGTGTATGGGGGGCATCAATCTGGTTACGCTACGGCGCAAAAAAATTTACGAGCAGGATACTTCTGGCCAACAATGTTCAAAGATTGCATAACGCAGTTAGAAGTTGCCATGCCTGTCAAATTTTCGATAGCAAAACCAGAAGACCACCCGCACCTCTACAGCCAATAGTTGTTCTTGGGCCATTTGCCAAATGGGGCATTGATTTCATGACATGTAACCCCACCTCGACCGGGGGGCATGGGTATATCATAGTCGCAATGGACTATTTTACCAGATGGGCCGAGGCGATGCCTACATTAGATAACACTGGTGAAACAGCTGCCCTTTTCTTTTTCAATCATGTAGTCGCCAGATTTGGCGTTCCACAGGCTATAGTCACAAATCATGGATCGCATTTTCGCAATCACATGATGACCGAATTAGCTGCCAAATTAGGGTTGTCTCACGACAGCTCTACTCCATACTACCCGCAAGCCAACGGATAAGTTGAAGCAATCAACAAAGTCCTGAAGCGCATGCTGCAAAGGATGATTGGAGTCCACAAAAGGAGTTGGAACCTAATGCTGTACTCAGCCTTGTGGGCATACCGAACATTGGTAAGGAACGCAACCAGGTTTACACCCTTCCAACTGGTGTATGGCCTAGAAGCAATCTTACCAGTTCAGTGTGAAATCTCATCCCTCAAACTCGCAATCGACCTTCTCCCCGGAACTTCAGAAGAGGAGGCTCATTTCTTGGAACTAATCCAATTGGATGAAACCCGTCGTGATGCCGCTTTGGCTAACGAAGCACATAAGAAACGAGTCAAGGCGCAGTTCGACAAGAATGTCAAACCCCGTGTTTTCTCAGAAGGTGACCTGGTCTTATTTTACGACCAAGAATCTGATAAATTGGGAGCAGGTAAATTCAAGTCTTTATGGATGGGCCCCTATATTGTTAAACGTGTATTAGCAAAAGGAGCCTACGAGTTAATGGATTACGACGGAATTCCACTGGCGCAACCCCGTAACAGGTTGTACCTTAAGCGTTACTATGCATGATTCAGTGTGGTAACCTATATGCTTTTGTTACATTTTTGTTTTCACTAAGGGTAATCGTTTTGGTCAAGTAAATCCACTTTTTTCATTTGTCGCAGATGTCGAACCTATTGGAATCTTTTGTTGGATATGCCGACGGAGCAAGTCGTAGTTCGCGGAACCTATCTTCTGTGGCCTGGGCCATTTTTGATCCAAGCGGTGAGTTAGTAAGTTTCAGAGGGGTATGTATTGGTCTATCAACGCATAACATCGTTGAATATAGCGCGTTGATAGGACTTCTCTCTGATGCCATCACACATGGCATACGCCGACTTGTCATCAGGCTAGACTCACAGCTCATCATACTACAACTCACTGGTATCTACTCCGTCCAAAATCCAACTATCTATCGCATGTTCCTAAGGGTCAAGATTTTGGAAAGGTAATTTGATTTTATTCAATATCAGCATATTTCCAGAAGCTTAAACACATTAACTGACTCATTGGCAAATTATGTGTTAGATAGACATTTGCAGCATTTATAAAAAGAAGCATTTCATCAATATTTGCATTCAGATCATGTAACTTAACCAAAATAAAACTCCGAAAATCAAAAATATATATATAACTGTTTATGTTTTACACATAATGTTCTATAACCAAGACAAAATTGGTCAAATGACCCAAAACTCAAAACGCTAGGGGGCACCCTAGTCTAATGATGCTGGTGATAACAAGTCACCGCCTGTGCAATCATGCGTAAAAGCCTAGTCCATCGACTTGGCACGCCAGTGGTATGTCGCTGCAACCCCAGAGGCTCAGAAAAACCAAAAATCAGGCTCAGAATGCAAAATGGAAAGGATGAAATGAAAGAGCTCAGGTTTAGCTCCTACCTGGTCTAGACGGCGCCAAAAATCGTCCACTGAATCTCCCGGAAACAGCTGGTGAAAATCAAGGGGGAAAGCACCTCCAAAGCTCCAACAAGCCAAAGTTCAAATGAAATGGTAAAATGAGGGGTAAAATCACTTTTAAATTACTTTTTACGTAATTCAAGTAAAATATTAGTGCCTTAACTCATTTTCCAAACATGTATTGTTCATTTCTAACTAGTTTGATGAAGCAATTGAGCATGCAGCGCAACCTTTGAAGGAACAAAGTCATTAATGGTAAAGTCAAGAAATGACCATTATATCGAGCAGTTTTAACGTGGAATTCAAGCTCGTTAAAAAATAAACATAAGCAATGAGCAAGTGTTTCCCCCAGTGTTTAAGCTCATTAAAAAATAAACAAATTTCCGGTAAATAACCATCGTGAATGTAGTACTTCAGCCTTTGAAGCCTTGGTCGTGTTCTCATCATCACCTCCACTCTGTATTGGCCGATCATTCACCTCCACTTGATTGTTTACCCCTTTTGAGGAGCAGCTGCGAAGAGTGATCTTGTTAGCCATCCTTGTGACACTGCCATGATTGGAAAATTCCAAACCTTACTATTATAGACATTTTTGGGCACTGCAACCCCAAGCATAAATGTCCATAAACCAAGGGCTCCTAAGTCCCTAAAGGTATTGTTCCAACCCCTAAAAGAACAAGGTCAACTAATTACAGCATCTCCCAGAAGTTCTCCATGAAAAACTACTCAGAACTGGTCAAAACTAGACCATTTCACCTGCTCCATAGGCAAAGTGCATTGCATCCCACCTGAATACACACAGTAGGTGCGATGCATGTCAAAATCCCTTCTATGGGGTGCGATGGGTGAGAAGGGACAAATGGCAGGGTCAATCCGCAAGGTGGAGGAGCATGGAATCTTCCAGAAACCTCTTCTGTGACACTTGCCTCTTTGAATTCGACCAGGGATGAGTAAGAGATCATCAATATCCAAGTGGAATCAAGAACTATTAGAGGGAAGACACTAATCAAATCTCAAAAGCTGACTCACCTCCCTTGCAGACATCTATTTATGGATCCCTCAGCCCAGAGATCCAGAGGCTGGAATTTTGTATCTTGTAAGGAAGTGTTGTTGGTTTCTTGGTGCAATATCATAGTGTTGGGTGATCTAAGCTTTTCATGAGGTGAAGAAGGGCTTACTTGCTGAGAGGATGATGTTGGGTCAGAACAATCAGTTGTAATCCTCTTTGCTCTTTCTTGATTATCAATAAAGCTATTCAAGTTTTCCTCCATATTCTTGTATGATTGATGATTTATGCATTTGTGTGGTCAATGTACATATGATCCTATATTGTTTATGATAATAGATCTATGTTCTTTGATAGTGTTATGCTGCTTTGATTCTACAGGTACTCTTTGAAGCTGGGTAGACAAGGAAGCGAGTGGAAAAAACCTACCAGAAGAGAGAGGAATCGAGCAAGGAACCAAGCGCAAGACAGAGGTTGGTCTCCTTATTCTTCTCTTATCTATTTCTCATAAAGGAAAACGAAAGTAGTTTTTAGTGTGTTTGTTTCTAAGGTAGCTACTAGCCTTAGTGGGATTAGCAGCTCTACATAGACACTATTCCCGATAACACAAAGTTTAAGTACTTTCTCAAGTTTTGTAATGCATCCTCAAAAGACACACCGTAAGGGGTAAATTCATACATAAATATCTCCATAGAGTCATTAAGCATATCAGAGAAGATTCCTATAACTGCTCTTTGAAAGGTTGTTGGTGCATTACATAGTCCAAATGGGAGAACTCTATAGGAAAAAGTTCCCCAGGGACTAGTAAAAGTGGTCTTATCTTGGTCTTGGGGTGCAATTTTGATTTGATTATACCCACTAAAACCATCTAAAAAGGAGAAGAATTTCTTCCCTAACAAACTATCTAACACCTGATCAATGAATGGCAAGGGAAAGTGATCCTTTTGAGTGGATTTATTTAAGGCTCTATAATCTACACATGCCCTCCATTTCCCGTTTTTCTTAGGTACTATTACCAATGAAGAAACCCATTCACTGTCAGATATGGGATATATAAACCCTGCATTAAGCAATTTTTGAAGTTCCTCTTTGACAATTTCCCTCAAATTGGGATTCATTCGTCGCTAGGGTTGACAGATTGGTCGGCAACCCTCCTTGATATAGATGTGATGAGTACATAATTCAGGAGAGATTCCCTTCATATCTGTATAGTCCCATGCGAATGCTTCCTTATTTTCACGAAGTAACTTCATTAGTTGTTGTGTTTTAGCATCTGTCAAGTTGGGGTTTATGTTCAATGTCTTGCCAGGTTCGATTTCTACTGTTATGCTTTTAGAGGAGATGGTAGTTGATGTTTGAGGTAGATCTTCAGATTTAAGCTTTTCCTGGGTATCAGATTTCAAAATTGCAGCCAACTGATTATGTGTTTCAGAAGTGACCGAGGAGGGTTCACAAATAAAATTATTAATTACTTCATCCTCAGTGGTATCTTTAAGGCTTAAAGCTTGTCCGATAGTCAAGATAGGTTGAGTAGCATCATCATCATAGTCCAACCATACAGAATTATCATTATTAATCATGGGTGTGGCATGAGGGTAGAGAGTAAGCTGCTTGGTTTCACATCCATTAGAAATTGTCATTGAACTAGATCTACAGCTGATAAAGGCATCGGTTGTGGCCAACCAGGGCCTTCCCAGAATTAGAGGATGTCCCCCAAACTTTGTTTTAGTCTGTAATACCACAAAGTTAGCAAGGTAATTCCAGGATTCAACTGAGATGATTAGGTCAATGACTCCTTCCGATTTGATTGTAGAATGGTCAACTAACTCTAGAATGGTTGGTGTCTCTCTGATTACATTCTTTAGCTGTAACAGTTGTGAAGTTTCAAGAGTCATAATATTTATAGTAGCACCTAAATCTACCAGAACTCGTGGAATGATAGTTTTTCCAATTTGTACTATAACAGTAGGATGGTCGGGATCACCATATTTAACAGGAGGGGCTTTACCAGACATTAAGGCAGATAGATCACCCATAACATGAACTGTAAGGGGATCTTTAGCTTTCCTATGAGGTTTCTCTATACAAATATCTCTCATAGTTCTGGCATAAATTGGTACATCTCTTAGTGCTTGTAAAAGTGGAATTTTAACATAAAGATTCTGTAATTCCCTTAAAAGATTGAAAGCAGGTGGCTCAGGCATTTTAGTCAAAGCTAAACGCTCAGGGAATGGTGGCTCTGTTGTTTTAGCACCCTTATTAGAGGGTGGTTGTACCTCCTTACATGAATCATTTTTCTTTGTCTCTTCTTTATCAGAATCAGAAGAGGTAACATCATCAATAATGGGTTCGACTATTTTCCTAGATCGTAAATGAATATCATTACACTGCGCAAGGAAAACAAGAAGTATAGGCTGGTTCTGAATATCAATAACTTGCACAACTTTATTATTGGGGTTAGGGTTTGGTTGTACAGGTAGTTGGGGTCTCATCATTTGATTATTTGGTGGAGCACCTGATGGTAGAGGGAGTGGTTGCTGAAACTGAGGAAATTGATTTGGAAATGGGAGTTGTTGACCCCTCCAGTTTGGATTCCATTGGTTAAAGTAAGATTTTTGTTGTGGGGGCCAAGGAGTCCACATTGTTGGGTCTACAAAGGGAGGGTTTGTTTGTTGCATGGGTGGGTAATTCATTTGATTGAAGGGTGGGTATTGCATCTGATTGAAAGGAGGGTAATTTTCTTCATTAAAAGAAGGATAATTATTCCAACAATTAGAAGATGTGAATGGCATATTATAGTTCATACCTTGTCCTCGTGGTTGCCATTGCCTTCTATGTGTCAACAAATAGACTACTTCAGCTTCTTCTTTAGTTGGTTGCAATGCTGCTTTTATTCCTAGTAAAGAAGGGCATTGTTGTGTTTCATGATCCTTCTCACAAAGGGTGAAAATTGGCACTTTGTCCAATGGGCATTCCCTTAGTGGGTGTTTATCTCTGCATTTGGGACAAAAGACAGCCAAAGCAGCTTCTGCTTCTGCTTGTTTCTTCTTAACCTACAAGGTGTCAATCTGTGAAGCAAAAGAACTTAACATTTCAATTTTAAATTCCTCAAGTAAATTACCTATTTCAGCTCTTGTTGCTCCTCCGCTGGTTGATTTTTGAACTCTTGAATATGTATTATCCCTGATGTTTGATCTATTCCTTGCAGCCCCTCTAGAACATATTTTATAGAGGTTAACAATTTCATCATATGATTATTTAGATATGTCCCCTTTACCAAGCATATTTAGCATGTCTAGACAATCATCCCTCACCCCTTTCAATAATATTGTTTTAAGAATATCTTTACTTACATCGGGATGATTGGATCTCTGCAGATTATATTGTAGCCTTTCCACAAAGTCCTCCAAATTTTCGTCCTCCTTTTGTACCATCTTAAATAGTTCCTCTCTTTTTTCTCTCATCCAGTAGTAGTCTTGATATTTGAGCAAAAACTTTTGTTTCATCTATTCCCATGTTGTGATTACATGGCCTCCTAGGCTCATGAACCATCTTAGTGCATTTCCTTTTAATGTTGCTGGAAATAGCTTCAGTTTTTGAGCATTAGTAACATAATCATAGCTTTTGCATAATATATCAAACTCAAAAAGAAATTCATCAGGATCTTCAGAAGATAAACCATGGAAGTTAGGTAAGGCAGAAAGTGGGATATTTTTCATGGGAGTTGCTCCTCTAGGAAGATCACCAATAAGAAATCCCAAGGTAGAAAGAGAATTCTCATCTCTTTTTTCAGGATCTACCTGTCCTCCACCAAAGAATCATTCATTGTTCCCTTCCATTAGTTGTTCTCCTACTGCACTTGCTCTGTCTTCAATGTTTTATGTTGGCTCCTCAATGTCTTCGATTGGTTCCTCAATGTCTTCGACTGGTTCCTCAATGTCTTCTACCGATTCCTCAATTATTTCAGGGCTCACAACTTCCTCTGTTTCATAGTTTGTTTGAAGGGAGAACTGAGGCTTTGGGTTTCAAGAGCTTATCCTCTTAGAAGTTTCAGCCTTTGATATGATCTCATCAATAAAGGTATTTCTTCCTCCTTTCCATGTGCCCTTGCCACCTGTAGGGTTAGTTTTCTTGCGTCCTCTCATGCATTCGGTACATCTGAAAGAAAAACATCAATACTTTCTAAATCTACAATTGTCTTCCCTGGCAACGGCGCCAAAATGTTGGTCACTTTAATTGCTTATTAATTTAAACAACCAAGTGCTACATGAATTGTCAACCTAGGGAAGTCTGTTTGTTTCAAAGGCAACCACACACTGTATATGCTCAATCCCAAAAGCAATGAAAAGTTGTAGTAACAATTATGCTAATCACACCTTGCTTTAAACAAACTGAAGTTCTACTCTGAGTTACAGCAAGAACAATCTCTCTATTGCAGACAATTATCAAAAGAATCTTGGATTACATTAAAAAGAACAATCTAGGAAAAGAAATCAATCTGCAGAAGAAAAGACTAATTGTGCTATAACAGAGAACAGGACCCTATTCCCCAAGCAGGAATCTTTAGCACCTGTTTCTGATTACCATGCTTCACAAACTCACTCTGTAAACCAGATTACTAATGAAAATAATCATTGATTACTTATGAATGGATTTATGAAAACAATGCAATAATCAAATAGAAACAGAGTTCAGCAATAGAGGTAGAGTTCCAATAATGCGTAAGTAATTTCGATGAAACAGAGTTTAACAAGGCATGAATGGAGAAATAATACTTAACACACTATAGAAATTAATGGGTGAATCTTGTGATGAAGGTGGGCCCTTTCCTTCTCACAAGATTCCCCGGAAAAAGGAACTAAGAAGGAATGCTCAGAACAATATTTTATTCATCTGTCAATGTATCATATTACAAAAAGATTCAAGTTCCTTTACTTCCAGCTAGACCTTCCCGTAGTCTGTCCGTCCTCCCTCTAATGCTGATGTCTCCTCTTTTTAAAGAGGAGACATCTATTATACATTTGATTACATTATAAATCCTATTCTTAACCCGATATGCTAAAATAGGATAATTGGTTCTTCCAATAACAAAACACTGTTACAATGGTTGTGACAATGCCGATTTTGGAATGTAGTTGTTGCGGCCAATGTAACAGCTCCTTATGATCTCTTCTTGTTGTTGCCAAATCTAAAATGCAAATCACGGGCTATTTTAGCAACGGGATTTGCGCACTTTTCTAACTGTTTCAACAACATAGACCGCAATGATAAATCTGTAGTCTTCAGATTGTTTCAACAACTATATATTTCCGATCAATGGTTAATTATGAAAGTAATGTAAAATTATATGTAAAACAAATTAAACATATAGTAACGGGAAGAAATGTTATATACCTTTGGGAAATGGATTAAAGTAATATCATAGGCTTTAAATATGGATTGAAAAAGGGTGGAATGATAGCAATATGTGAGCAAAAAGGTACAATGTAGGGTCCTAACAACTACTAATTTTATAGAGGAGGTAGAGCTTGATGTTGTACCACTTGATATTTGCGAGATTGTTTTAGGGAGTCCATATTTGTATGATCGAAAAGCCATATTATATCATCATGAGAAAAAATATAATATTCTTAAAGGTTGAGTTGAGCATATTGTTAGAGCACATCGTAATAATATGAACTTATCTCTTGTTAGTGTTGGTCGGATCAAAAGGCTTGTAAATGCTAGTAAGAATTTTTTGTTGTTGATGATTAAAGCTAAATATATTGTTGAAACTGAAGATTTCACAGGATGTGATTCTAAACTCAAGCATGAATTGGTTGAAGTTGTTAACACTTATGACAAGATGTTTCAAGAACCTCAAGGGTTAACTCCAAAAAGAGGAATCCAATATGAGATTCACTTGCAGCAGGATGCACCACTTCCGAATATTGGCTTGTATAAAATGTCGTTTTTGGAGAATGTAGAAATTGAGAAGCAAATTCAAGAGTTTCTTGACAAAGGGGTCCTAATACCTTGCACAACTCCTTGTGGGTCTCCTACTGTTTTGGTTCTAAAGAAAGATGGTACATGGTGCATGTGTGTGGATTACCGATCTTTGAACAAGATCATGGTAAAGAATCGCTATCCTCTTCCTCGCATTTATGATTTTCTAGATCAGTTAAAGGAAGTTGTTTACTTTACTAAGTTAGATTTAAGAAATCGTTATCGTCAGATAAGGATTGTTGAAGATGATATTTGGAAAATTTCTTTCAAGACAAAACAAGGTTTGTTCAAATGGTCAATCATGTCGTTTGGGATTTGCAATGCACCTGCCACCTTCATGGGAGTTATGAATGATGTGTTGCGACCATTCCTAGATGATTTTGTCATAGTCTACTTAGATGATATTCTGATTTTAAAGACTCACGACGAGCATTTCAAGCATGTGAAACAATTTATAGATATATTAAAAAGGAAAAGTTGTATTTGAAGATGTCTAAATGTGAATTCAAGAAAACCTCTTTGGTTTATTTGAGTCATATTGTAGGAGGGGGTGAATTGAATATTGAATCCCTCCAAAGTTGATGTTATTGTGAATTGGACTAAACCCAACAATGTAACAGAAGTTAGGAGCTTTTTTGGAGCAGCCCAATAATGGAGAAAATTTATCACTAACTTCTCACTCATTGCTGCACTATTGCATGCTTTGACAAGTGTGAAACGGGTCTTTGAGTGGGGAGGTAAGCAACAGAAAGCCTTCGACACTTTGAAAGAGAAAATCAGTACAACACTAGTTCTAGCACTTCCCGACCTTAAGCAGCCATTTGAAATTCAAACTGATGCAAGTGAATATGATATGGGAGCAATTTTGATGCAGCATGGTAATCCAATATGTTATCATTCTGAAACCTTTACCAATGCAGTAATTAACTGTCCAACTTATTATAAACATTTGTATGCTTTGGTATAAACCATGAAGAAATTGAAGCATTATTTGATGGGTAAAGAAACGATTATTCATACTGGCCATCAACCTTTGCAATATTTACAATCGCAAACCAAGCTACAACAAGCTAGACATTTCAGGTGGATGGGATTCCTACAACAATTTAATTTGGTAATCGCGTATAAGAAAGGTATATACAATAAAGTTGCAGATATGTTATAAAGTCCTATTGTTGATGCATTTGTTATTCTTAAGCATAACTCAATCATGCATGAAAGTTATATTGAACAGTATGCTCAAGATGAAGATTTTAAAGATGTTTATGCAACTTTGAATCAAGGCAATAATGTTGAAGATTTGCATTATCATGTTCATAATAATTTGTTGTATCATCTTGGCAAGTTATGTGTTCCACGGGGTGAAAGAGTCAATGTCATAAGGGAAGCCCACACTTCTCTTCTTGTTGGCCACTTTGGTGTAGGAAAACAATAGCTCAAATTCAAAGGTATTGTTATTGGCCTCAAATGAATGAAATTGTCTCAAGATATGTGAAAGGATGTTTAATGTGTGTTACTAGCAAGCCAAGCAATAGGAAATTGGGTTTGTACACTCCACTTCCTATCCCTTCTTGTCCTTGGGAAAGTATTTATATAGATTTTGTTGGGGGGTTACCAATGTCTAGGAAAGGTCGTGATTATCTATATGTTGTAGTGGATTGTTTCAGCAAAATGTGTGTGTTGATGCCATGTAAGAAACATTTTACAATTGAACCAACCACAAATTTGTTCTCCCAAAATGTATGGGTTCACTTTGGGTTACCCATTTCTATTATTTTTTATCAAGATTCTTGATTTATCTGGAAGTTTTGGTCAAGTTTATGGGAACTCATGGACACAAAGTTGAAGAAGAGCACAACATTTCATCCACAAGACGACGGCCAGAGAGAACACTACAACAAAACCAGCGATTAGCGTCCCTTTTTACTTCTTTTTTTGCATCTAGAGCCCATTTTTGGTGCTATTTGCATCCATTTATCAAATATGGTGCAAAACTTGACACAAAATTTGCATCAAGTTTTGCACCAAATCTTACACCAAGTTTAGCACCAGGTATTGCAATAGGTTTTGCACCACGTTTTGCACCAAATTTTATGCCAAGTTTTATGTCATCCTTTGCACTAGGTTTTGTTCCAGGTTTTGCATCAATTTTGGCATCTATTTTTGTTTGACATACTTTTGCATCCACTTTTTGCACCTACACTTGCATCAACTTTTGCATCGACTTTTGCATCCTTTTTTAAATCATTTTTTGCATCCATTTTTTCATCCATTTGTGCATCACTTTTGCGCCACGTTTTACATCGAGTTTTGTGTCTAGTTTTGCATATAATTTTGCATCTACTTTTGTTGCATCCACTTTTCCATCTTGTTTGGCATCCATATTTACATCCTCTTTTGCATCTATTATTGTACCCACTATTGCATCTAATATTTTTGTGCCACAATTGGCGCCTAGTTTGGCACCTCCTTTTGCACCCACTTTTGATTATAATTTCGCATCCACGTTTGCATCCTCATTTGCATCTAGGTTTTCATCAACTACTACATCTATTTTTGCATCCCTTTTTGTATCCAATTTTGGACCAGGATTTGCATCGGGTTTTGTGTCTCATTTTGCATCTACTTTTGCATCGACTTCTATTGCATCCACTTTTGCATACAATTTTGCATCCACTGTTACACCCATTTTAAATTTCAATTTTTGCATCCCTTTTTACATCTTCATTTGCATCATACTTTGATTCTTTTTTTTCATCTATCATTACATCCACTTTTGTTATGCCATAACTTGCACCATGTTTTTCACTCACTATTGTATCCACGTTTGCTTCCAATTTTGAATCCATGTTCACATCCTCTTTTGCATCAAATATTGCATCTATTTTTGCATCCACTTTTGTGTCAGGTTTATGCATTGGGTTTTGCATCTCGTTTTGTATCTACTTTTGCATCTACTTCCATTGTATCCATTTTTTTCATCCAATTTTGTTTTGCCTGTTGCATCAATGTTTGCTTCCACTTTTACATCCATTTTTGCATCTTATTTTGCATATTTTTTGTCTATTGTTACATCCACTTTTGTTGCACCATATCTTGCGCCTATCATTGCAACCACATTTGCTTCCACGTTTTCATCCACATTTGCATCCTCTTTTGTGTTCAAGTTTGCATCAGATATTGTGTATGTTTTTGCATCCCCTATTGTATCCACTTTTGTTTCATCCATTTTTGCATCTACTTTTGTGTCCGTTGTTGCATCCACATTTGTTTCATCACAGTTTGTGCCAAGTTTTACACCTACCATTGGACCCATGTTTGCTTCCACTTTTGCCTTCATGTTTGCATCCAAGTTTGCATTGACAACTGCATCTACTTTTGCATCCACTTTTGTGTTAGGTTTTTCATGTTGTTGTGCATCTACTTATGTTGTATCCACTTTTCATCCAATTTTACTTCTATTGTTGCCCCCATTTCTATGTTCGCTTTTGCATCCCTTTTCCAACACTCATCATATTTTCTGCATTGATGATATTCCTTATGGCATTGACAATTATGAACAATTGATGACAATGTCAATAATATTGACAATGATGAAAATGAAGATGATGGCGATGACATGAATTGTGATTATGATGATAAAGACGATAGTGGTTACAATGACATTAATGATGATGATGGCAATGATTATGATGATGACGACGCTAATGACCTTGGCGAATCTTCCCAATTTTAGATGTTGTCATTGTCATAATCATAAGCATTATCTTTGGTGTCATCATCATCATTTTCATCTAGGTCATCATCAAAAACAATAATGGCATGAATGATGATGATGATTACAACAATGTTGATAGAAATTACATTAATGATGATGATGGGGATGATAAAAATGACAATGACGATGATAATGGTGGTGATGATGATGATCATCGATCATCTCTCAAAAATAGAGTTGTTATTTCTCTTACATATATCAATGTGTCCTAAACAACCCTTTTCTAGCACTGATCACATTTTTTGGGTTGATGATATTTCTTACAACGTCTATAATTATAAACAATTGCAAACAATGTCCATAATGATGATGATGATGGAGCTGATGATGATGGCATGAATGGTGATTATGATGATAATGTAATGATGGCAATAACGATGACAAGGATGATGGTGATGATGATGACAATGATTATGATAATGAGAATGAACAATTACTAGTTTCACTACCATCTTCTGGATACATATTACTATCATACTTTTTAAATTTTCTGTCTCTCTTGAGGTATCTTACTATAATGGTGTTGTCAACACTAGAAAGATATCTTGTTGTAATGGTGGTTCTAATGTTAGCACTAGCAAAGTTTTTGTTAAATTTTGGTTAAAAAAAATCGATTTATGCAATTATTTTGACAATCTATGTAAAAAAGTAAATAACATCCAATTATTTTGACTGTAGTCCCATTGATTATCATGAATTCACCAGTCTGAAGACCATCTTCTACATACATATTATTATTAAACTTTTTGCATTATATCCCTCTTATATCTTGTTGTAATGGCAGTATTAGCACTAAAAAAATATCTTGTTGTAATGGTGATGTTAGTATTAGCACTAAAAAAATCACTAAATTTTGGTAAAAAAAAGTTTATCATTTATTTATTTTTAATTTGGGAAATTTTTGTTTTTATTTTTTTTGTTTTTAATTCTATTTTTATGCAGTAATATTTTTTTTGGTTGAATTTTGGTAGTAACTAGTTTTTGGTCGAATCATATGTATTAACCATGTTCTTTATGCTACAAGTCTAATTGTTGGGACAAAATTGCTCTTTCAAATAAGTTGCAAAAGTTATTTTACATCCATTGTTGCACCCATGTTTACACCCACTTTTACATCCCTTTTTGCATCCTATTTTTCATCTTCATTTGCTTCTTTTTTTGCATCTATCATTACATCTACTTTTGTTGTGACAAAATTTGTTCCATGTTTTGCACATACTGTTGTACCCACGTTTGCTTCCAATTTTGCATCCATCTTCACATCCTCTTTTGCATAAAATATTTCATCTATTTTTGCATCCACTTTTGTGTTGGGTTTTGCATCTCATTTTGTATCTTCTTTTGCATGTACTTCCATTTCATCCATATTTTGCATCCAATTTTGTTTCTCATGTTGCACCCGTGTTTGCATCCACTTTTACATCCCTTATAGCATCTTGTCTTGCATCTAAGTTTGCATATTTTTTTGTGTCTATTATTACATCCACCTTTTTTGTGCTATTATTTGTGCCATATCTTATGCCTATCATTGCAACCCACATTTTCTTCCACTATTGCATCCATATTTGCATCCTCTTTTGTGTCCAAGTTTTCATCAAATATTGTTTATGTTTTTTGCATCCCATTTCGAATTTACTTTTACATCCACTTTTGATTTGTCTAGTTTTGCAACTAATTTTGTGTTCACTATTGCACCCATGTTTGGCCCATGTTTACATCCCTTTTTTCATCCAAGTTTTCCTCCTTTTTGCATTCAAGTTTGTGTCCCTTTTTTTTTACATTCATTGGAGTATCCACATTTGTTTCACCACAATTCATGCTAAGTTTTATGCCTACTATTGTGCCCATGTTTTCTTCCACTTTTTCATCCATGTTTGAGTCCTATTTTGTGTTCAAGTTTGTATGAACTATTGCATCTACTTTTTCATCCACTTTTGTTCAATTTTTCTGTCTTGTTCTGCATCTACTTATGTTGTGTCCACTCTTCATCCAAATTTACGTCTATTTTTACCCCCATTTTTTTGTTTACTTTTGCATCCATTTTCCAACACACATCATATCTTTTGCATTGATTATATTTCTTATGACATTGAAAATTATGAACAATTGATGACAATGTCAATAATTATAACGATGATGATAATGAAGATGATGACGATGACATGAATTGCGATTGTTATGATAATGACAATGATGATAAAGACGATGGGAGTTACAATGACAATGATGATGATGCTAATGACCTTGGCCATTCCTCCCAATTTTTAAATGTTATCATGGTAAAAATCATAATAATTATCTTTGGCGTCATCTTCCAAGTCATCATCATCTGATCATCATTATCATTATTTTCATCTTGGTCATAATCAAGAACAATAATGGCATGAATGATGATTATGATGTTCATGATGAAGATGACAAAAATTATGATAAAACTTATATTAGTTATGATGATGGGGATGATGACAATTATAATGACGATGATAATGGTAGTGATGTTGATGATCATCAATCATTTCTAAAAAATAAAGTGGTTATTTTTCTTTCATATATCATGTGTCCTAAGGTTGGTGATATTTCTTATGATACCTATAATTATGAACAATTGACGACAATATACAAAATCATGATGATGATCATGATCATGAAGAAGACATGAATGGTGATTATGATGATAATGAAATGATGACAATAATGATCACATTGATGGTGGTGATGATGGAAATAATGAAGATGATGACCCTCCCTCTAAACTAGCAAGGTACTCATAATGAGATAAAAAAGTACTCTCAAGTTGAAATATTCATATAAGAAGGGATCTAGATTGATAAGCATCAATGATGATTTACATCATCATAGCCAAAATTTTCAAAATAGTAAGGCCTTGACTAACAAGTTTATCTCTCCATTAGATCAGAGCACAATGTTGGGAGGCATAAATTTGGACACCACTGCCTTTCAAGGCACTTACCCCACCAAGATGTTTACCAGGTATGTCCTCACATGATCATTTCCTAATCCACTATCATAATATTTGACACCAGAAAATGTCAATCCTCATGACTATTCTTATCTTGGATTAATGTACTTGACTTATGGCGATTAGTCCTAGTCAATGTCCAAATTCTCAAAGAATATTGGTCCCAGATGTTTATCCAATCCACCATTATCCCTACTAGTGCCTTTACTAGGCTTACGATTGTTAATCCTAGCCATAGTACATGACACATGGATAACATGGTGTCTACCCTCACTCCCTCTCAACCAAGGAGGAAACATCCACAAGCATAAGATTTTCTCAAGAATACCCATCATTTTTGTAGAGAATAACATCATTAATTTGTTTTCATCACATGACGACTTTATGATTAAGCATTCATAGATTTCTGGCAAAATATTTCCCCTTTTGTATTTGTGATGAAATACAATAAAAAAGTGAAAGCCAAAATCATTAAACATACACTATATTGATTTATCTAAGTCTAAACTCTAAGGTTGAAGTGAAAATTCATGTAAATCTTATATCTATGAGTTGTGCCAAACTTATGAAAACCTTATTCCCTAAGTCCTATATATAAGAAAATGAAAAAGAAAGAAAAATAAGGGCCAATAAATGGTAACTCATGTATTCACTCCCTCTTTGGAAAATATATGAATATATACACTCCTAGTCACACTTGATCACATGTATGTGATGGTTAAATCATGAATTCTTCTTTTCTCCTTGCATTTTCACTTCATCATTTAAGCACCTAATTGAGGATCTAAGGAATGTTTGTTTCCTAAGGCTTTCATGTCTACTCTTGGTTTACTTATGTCACACTACTGTCAATTTATGTGACAGAGTGAAATACATAAGTTTGTGGAGTTATTATAGAGGTGTATTGAGTTCGTAACCACACACACATGTATTACATCTCATTGATCCACATGTGTGGGTTGGAGACTCATTTCTTGACAACTTTAATGGAGACTACTTTGTGGCTTTAATGGTATAGCTTACAAAATATCTTGTTAAACATTTCGATTCATTCTTTCTTTTCCTCGAGACACTTATAATATTGAAGTCACTCCCAACAATCCATGGAGATGGGGAGTATAAATTACTTGTGCTAGAAATAGAATTGAGAAATATAGGTTTTCCATTTGCGATATTGGAGTCATAGACATTGGATACATGGTAGTAGTCCTCAATGTCAATTAACTAAAATTGTATTGTCATAATGCGAAAAGAGGTAAACATATTGGTAACCTTGATGTCTTAATCATTTCAAATAATAACCATTCCACCCAAGTATCTCTAAGCATCAATCACTACTACTTGGAAATTCCTCCCCCATTTTCTAATTATATGAGGTTGAACCTCACTTAATATTTTTGCTTCTTATATCAACATTATTTATGGGTGCTTTGCATACCATTTTTCTTTTAGTAGTTTGTTTTCGCTTACTATTGACGCCCCTCATGTTCCAAGACTATTTTCATCAAAAATTTACATAGAAAGAAAGTATAAAGTGACTAAAAAGAAACATGTCTCAAGATTTAAGTGCTTGGACAATTCCACTTCATGACTCCTATATTTCCTTAACCTGGGACCAAATGGTGAACTTGATGGCCTTAAAGGAAATTGATCAATGAAAATCTAAAAAAGAGGTGATTTTTGACTTTATCACATACAATTTAATATACTAAAAAAAATATCCATAACAATTTCATCAATCAATGAATCATTAAAAAAAATATCCAAAACAATTTCATCAAGCAAAGAATCATTGCATTATAAAATACAATCTATAAACATTTTGGGAAAGTTTTGCTAAAACATGCTTAAAAATCAGCATATTTAATATTAAATATTTAACAATAATATGGACAATAACACATTTTGATAAATTAAATGACATATTATCAAGCCTAAAAAATGTCACTAACTGAAAACTACAAAGCATGCAACTAATGGAAGTGACCACTCAAGGCCACCACAAGACAATTAATCTATTAAGACCAAGATTAATGGGGACAAAGATCTATAAAGGACAACGGAAAACCTATTTTAACTTTATTGTTTTATTAGCCTGGTTCAAGATGAACATTTCAAGATATCATGAAGAACATAATTAGTTTTATTGCATTAAGAAAACCCAAGCACATTCTATAACTTAGCAAGAAAGAGATGTATTACACCCATCTCAGCAACACGACACATGACATTAAGTTACTTTACTATATATAATTTAAACTCCTATCATAAAATCACAAATTTAGCATGAATGGAATGTTTAAAATCCATTTTTATAAAAACAAAATATAATTTTTCTTATAGAAAAATATACCAAAAACTAAATATATTTTTCTAGAAAAAAAAAATACTAAAACTAAATATATATTTAAAAAAAAAACTAAAACATAAGCAAACTAGAATTTGAATTTGACATTCTTGGTCACTTTCGGAAACATATGGTGGAATGTAATCTCTTTATCCTCATCTTTAGCTTTTTCCTAAAAAATAAAAGCATACAAAAGTGGGAAAGAGCCATAAAGCATGGGGAAGCTTTTTCCTAAGCACAAAAGCATCTAAAAAGTGGAAATTTCCTTTTTTATATGAGGAAACATTATTCACCGAAAAGATTTTTCCCAAATTGAACTAATGAGGAATTTTGGAAATCTTCATAGCCTCCACTTTCCTATATATTAGAGGCTTGGCCATTGAAAACATGATGGGAATTTTGTATTGTCACGCTCTTGAGATCTGTCTTGAGAGGGAGAGTTTTGGAGCTATGAGTTGGGGGAGGTGATGTTGCAACTATATCTGATTGTTGTAACTTTCTTCCAACTCCTTTATTCATATAGATCAGTTGTTCTTCCTTCCATATGTTTCTATTCATTCTTTACTTCTTCTATTTAACTAATGTATGCATGGGTTTTTGGTTTATATTTATTTATTCAATAATATTTATATGTTTTTTATAGTTTTGATTATTAAGATATTATGTTGTGAAGGTTGCTTTATTCTCTCTCTTATGTGTAGGACCAAGCTTTGGAGCTAGCTAGGAGCGCTTCTTGGCTATACGAAAAACTCCAAGAAGACCTGCATGCGAGGACTCACAAGAATTCATTCTCTTTTTCTTAATCTATACTCTACATCTTGATCTACTAAGAATCCTAAGCCTTAGAACAACCTTTCTCTTAATTGGTTTGTCCTAGGTTTCTGAGATAAACTGAGAGGGTTTTGTTTTCATCTAACCATGCATTAAATCCTACAGCAAAATGATATTTAGAAAATTTAATATATTTCACTATGTAAATGAACTTAGTAAAATGAACCCATAGAGGTGGTCATAAATGGAAATAAAAGTAAAACTCTAAACAAGAAGCCAAAAGTGGATTTAACCATGGATGAAAAATTGGGAGTAGAATTGGATGTTAAACTAGCCATCAAAACAATATGCAAACAATGACACAAAAAGGTTTTTAAAGTAAAATTAAAAAAGGGTGCAACACTAGACACAAAGAAGGGAACAAAATAGGGCATATTAAAGGATACCGAATTGGGTGCAAACAAGGATGCAAAAATGGACACCAAAATGAGGATGCAAAGAATGGTGTAAAATTAGGATGCAAAAAGGATGTAAGAAAAGACACAAAACAAGATGCAAAATGGGACTAAAAAATGGTGAAACCAAGGATGTCAAAGATGATGCATAACTAGATGAAAATTCCAACTAAAATCTAGGTGCAAAATGAGATGCAAATGTGGACACAAAATGTGGCAGAAAAAAGGATGCAAATTTGGAAGCCAAAAAGGATGAAAAACTAGATACCAAAAAGGATGCAAATTTGGACATAAAAAATGGTGCAAAATTGGACACAAAAGAACAAAAAATGGTGCAAAAATGGGCATAAAAATGGCTCAATTTTGGATGCAAATTGAGATGCAACATTGGATGTAAATGATGCAACAAATCATTCAAAACTTGGTGCAAAAACAAATGCAAAAGTAGACGAAAAAATGGCTCAAAAATGAACGTAACAATAGACACAAAATGGGATGCAAAGGTGGATGCAATATATGGTTCAACATAGGATGCAAATTTAGATGCTCAAAAGGATGAAAAATTGGATGCAAGAAATGGTGTTAAAAATGATGCTAAATTGGATGCAACAAATGATGCAAAATTAAATGCAAAATATGGTGCAAAATAGGATGCAAAAAAGGGAGATAAATAAAATGCAAAAGTGGATGCAAAAAATGGTGCAAAAATGCATGCGAAATTTGGCACTAAATCAGATTCAACATATGGTGCAAAATTGGATGGAAAAGATGGTGTAAAAAAAGGCAGAAAAATTGGCACAAAAATAGATGTAAAAATAAGTACAAAATTAGAAGCAAAAGATGGCATAAGACCAGATGCAAAAATTGGCACAAATTGGATGTAAAAAAAGGCGCTAAATAAGATGTCAAAGATGGTGTAAAAATCGATGCAAATTATGACACAAAAATAGAAGCAAAGAATTCCACAAAAGAGGAAGCAAAAAATGATGCAAAAATAGATGCAAAAAAAGGCACAAAACTAGAAGCAAAACCTGTTGTAAAACCAAATGAAAATCTTGGTGCAAAATATGATGCAGAAAATGATGGAAAATTTGGCGTAAAAAAGATGCAAAATTTGGCGCAAAAAAGGACGCTTTAAAAATTGTACAATAGAGCCAGATTTAGCGCCAGGTTGCTCATCCCAATTGAGAAAAAAATGCACTAGAATCTGGTGCTAAATCTGGCACAAATTGCCTGTTTTGTTGTAGTGGAAGTAGTGAACAGAACAATAGTGCATCTCCTTTGAGGTTATTGTGGTAAGAATCCAAAACTTTGGGATGAGCATTTTCATTGCATCCATCATGCCTACAATTGTTTCAAGCATTCATCTACAGAAGTATCTCCATTTGAAGCTTGTTTGGGTTATTTGCCAAAGCCTCCTTTGGATTTCATCTTTGGTAAAGATATTGCAGTAGATGGACATAGTGATGTGGACAAAACCAAGCATTTTACTGAACAAATTCAACTAGTGCATCAAAGGGTACAAGAACAGTTGGAGAAAAGCAAAGCCAAGTACAAAGCAAGACATAATAAGCATAAAGTTGATCATGATTTCCAAGCAGGATATCGAGTTTGGTTATATATCAGCAAGGAAAGACTACAAGGTGAAGGTAAAAAGCTCAAGTTAATCAAATACGGTCCTTTCATAATCTTGAAAAAGATTAGTACCGACACTTTCCGATTAGATTTTCCATCTTACATGCAAATTTATTATGTTGTAAATGTGGAAAACTTGTGATTGTATGAGCCTCTTATGATTGATGATCAAGAAGAGAATGTTCAGATTCCATCTATATAAAAAAATTCTCTTGAATATTTAAATGAGTTGCAGCAAGACTCAATTCTTGACAGGAGGATAGGGATTTCACCAGAGGCAATGCGGAGTATCTTCGAGTGGGGCTCAAAGGTACCGATCCAAGCAAAGTAAGGTGGATAGAGATCAGAAAAGTTAGGAATCTCTACCATCACTTACTTGTTGAGTAAAAACATACTTTTGGTGGTTCAAAAGCTTCCAGTGGGGAGGAATGATCCAAGGGATCAAAAATATCCTTAAAAATGAAAGAGTTCAAAATCTCCCGAAACTGACGCCAAATCAAAGATATCGTCGTTCTTATTCCAACGACACTTGAAGTGCCTCAATCTGACACCATATGAGGAAGTTATCACATTCTAATTTTTTCGGAAAACAACTCAAAAGTCAACTTGTCGGGTTGACTGGATAGTGTACGTTTGTCACGTGGCAGTCTGTACGATGACATCATGTTGATGTCAATGGCTAACTGGGTGTACGGACTAGACAAGTGGCTTCCTGACGAGCTGACACATGGCACTCAATGGTTGGACAGTGGTAAGTGAATACAGTTTGGACACTTGGGACAATAAATGGGTGACACGTGGCCCAATCACGCGGTGCCATGTCGCAACATGAATTGGGCCAAAATTGGTTAGGTCGGACCGACCAACCTCCATGAGAATCGAATCCAATACCTCTAGCTAACGAAACCACTACCCAATCAATCGGGCTATAAAATTTCTTATTAATACATGTGGGAAAATTAATATTTAAGTTTTCAAATGGCAAAGTTTGTGTATAAAGTCGTGGCCCAGTGGGTTGAACCCCTGACCGGCTCGACCATAATGCATTAATAGTCATGTGTTAGCCATGAGGGTGGGTGTGTGGTTTGTTAAACCACCGCTACATCCTCCCATTTAAATTACAGTGTCGACGGGTGGTGCTAAAAGGGTGAAATCGGTCACATGACCCCCGCCATTTGTAACAAACAACGAACCCACTGGTGGGAGGGGAGGATTGAAACCCCGACCCGTGAAACCACAAACTAAGCACCCACCAATTGGGCTAACACATTTTTGTTTCCAAGTTTGCAAAGAAGGTGACTTTGGAGAACAATTAACAGGCATAATGGAGAAAGAGGTCTAACTTGGCCATTTTCTATCCTTTTTAGCCCAAGAAGAGCCTACACAAGGGTTTTTGGGTATTGTGGACACAATGGCAATGTCAGTTTTTCAATTTGAGCATTTCATGTTGATGTAATTTCCCATTTGACCATATAATATAAAGGGCCACCATTGGAAGCAAGACCCGGAGACGTAGCCCAGGAGGGGTGAACTCCGTCATCAATTTATTGCGTTGTGTTGTTGCTTATTGTCCATTTTTAACTATTAAAAATTGCAAAAATTAACTTAGTTTGTTCGCTTTTGCAATCACGATTCATTGCCCAAAAGACAGAATCTAGCTTGCAAAACTTTATATGAAACCTTCAATTTTAAATTTTAGATCACTTTCTAAGGCCCAACTCATGCTTGTTAAAGCCTCATTTTGTTGAAAAGACTAAAGGGAAAATCTGAGGCCTGATCTTAGCATTTTCAAAGGTTATGTGTGAACTTGTTTGAGGTAGTATTGATGCTAGCTTTTGGACCTTTGTCAACAAAGGGGATGTGGCCTAGACTGGGGCTCTTTAGATAGCCCAAGTTGTTTAAAGTAGCCACTCCTAATGGGTTTAAAGGCTTTGTTAACCTATTTTTCTATTCCTCTTATGAAGAAAAAAACTCGAGAAATCCTAAAGTTATCTAATTATTATATGTACATGAATCCTAAACTACATTTCTGTTAGTATGCCTATTCTATAACATAATTAATGTCATAAAATACAATATAAGAGTTAATAATCAATTGTTAGAATACAATGAATAATATACACATAGTACAGGAAATATAATACAACAAGAAAGAAACCAGGACCTTGTGTAACTAGTGAAAATAATCAAGAACGAATTCTATTCTCTTTCATTGTATATTACTAATGCAAACTATAAGACTAATTTTAAATTATATATGCAACTATAATTTAAAATTATTGATAACTCTCAATGTGATAAAAAAAGACAGAAAACTACAGTAATGCAAGCTTTTGATCTTTTACACAAACACATAACAATCCATACTTGTGTTAATAATTCACATTAAGAATTAATATAAATGTAAACATCTAAAACCACTTAATATGTCCTAATGATATTTTCGACTGAGGCAATAAAACTAAATTACTATAATAATTCTAGTAATACAAATGATCCTCCAACGCTTTAATCCCGAAGTAGTTTAACGGACAAACGATCAAAGACTATGGTAACCCAAAAACTATTACAGCATGTGTGTTAATTCAAATCATTTGAAAACAACATTCTCGAATGGTCCAAATCCCCATAAGTAGTTCATAAAAACTTAGACTCAAGAAATTTTTAGATCTTAGTTATACTTAAGACACATGTCGTTGAAGGATAAATACGAATGGATATGTGCATATAGAAAAAACTAACATAGAGAAGGAAAAATTTGTGACGAGGTCACTGTTTATTCACGTATCTAAGTTATGAAAATTTGTGACGAGGTCACTGTTTATTCACATATCTAAGTTATGTAAATAATAATGTGCTGTGTCTTCAGAATATTTCCAAAGAAAAATTATAAAACATTCAGAAGATGTACATCAAAAGTAAACATGGAAATTAAAATACCCCGCACACACACATATATAAGCATTAATTGATTGAAATAGTTCAAATCCAAACACTTACAAATATCAATATGTAATAAGTTCCACAATCACCACAAATTTTTCTAGTTTTTTTACTCTCTTTACTCTCAAAACTATTGTTTTATATACATGATGATAAGCCCATCAATATTCTAAACTAAATCTTCCAAATAAAAACAATCTTTTCAAAAATATAATTCATTGTCCTAACTTTTCAGTCGAATTACAATTGCTTAGAAGAAACAAACATGATTAACTAAAAGGGTATTTGCGCAAGATTTGGAACAATTGCATCGTATCCACAACAACCACTTTCATGCAGACTGAAACCAACATCCAATCAATGAGGACAACCTGTTTACAAATTAAGGAAATGATATTAATAATCGAAATTTGTTATCGAAATAAGGTTGCTACAAAATCTTTGATTTTGTAGTGACCTTTATAATTAGCAAACATAATCAAATATAAAACATACCTTGAAAATATTTGATCCTAAAAAATAGAGAATTAATAAAACCTTTATTTAGTAGAGTTTGAATCATGTGTATCTGGAGTAATGACCACTTTGACATTAGGTGATTTAATGATTATGTGTGTGTCCATAGACTGTGCTTTCTTCTCAGACCCTGAAGATATATGATCATTTTTATTATTCTTAAGTTGATTAAGTGTTATGAGTTTATTGTTCTCCCATATAAGCTACTTAATCTGGTGCTCAAGATGAGATACCATAACTAGATATTGTTGATGCCAATACATGTCATGTATAAACTTATCAGTCAATCTTTCTCTAAGGTTGTTTATCAGAATTCATAGGGGCTTCAATGTGGGAGAAATACCATACCACATGCATTCATGTTAGGGGATATATATTCAGGATAAAATGACATATTATATTGGGGGATATATATGTGGTAAAGAGTTTTTGTATTGGCAAGTATAAAAAATGGAGCTCAAAGTTAATGAAAAAATATAAAGGGGTACATAAAATATGTTAACAAAAAAATGGATACCTAAAATTTCTAGTGAAAGTAGGGGTTTTTTTAATTGGGAATGTGTATTTGGTTTGTATTGGTAAGCGGTTAAATAATGTGATTTTTAGAGATATTTTCCAATATGTAGTTAAATTAATAGTATTGATTAATATGCCATGAATGCACATGATATGTGAGAAGTTCGTTGAGTGAAGACCCCGTGTGAGAATTACTGTCTCCATCCTGAGTGTGATTACCATTATCGACGAATCCAGAGTTATCACTTGACTAAGGTTTGTTTTTCTTTGGCAGAGGCTCGACAGGAAACTCCATATCAATGTAAACTTCCTTAACAAGGACATTTTTACCCCTGTTGTGCCTTGCCTTGGATATCTTTCTTTCTAATTATTTACTCTTCACCTAGGATTGAGGATTAGGGTTTTACTAACTAATTTCCTTTTCTTATGTAGGTTCAGAATGAAGGTTATGGTTTGAGAAATCTAGTTCAACCTCTTCCCTAATTTCAAATTCTAATTCAACATGTTGAAACTCATATTTATGTGCCATACTTTGTGTAATACAAACTTGCACCATTCCAAGAGTTTTAACTCTAACACCATCAAACAATTATGAGCCATCATAATGGCATGGCCTGCCAAGGCCAAAATCATCGATATTGTGAGAGTCTGATGGAGTCAAATTGGTTGGATAAAGATTGGGTGAAACCTTAAGGGTAACTTTCGGTTGTTTGACAACATGGGGTTTATCAAATCCATTGTGAAGAAGAAAAGTTCCCCAAGTATCACCATTGTTGGAAAAATAGTTTTTTAGCAAAATACAAATCAAAATATGGTAAAAAATAGTTTGGTCGAAATTTCTACATTCAACTTGGTATGCCTCAATCATCTTGGCGAGATTCTTATGTAAATAGAATGGGAGATTAAGCTTGTAACCTAAGAATACCATTACCAATTGTATGTGGTACATCAAGACAAACCTATATCTACATTCACAAGTTATAAAGTGCCAAAAAAATACAGCAAATATTTCCATATGGGTATAAGAAAGATAATAGGCATACCTTTAACATTATACAAATAATTTTTGGAAGCTAGAAAATTTCACCACGACATATTATGCACTAGAATTTTTTTAACTAGTTCTCGCCTTCCATGGAGAGACATGTCGCCTCTGCAATAAAGTCAACATCAACCTATATCTCTACCTTGATGAGCCATTAAAAGTGCAGGAAAAAGCCTTTTCCACTTCATTGTTAAAACCCTGGAAGCATTGAACAAATTCCCACTAGTCGACCTCCTGAAACAAAGTTAAATACTCCTCATACAATTCAATAATTTCACCCCAATCAACTATGTTCGAACCACAAGAGGCGTGGAATATTTAATAAAACTTAACAGTGATTCCATTTGGAAAGGAGGTAAAATGAGCTAGATAGAGTTTCAAACCCTAACCATTACAACACAATATGCAAGGAAAAGACACAAAATGGGAATGAAAGGAATGCATGATGAAAACCCCTATGAATTGAGTAACTAGCAGGAAGTACCAGATGTACTTAACAATAATAATAGCAACTAGAAAAATAATATAACCACAAAGTTCAAGACATGAACACAATGAACGATGAAACCATGTGTCAAGGGTTGCATTTTCCAGTTTTGATAAGTTAAGCCAAGTCATCAAAAAACACATAATTTATTCATAGAAAATCTTATCAGATGTACCCATTATTGTTAGGAATTAACTCATCACACAATATATCAAGATATTTCCTTACCAAAGATTGATTGCGCACAAAATTGTGGGATATAACATTAAATTTTGATGTGTTCAAGCCATAATACCACCGGAATATAGATCACAAATTTTAATAATTCCAACTGATATTATAAGGAAATGGAGTTAGAACATTCTACACTTCTAGGAGTATGAACCATTTTAAAATATGAGCGCCTATGTTATATGTCATAACGAGGCCTGAGAGCAACCACAAAATTCATAATCCATGAGTTATATAATACATAAACACCATGGCTTTGAGTGAAATTTTAACCTATAGTCAAGGCAATGAAATATACAAAACACAATGAAAACATAATGACATATGTAGGTTTAATTGAAAAGGACTGCAGTGTTAGGATGTTGCTCAATATATGTAAGATGTAAATGGCTTCTCAAAAATGAAGATTCATTCTCTATGCATCAAGAATAACCATCAACCACTGTCAATAAAATTTAAGACGTCCCTTCCAGTTATTTAAAGATCATTATCATGCCACATGCCAATAAAAGAAACAATGTCAAAATTATGAATAAGATCTCTACTTCAAAATCATAATTGTTAATTTAGTTCAAAGATATCAAAACTGAAAATAAATAAGAAAATCAGAAGAGGGGCCAATTTCATTTGAAAAATAAGAGGGGAGTTTGTTGGGTGGCCAACAATTGGCGACTCACTAGGTGAAGTAATTTTCTTTGACTAAAAATTTGTATAAAGGAAACATAAATAATATGTCGCATAAAAAATAGATGCCAAAATGAATGAGAATTGATTGCTTTAATTTAGCTTAGGAATGATATAAATGTGTTGTTCTAGCCTACCCATGAGTTGCATCACTGCACATAAATTTAAATAAATTCCATTATAATTTATAGATTATCAAAGATTTCATAATCAACAAGTTTAGAAAAGGGAACAACTAATAGGATAGGTAGTGTAAACATGACTTCAATACCACAGGCATTGCCTCTGCTGCTAGTCAAGTGTCCATAGCCTTGACAGGGATTCCTTTTAACCTGAATTCATATTCTTTTATCCCACTATTAGGATTTATGATTCATGAATTTCCTTTGTTCTTCTTTGCTTCTCAGGGTTCAGCTGAAGACTAGTGTGTTGGTTTGGTAGTTAGTCGATGACACTACCATTCACAAAAGATTGGGAAATGAACAAGTCGGCTTGTTATAAGACCTCTTATCTTAAAGTCTAATGATTGAAAGCCATCACCCTGGCTTAGTGACCAGATAAGGTAATGTCATTTCTCAATGATCTATGACAATGGTAGGTCAACTCGTGATGAGACCTCATATCCTTTAACTGACTTTGTAAATAGTAACTTAATTTAATGAGTTAGTAACCCCGAAGGGATCCTCTAACAGGTGGGGAAGTAGATCTGAACAAGAAAAAAATCAAGAGTATCATATGGTGTGATAAGTTTATCATCACCAACCTTGCACCAATTAGATTGTCAGTTAAAAATTATGTTAACTGAATAATGGAATCCCCTAATAAAGTTTGGACTAAATTAAAGATTAATTCTGCAATGATTTTAAAATTTCCAGATATTTCGAACAAAAAACTATTTTTCTAAGTGGTAAGACGTTGAAGCAAACAATTTAGTAAGTTGCAGAATTAAGAGAAAAAGAAACATATGTTCAGAATTTTCTTTAAACGAAATTTCATATAGAAGTTTTGTTAGCCTCACTCTCATATGTTAAAACAATTCTAAGTCCAAATAATTAAATTAATTAAAATCATGAAATTTAGGATTTAATCCTACCTTTCTAGATTGAGTTTGTTCCTCATGGGTAGGAGTCAGTTTAGGCCTAGTTGGTTGAGAGATTCTCTCCAACTAGTTAGGCTCCTAGATTAGTGTGTTGTTGAGATATTTTCTCAACCATAGTGTCCAAGATAGACGTACTATCTTGAGACAAACTTCCTCATATATTTATATGTGTATCATAAACATTATTTGTACATTACATTGAGAGTGTGAGGAATATAATACAATGAGGCTCTCAGGCCTTTTCTGCCATGTCTAATTTGTGTATATGTCTGTGGTTTATTTTATTAATGTTTTATTAGTTGATTGAATATCCTTCATGTGATATCAAAGCATTATAGCTCTAAGGGCCTACATGAATCCATGGTAGTTTTCCATGGAAGATTTTGAGATTCTGGTGCTTGCTGATCGAAGGTTGAATAGGAGATTCTGCATAGGGTTACAACACCCGAATAGAGATTCGATCTGGAAATATTTGTAGTCAATATCTTGATCTTAAGAAAAAGGAAGGGAGCCACCACCTACTCCAGCGTTTCCTACATGATCTGTCAATCTAATATTGAAAGGAGCGCTTTATCAAATCAATGCGACTTTAATGTACATTTTCTATTGCGTTAGAATGTTGAAGATATTGTTGGAGGGGAGAACCCACTGTTGCTACAAGAGAGTAGATCGATGTTGGTACTAGATCAAAAATGTGGAGGTCGTGGGCCTTAATTCTATTCATTGTTTACAATTGGGAGATAAATAAGACTACGACCTATACAAAACTGATTCCCCTCCTCATTAACTGGTTGTGTGGGCCATCTCAACGTCAAAGACTATCATTTTTTAGGAGAAAAAAACTAGGATGGTTTGTTAGACGTGTATATTTTTAAATGTGTGAAGTCTTATAGCTTCATGTTGATAATTTTTCAACAGCGATTCTCTATGCGGAAAAAACTTAAAGAATCGTTTTAATGCCTAGAAAATAAGTTACCTCCAGCCATTGATAACATTCTTGCTGCAAACCACAGTCCACTTGCTTCTTTACTGAAAACAACGCTCCAGCTTCAATCCAAGCAAAAGAAAAGAATACAGAAAGTCTGAAGGCACTTCCAAGCTCTGCTCTCTCAGCTAGATGGTGTAAAAACTGAAGGGGATTGAGATGCTAGCTTGGGGACCAAACAGAGAAATTTATAGCCAAGCTTCCATCAAGCTTCTGATGGCTATGTGTCAGGTGTTCCACAGATCAAGGTAGAGAACTCCAGATGGAGTAATGGACCACTTCAGAAGCTCCCAACAAGAAAATTAATTAACTGCAGTTGATTTCCTCAATTTAAGGAAATTACTGCAGTTGGTTTCCAAAAAATAAGGAAAGACTGCAGTTGGCTTCCACAATTGTAGGCAGCAATTGGTAAAGAACTTAATGGAGCTTAACATTCTCCCACTTGGTCCATACTTCCAAACTTAATGTCTCAACTTAAAACCCATTGATAATTTGTATTAAGTAATAGATACACGAATCATGGCGATAAGTCCTCTAATGACGAGTATTGTCTTCCATGTATTACTATGTATTTATTCTTATTATAATTTATGTGGCAACAATTTCTTAATGAATAAACCTTATGTTTATTCTTGGTCCTTCTTAAATGAATTTTCTCAAATCAACTTAAAGTGCACATAAATATGAGAAAAAACATCACAATAATTAAGAATTTCATTAAAATAACATTGTCCATACAATAAGAAACGACATAATGGAACCAAGTCCCATATTCATTACATGATCCTTGAATTTAAATGGTGGCATGCCCTTAGTCAAAGGATCAGCGATCATCAACTCAG